>CM065815.1:29174357-29774357 GCA_033398695.1 Orobanche coerulescens | reverse complement strand
TTTTGATTCATATGTTGTTCATGTTGATGAACATATTGAGTTGCATATGTTTATGCATAATTGTATGGATTATGTTGTGTTGATCCTGTGAGATCACGTGTGTTAGGAATACTTGTTAGATTTTGATGATGTCATTAATGTAATTCAAATGCTTATTACTTGGCAAAATGTAAGGAAGAACCAAATGAGTATCTTCCATAGGCCAAATTATGTTAAGTTTAATACTTGGCAAAATGTAAAGAAGAACCAAATGAGTATCTTATATAGGCCAAAATAAGTTAGGCTCAAATCGGCTAAGTACAAAAGTGCAGCTGAGTTCATCAGAGAAGTACAGCCGAGTCAAGTCAGAGAAGTTCTGGTCAACAAAAATCATGAGAGATGTTTGACCAGACTGCAGTCAAGTGACTCTAGACAAAGTCATCTGATCAGGCGAGTCCCAAACAGACACCATCAGAGAAGTTCAAAACTGCAGAGAAGATGACTGTACATCAGCCAAGTACTCCAAGTCCACGGCAGCATACGTTGAAAAGTCAAATATTACAGAAAGTCACATGCAAACGTGAAAAGACAAATTGGAGAGATTCCCGCAAGGATATGAATTGAATAATTCATCCAGGCCTACCACTGAAGACTTTGATCTTACTATATTCAGAAGATTCAGCGCCTCACATGCAAAGTCTTCACAACGGTCGATCGATGGATTAAAATATGGGAATCCAACCTTGCAACGTTCAGAAAAGAATAAACAAAAAAGTCTTTCTCCAACGGACGGATTTGTTACAAGATTTGCAACGGCTATGAAGAATGCTCAAGGATCAACACCTATATATCCGAAGATTTGAAGTTGAGCAACTACCGGTGCGAACATAATCTCAAGCAATCAAAGCATTCAAAGAAATCTAAAAGCGAACTATAGCATCGTGAAAAGAGCAGTTCTCAAAAGTTCATACTTGAAGAAGCTCTTAGTTGGAGAAGACAAAAACTCGTGTCTTTAATCCTGAGTTCGGGGTACTTCACTGGTTGAAGTAAGAGACTGTAAATGCATCCAAGGATCGAGGATCAAGAGGTGCAAGGCATTCAAGTGTGTTACAACGGAACGGATTTCCACTGGTTGGAAGCTATTGTAGTTTGGTTGAATCACTGTAATATTTATCACTGGTTGAAAATTATAGTGAATTCATCTCCAACTGGTTTGGAGAAAAGTGGATTAGTAGAGGATTACCCCACCTCTGACACCACTATAACCACTGCGTATTTCTTGTTTTATAGCATCATACTTTAACTGTTGCATTCATTGTTAAGTGTTTCATTAGTTGTTTTGTATTCGTCATCAGCTGACTTCCGCACGTATTGAGAACAAACGACTCTAAGTCATTTGCATATCTATCAGCTGAAGAAACTTACTCTTCGTGAAAAAGAGGTTAAGAGTTTCGATAAGTCTATTCACCCCCCTAGACTTATTCCTGGACGACTTGTGACCTACAAATGGTATCGAAGCGGTTGGTTCATTTATTTCATGAACCAGATCTATATGAGAGATATATTTTTACTCTCATTATATAATGGAACACATGCATTCTAGACTACCTGTGTTTTCAGTTGACGAGTATGATCTTTGGAAGATAAGGATGCATGCACACTTATCTTCAATCCATGATGACATGTGGTGCATCATAGAAGACGGTCCATTCACCTTCGAGAAGGACAACACTCCCGAGGAGATCGCAGCAGGGAAGCCAGAGAAGATCCCAAAGAAGAGGACAGAGCTGACTTCCGAAGAAAGAAAGCTGGCCAACCTTGACAACCGGGCCAGAGACGTGCTGTATCAAACTCTTGACAAATCCACCATGGTCAAGATCAAGAATTGCAAGAATGCAAAGGAAATCTGGGACACATTAGCCTTAATGTGTGAGGGAACGAAGCTGATCAAAGAGAACAAGTTGTCAATTGCTACTCAAAAGTTTGACAACATCAAAATGAATAATGGCGAATCAATAGACCAAGTGGACGCAGGGTTCACTGAGATCATCAATGAGATCAAC
Organism: Orobanche coerulescens; assembly: GCA_033398695.1. Classification (NCBI taxonomy): domain Eukaryota; kingdom Viridiplantae; phylum Streptophyta; class Magnoliopsida; order Lamiales; family Orobanchaceae; genus Orobanche; species Orobanche coerulescens. The sequence continues at coordinate 29,772,315 of CM065815.1, read as the reverse complement.
TCCCTCGGTAAATCTTATGGGAACAGGGAAATGGCGCTGAAGGTACTAAGATCTCTCAATCCTGAATGGAGCATGAAGGCAGTGGCCATGAGAGAATCCAAGGATCTTAATAAAATAAAGATCCAAGAGTTGTTCTCCGATCTGAAGGCTTATGAGTTCGAGCTCCCAAGCTCATCATCTACCGAGCCTGCAGAGAAGGGAATAGCCTTTGCAGCCGAGTCCCCTGCCAAGAGCTTATCTGATGTAAAGCCTCCAAATCCATTAGATTTTGAGGAAGAGATGGCGTTCATACTGCAGAGGTTCAGAAACTTCCGGAAGAACTACTCCAAATACAAGAAGAATTATAAGGAGAATCCCAGAAGAAACCAGAAATCCGAAAGATGAAAGGTGGAGTGCTACAACTGTCATAAGACAAGACACATTCAAATCGACTGTCCTGATCTTAAGAAGGACGAGAGCAAGAATGAGGTGGGCAGAAAAGAAGACAGAAGGAAGGCCCTCATCGGAGAAGATCAAGAGCGTGTAGAATCAAGCAGCGGATTTCTCTCTGATGATGATGAAGAGTATGATTGTCTGATGGCCAACCTATCTGATGAAGAGAAAAGGTGGAAGGACTACTACCACATCTCCAAAAATTCAAAGTTTGGAGGTGAAGAATGGTTTGTAGATTCTGGATGCTCGAGGCACATGACCGGGAACAAGAAGATGCTGTCAAAATACACCAAAGAAAGAGGTCCAGATGTAACCTTTGGATATAGCTCTAGAGGACAAACAAAGGGCTTTGGAGAGCTGCACCGAGGAAACATCATTATATCCAAAGTTCACTATGTCAAAGGGCTCAAGTATAATCTCCTGAGCATAAGCCAGTTTTGCAATGAGAAAAATCTAGTAGTCTTCACCATTTGGATGTGTATGGTGATAGATATCCTATCTGGAGAGGTGAAGCTACAAGGATTCAGAAGGAGAGATGTCTACATGATAGATTGGAACACAGGAACTCCCAATACCTGTTTTCTATCTAAGATAATAGCTGAGAACGGATGGTTGTGGCACAAAAGATTATGTCACCTGAACTTCAAAGCCACCAACAAGATTAGTTCTCAGAAGCTGGTCAGAGGACTACCCGAGGAAGCATTTAAGAAGGAAGCTCTTTGTGATGCATGTTAGAAAGGAAAGCAGACCAAAGCATCATTCAAACCAATCCAGCCTACAACCATCACAACAAGGATCTTAGATCTACTCCATATGGATCTATTTGGTCCTATCAAGCCAAGGACTCTAAGTGGCCGAAAACATGCACTAGTAATATTGGATGACTATTCAAGGTACACATGGATTATCTTCTTGTACAAGAAAAGTGAAACCTTGACCAAGCTACCTGAGATGCTGAGAAGGATCCAGAATGAGAAATCCCTCTCAATCATCAAGATCAGATCAGATAGAGGAGGAGAATTTCTCAACAAGGCGATCATTGATTACATCGATCAGGATGGACCAGCATGAGCTCTCTGCAGCCAGGACCCCCCAGTAGAATGGTGTTGCTGAAAGAAGAAACAGAACCCTGAAGGAAGCCGCCACGTCCATGATTGCAGAAGCAGACCTGCCCAAGAGGTTCTGGGCTGAAGCTGTCAACACAGCTTGCCATACTCAGAACAGGAGTATGATAGTAGGGAGACATGGCAAAACTCCCTATGAGGTTTGGAATAACAGAAATCCTACTGTTGCTTACTTTCATATTTTTGGTTGTAAGTGTTTCATCCACAACAATGGTAAAACACAACTAAATGCCTTTGATGCTAAAACTGATGATGGTCTCTTTATGGGATACTCACAAAGAAGCAAGGCATATAGAGTCTTTAACTAAAGAACCTTAGTTGTGGAGGAAACACCCCATGTTGTATTTGATGAATCTACTGTTGAGTACAGGAAGCAAGTTGAGCTAATTGAGAATAAGCTCAAATCAGCAACCCTCGAAGAAGTCATTGTACATGACACAGGAATGGTGGACTCATCTGCAGATCAGCCTGAAGACCCATCTGTAGCTGCTGAAGACCCAACTGCAGATCGGACAGGAACACCAAACCTACCTGATCCAGTTGCCGCTGATGAAGACCCAGCTGTAGCTGATAAAGACTCATCTGCAGACCACAACAGATCCCAACCTGCAGATGACAAGATGGTAGCTGATCCAGTTGCAGAACAAGGAGACCAGATCCAAGCTGATGCAGACAGAGAGGAAATCCACCAGAGCATATCTACAGGGGGAACAGACCCTGAAGAAGAAGATATTCCCAAGTGGCTCAAAGATCATCCCATTCAACAAATCATTGGGAAGCTAACTGGTGGAGTCAAGACAAGACAATCTACTCTACCCGTAGGAATGGCAATGTTTTCATGCTTTATGTCTCAAATAGAACCCAATACAACAGAGCAAGCCCTGGAAGACTACTCTTGGATCAATGCAATGCAAGAAGAGCTCAATCAGATGGAAAGGAACAATGTTTGGGAACTAACAAACAGACCAGATCATAAGAAGGTTATTGGCACCAAATGGGTGTACAAAAACAAATGCGACGAAGATGGATCTGTTGTTAGGAATAAAGCCAGACTTGTTGCTAAAGGATATGCACAGTGTGAAGGAATAGACTTTGATGAAACTTATGCACCTGTTGCAAGATTAGAAGCCATCAGACTATTCCTCGCATATGCTGCATTCAAGGATTTTGAAGTCTATCAAATGGATGTAAAGAGTGCTTTTCTTAATGGAATCCTAGAAGAATAAGTCTATATGGAGCAACCCCCAGGATTTGTCAAAGGAGACAAAGTCTACAAGCTATTGAAAGCTATATATGGACTCAAGCAGGCACCAAGAGCTTGGTATGAAACCTTATCTGAATTTCTTGAGAAGAACGGTTTCTGCAAAGGGAAAGTGGACAAGGCCCTATTCAGAGTGGAGCACGAAGGCCACATATTACTAGTTCAGATATATGTGGATGACATTATATTTGGCTCAACCAACCCAGAGCTGTGTGAGAAATTCTCAAACCTCATGCAAGGAGAGTTTGAGATGAGTATGATGGGAAAGCTTAACTTCTTTCTCGGATTACAAGTCAAGCAGATGGAAAATAGAATTTTCATCAACCAAGCCAAATATACCCGAGATCTAATCAAGAGATTTGGAATGGAATCATCCAAACCAGCAAGAATTCCTATGAGCACAAGTACTCACCTAGATGCATATGAGGGAGGCATAACAGTGGATTCAACCCACTACAGAGGACTTATTGGATCACTACTATACCTCACTGCAAGCAGACCACATATATCTTATGTCGTAGGAGTATGCGTACGATTTCAATCCAAGCCAAAGCAGTCGCACCAAGATGCATCCAAGAGAATAATTAAGTACCTTAAGTCTACAGTCAATGTTGGACTATGGTATCCTAAGGACGATAACTTCGAGCTATCAGGATATTCGGATGCAGATTTCGCAGGATGCAAAATTAATAGGAATAGCACTAGTGGAACGTGCCAATTCCTAGGAACCAGACTGATATCCTGGTTCAGCAAGAAGCAGGTTTCTAACTCTATCTACACCACAGAGTCAGAATACCTAGATGCAGGTAGTTGTTGTGGCCAGATCTTATGGATCAGACAATAGCTGAGGGACTACAACATCATTGCCAATGAAGTCCCTGTCTCGTGTGACAACAACAGTGCTATTGCAATAACCAACAACCTGGTTTTGCATTCAAGGACCAAGCACATTGATGTTAAGCATCACTTCATTAGAGATCACATGCTTAACAAGAGAGTCAGAGTTGAAAGAGTCAGCACAGACTACCAAATTGCGGATATCTTTACCAAACCTTTGCCAGAAGAAAGGTTCTTGGAGCTGAGCAGAGAACTTGGATTACTAGATTGGGAATCTAGTACAGAAGAAAAAGCCAGCTGAAGCAGATCAGACGAAGGACGGACTTAGCTGATCGAAGGAATCAGAACCTACCTGAAGACGAAGGACAGACGAAGAAACCTAGCTGATCAAATCTCAGGCGAGAAGTCAAAGGAGTCAACTCACCTGATGCAGAGCAGTCAACAGTCAACGGTCAACCAGCTAAGTTTTCTAAACCTAACCGAATTCTGAATATTATATTATTATTTGCTATATGAATAAATATCATATTATTTGTGGTTCACAAGTGGCATAATACTATATGCTTTAAATACACGTGGCAATCACAGGTTAAATCGACCTCCACTGTGACCAATTAAAATCCACCCGTCCATTTTCAAACTCAAAACCTGGACCACCGATTAAAATTTGAATTTTAAAAAGGAATCTCAAAAGGTGGACCACCGATTTAAAATAAATAATTATTTAATTCCAACGTTGTTTCATTTTCTTTTTAAGGACGGAAAAACCCTTCACTTTACGTTTACCAATCTCTCGAAAAACCCTAACTTACAGAGCAGAAATTCCTTTGAACTCTAAATACACTAAGAAATCTCCTATGTTGCAGAAATGGAAGCTTACTTTGAAGGCGTAAACATGAAGGCTGTCAAGGACCAGATCATTTTCTCTCTGGTCGTTGATTTTGAAGGTCTCTTGGAATCAAATCTGGAAAACAACGACGTGCTCTTCCTTATCCACTCGATGAAGAAGAATGGGATCTACCCATTTTTGGATATCAGTCCCAAACACTTGTTCAAAGAGGACATCATCGCATTTTTCCGCGAAGACCATGTGATTGAAGCGGGAATTAGGAGCACCATCGACGGAGTACAAGTTGACATATCGCCGGAGACGATCCGAAAAGTTTTTGGTATGAAGAATCGTGGCATAGTGGTTGAGGCCCTCAAGCAGACCACAGCCGATACTTGGCTGAAGATTAAGGCGGTCGACCAGCCAGAGAAGCTAAAGCTCATCACCAAGAGGAGCGAAATTAAAAAGGTGTATCGGTATGTGTTGGACATCACCAACAAAATCGTCATGGGCATGGCCGGCAGCTACGACCAACTGTCGTCGGCCAAATTCATGGTGATAGGAGCACTAATTCAGGAAGAGACGATTGACTGGTCGGATTACATTTTCAGGCAGTTGGTACGCGAGGTCAACAAAGCTGAATGGCTTGTTGATGATAAGAAGTTCAGATCCAAGCTGGCGTTTGGAACGCAGCTAAGTTGGATCCTGGAGAAGCTGGGTGTGGCGAAGGGAAATACTGACCCCTTCCACATCAACAAGAGACTTGGTCATTTAGACCAAGAGACATTGAGGAGACTAGGAAGCAGTAGAAGAGCAACTCGGATGCTAAAGAGTTGTCTGATTCACAGCCATACAAATACCCTTCATCAGACGAGTCAGACCAGGCTGCAGCCAGCAACCCACCTGCAGCCCAGTCTGAGACAGAATCGGACAATACGCCAATAGCTCTTCGTTTCAAGAGAAGGGGACCAGCCCCTGGTGAGCCATCCATCATTCATTCCTCACCAGAACCTTCTCCGAAAAGGCCCAGGCGATTGCAGTTCAGCCACGAGGAGCAGCCAGAGCAATTTACCAGTCCTGCAGCCAGGTCACCTATTCACCTGGAGGACCAGCCTGCTCCGGGCAGCCTGGAGACCCAGATCGTTCCTCTCCTCACTCCAACATTCATCTCAGAAGAAGAGGAAGCAGGTTTAATAATTTCCATCCCTGAGGCAAATTATACTTTTCACCTGCTTGACAACAACATTTTTAACTTATCCCTAGAGCAACTTCAGTTGGTTAAATCGCAAGCTCTAAAACATTCTTTTGTCCATATTTTTGAAGAATAGAAAACCTTTAAATCATTTTCTTTCACTGAACTTCAAGCTTATGTTGAAGTAAGTGGTTGGGGATATCCCCAAGCCACAGAAGATGTGCTGATACATTTTTGCAAAGTGTCAGACACAATTTTGATTCTTCAGAAAAATTGGTTCATGTCCAATTTCAAAACCAACATGGACCAGTTTATCCACTCTATTATGTATAGCATTTTTGACGGATCCTTTGGTAAAGAAGAAGAAGAGGAGGAAGAAGAAAAAAAGATAAGAATAGAAGAAGTGGATGAAGAAGTAGAAGAAGAAGAATTTATTGTCATTGATGATGAAGAAGAGAGACAAGAAGAAAGGGAAGAAGAAAATATCTTAGTTGAAAAAGAATCTGGAGAAGAAGTTAAAATAACTATGGAATTAGAGGATGAATAAGAAGAAGAAGAAGAAGAAGAAGTTGGTCAGGAGGATGAAAAAGAAAAGGAGGACGATGACAAGGAGGATGATGAAAAAGATAAAAAGGATGATAAAGATGATGATGATGATGGTAAGGATGAAGAAGGAAAAAAGAGGCTGAAAAGGAGAATGTTGAAGAGGAAGAAAAGAAGGAAGAAGGAGAGAATGAGTTAGAAAAAGAAGAAGAAGAAAAGAGAAGGAGCCGGAGAAGGAGCCAGAAAAAGAGGCTGCAGACAAGGCTGGGGCGCCTGCCCGGTATACCAGCCTAGATGCATACTTGGCTGCAGACTCCAGATCGGGGACACCTGAACAGACCCAATCTGGAATGCCAGCTGCAAACAGGAGTCTGCGGACAGGTGGGTCGTCCGCACACCTACTTGCAGGAGTAGAAGGCTCAGGCGAGTATTCTCCACCGACATCACAAATCTCACCTGTGATGATCGAGCTGATCAGACAAATAGTTAAAGACACTTTTGGAGAACTACTTGAATCTCAAATCACTCCTGATCTGCCGTCTATCAATGCAAAAATCGATACCTTGCTGCAGCGGGACATCCCTCAACCACCTCCTCCAACAAACAACAAAATGCCCCTTGGCATGTCTGACTGGATGTTAAGAATGGAGCAGCAGTTGACCACCCTGGTTGATGCTGGCAAAAAGAGGGAAGAAAGGGTTCAGGGGGAAGGCAGCAATCAAGGAGAAAGAACTCAAGAGATTAGAACTAAGAAGAGACAAGATATCCAATTGATCACTGCTGGGACATCTATAGCTAAGAGGAAGGGAGAAGTAGATTCAGAACAGGCTGATGATCAGTCTGCAGTCAAAAGAAGGAGGATCAGAAGTGGATTCGAACCTACACTAGAATGGGAAGGCAAAGAGTTATGGCATGTTGAATATTTCCTCCCCATCGAAGCTGCACCTATGTGGGGATCTGCAAAGAAGAAGTTTATCAGAGACTTTTATATCTGGGAGTTACTCCAGGACAATAGTTGCTCTCCACAGTAGATTTTCATTAACTTCATGGAGGAAGCACATCCAAAACTCTGGGCTGCCCTTCTAAAACATGCAAAGGAGTGCAATGCATATCCAATGATCCCTTATTTCAGGTCGAAAGAACCTCCCACCTTGAAAAATAATGACTTGAATGAACTAGCTCTCCAAAGGAAAATAAAGAAACTGTGTGATGAGAATAAGTTATCCTCACAAGAAAAGCAAGACTTTGCCGCTCTAGTTGTTAGAAGAAAATATGGTCTTGCCCCTGTTAAGATAAGACCAATTGGAGCTAAACCATTCAGACCTGCCAAGCAGCCTATCCGAAGAGGCAGAGGCAGAGGCAGATGATTTATATTCATTTTTGTACTTGTAAAACTTTCTGTAAATGTTTTTAGACATGTATTTGTAAATCAATACAGAAATTTTATAACAGTCTTTTGAATGACAATTTCCAGTTGTCTCAAAACTAGACTGATTTTAGTTTGTGTCTTGCACTCAAGTGCAAACTTGTTTATTTGAATAGTTTGCTTAAATTTTGCCATCATCAAAATAGTGGGAATTTGTTAGGAATACTTGTTAGATTTTGATGATGTCATTAATGTAATTCAAATGCTTATTACTTGGCAAAATGTAAGGAAGAACCAAATGAATATCTTCCATAGGCCAAATTATGTTAAGTTTAATACTTGGCAAAATGTAAAGAAGAACCAAATGAGTATCTTCTATAGGCCAAAATAAGTTAGGCTAAAATCGGCTAAGTACAAAAGTACAGCTGAGTTCATCAGAGAAGTACAGCCGAGTCAAGTCAGAGAAGTTCTGGTCAACAAAAATCATCAGAGATATTTGACCAGACTGCAGTCAAGTGACTCTAGACAAAGTCATCTGATCAGGCGAGTCCCAAACATACACCATCAGAGAAGTTCAAAACTGCAGAGAAGATGACTGTACATCATCCAACTTAATCAGCCAAGCACTCCAAGTCCACGTCAGCATGCGTTGAAAAGTTAAATATTACGGAAAGTCACATGCAAACGTGAAAAGACAAATTGGAGAGATTCCCGCAAGGATATGAATTGAATAATTCATCCAGGCCTACCACTGAAGACTTTGATCTTACTATATTCAGAAGATTCGGCGCCTCACATGCAAAGTCTTCACAACAGTCGATCGATGGATTAAAATATGGGAATCCAGCCTTGCAACGTTCAGAAAAGAATAAACAAAGAAGTCTTTTTCCAACGGACGGATTTGTTACAAGATTTGCAACGGCTATGAAGAATGCTCAAGGATCAACACCTATAGATATCTGAAGATTTGAAGTTGAGCAACTACCGGTGCGAACATAATCTCATGCAATCAAAGCATTCAAAGCAATCTAAAAGCGAACTATAGCATCGTGAAAAGATCAGTTCTCAAAAGTTCATACTTGAAGAAGCTCTTAGTTAGAGAAGACAAAAACTCGTGTCTTTAATCCTGAGTTCGGGGTACTTCACTGGTTGAAGTTCAAGACTGTAAAGGCATCCAAGGATCGCAGATCAAGAGGTGCAAGGTAGTCAAGGGAGTTGCAACGGCAAGGATTTCCACTGGTTGGAAGCTGTTGTAATTTGGTTGAATCACTGTAATCTTTATCACTGGTTGACAATTATAGTGAATTCATCTCCAACTGGTTTGGAGAAAAGTGGATTAGTAGAGGATTACCCCACCTCTGACACCACTATAACTGCCTGCGTATTTTACTGTTTTATAGCATCATACTTTAACTGCTGCATTCATTGTTAAGTGTTTCATTAGTTGTTTTGTATTCGTCATCAGCTGACTTCCGCACGTATTGAGAACAAACGACTCTAAGTCATTTGCATATCTATCAGCTGAAGAAACTTACTCTTCGTGAAAAAGAGTTTAAGAGTTTCAATAAGTCTATTCACCCTCCCTCTAGACTTATTCTTGGACGACTTGTGACCTACAACGTGATCTATGCTGAGGGCACTGGATCGGATGTCCACTATGTGTTGGTCCGACGGGATCATCATGGGGATCTATGCTGAGGGCGCTGGATCGTTGGACAGGTTTTCCACCATGCGTTGGTCCGACGGGATCATCATGGGGATCTATGCTGAGGGCGCTGGATCGTTGGATAGGTTTTCCACCATGCATTGGTCCGACGGGATCATCATGGGGATCTATGTTGAGGGAGCTAGATCGTTGGATTACCCAGTATTGTGTTGATCGAATCATGTGGATTCGCATCATTGATTTTATCATGTGTTGTTATTGTGCATATGTATATTATGGGTTGCCATAAGTATACATTGTCGTTATTGATGTGAGCATATTGACGTTGTCATATGAGTATGCATTTGTAGGTCTTCTGTTAGGACCATGTCCGTGTGTGGTATTGATCTAACCTCGGATTAGACTGACATGATTGTCGTGGCATTTCATTTCTTGAGGTATGTTCCGTATTTCCTTTGGTATTTAACTTCTGATGGACAATCGGTTATCGTCTTGGGATTTGATGATGCTATCCGACGGATCGTATTGGTCAGAACTAGTATATTTCCGTATCGTGAGATGGCGATGATAGTTTGAGAATCTTGAGTATTGTTTGAGGTACAATACAGGTATTATGTTCGAGTTTATTGGTTAATCGAGTACGAGTTGTGAAATGTGATAATGTTTATTCTGACAAGAATTATTTGAGTAAGTAAAGTTACTACGATAAGATTACGTTGGTCGTATTCTTATTTTGTATTCTCATTGGTATGTTATTATTAATGTGATGTGACAGTTATCATTGTTGGATATTATGGCTGACCCCGTCGTGGGCATTCTTTATAGGTTCTTGGATTATCGAGCTTGTAGCAGTCGTGAAGAGATGACCTTCCCGGAGGATACTGGCTAGGGCATGTAATTGTGTATTGAGTTCTTGATCAGTTGTTGTATTCCGCTGCTAGAGCGTTTTTAATTGTTTGTCTTTTCCGCTGCGTGAGTATTTTTAAATGGCCTTTTGGTATCTGGTAATTTAGGTTATTTTGGCAACTGTTTTCTAAACTATTTTGTCGGTATGTGTAAGCGATAGCTTAACGTATGTTTTTAAACTGTTGAGTTCTGGCATTTCAGGCCTTGTCCTTTCAAACGAGATTTTACGACGGTTTTGATAAACAGATTTTATATAGTCTTCAAACGTTTTAAAGATAGTACCGTCGTCGGCCTCATGGGCATTCGTAAATGTTTGCGAAAATTTTCTTTAGCCTTTTGGGTTCCATTTTGGGGCCCGACGCTTCCCGGTTAAATCTGGGGGTGTTACAGAATATGGTATCAGAGCTCAGGTTGAGAAAACTTAGGCAGTCGGATTGAGTTGGGTCGTGTTTTTGTCGCGTCATTCGAGTTGTCGATTGATAAATATTGGAGCCGTGAGTTTTTGTTGTTCACTCGGGCTTGTGCGTTATGTGATTTACCAGTATAGTACTGGGCTTGTTATAAACTTTTCCAAATAGTATTAATGTGTTTCTTCGGAGAGAAATGTATTGCGTTCTCGAGTTGAACTGAGTTTGCAAAATGTGTATCTTGAAAATATCTATGTCGAGTATTTTCTAGAGTTGAGACATGTGCCAGTATCATGGGGAATCATCGGCTTCACCATCTGTAAGTATTTGGATTCTTGAATTGCATTGAGATTTATTGCCATTGTAAGTTGACATGCTTTGAGATTCAGCAGAATATTATGTGTTACAGTATAAGGTGACAGAGTTGGGATAGGATTGATGATCTTGAGAAACTATGATTTTGGAAATCAATATGTCGGTTAAGTTTTGGAACGGAATTGTGCATTTGGGAGAAATTTTGTGCATGATTCAGAAGAATGATTTACGGATGTTTTACGGAAAATGATTTTGGGCCGAGACCCAATCGATTTTGAAATAGTTTTATAACTCAGGACTTGAGGTCTAGAAGGGTTTTCTACTTTATAAACTTCTTGTAATGCGGAATGAGATACGAGCTGCGACCCTAATGTTTCAAAAGGTTTTTTCATGGTTTCTAAAACTCCCGAGATCTGTAAAACACCTTATCAATCGTTTATGTGTTTCGTTTCTGTCTTTCGCGGTTTTGATTTACTCTTTCAAATGAAACTTCTCGGGAAGTCTTTCGCTGTGTTGATTTGTTTCAATGTTTTGTCATGGCATAATTGAGGTGATCCAGGATGAGTTAATGGTTGACGTTGCGACCCATATGTGGAGAAAGGAGTTTTTGGTCGGAGTTTATTTATTGAGATTTTGGAACTCTATAGTTTTCCGATGGAATATCAGTGGATATTGGTGACGAACCGAATTGGTATGCAGGAGTATGAATGTGGTCAATCATTTGCATAGTTTTCAATTTAAAACTTCGAAATCGTGTGGATTCGAAGGAAACTGTTATCGAATACTTGGCATTAACGAGCCAGTTTAACTTTTCAAAAATTAATTTTGTGGTCTTACGGAAATTTCTGTTTTGAGTTTTGAAATTTTTTTAGAACTTTCAAAAATTTGTCTTCAAACTGGTTTTGAAAATGTGATTGATATACATATGCATTTAGTGCATAATGCATATCGTGATGAATTTCTGAGTGAGATTCACAAACTGGATAACACACTAACGGTACAAGGAAAAGAGATTCGAACTTTAGTATGATAGTTTGGTTATCCAGGGATGATCGGTTGGTTGATCAGACGAGAGAAATATGCTGCGTATTGTAGATTCAGGTACGGAATATAATTTTGGAACTTTGGATTTTATGAAACTAGAGAATATGTGCTATGTGATTCCATTGGTACGGTAGTAGCACGATTTTACCATAGTGATTTTGAATGAGTTCTTTGTAAGTGTAGGTTTGGGGATGGTGACCCCATACTGATTGTTTTGGATATTGAGTGGTCGTTCCCACCCTATGTATGATTTGGTATGTTCGCCGATTTACGATTGGTTGTTCGTATGCCGAGGGGTATGTTCACCAACAGGGTATGTTTATTGAGATCCACTGTATGTGATTGGTGTGTCATTTTGAGAACTTTATTCGTTCGTATATCGATTTATGTGGTTCTGTGTTGATCGTGTTGGAGGTTACCGTGTGAAGGTATTCTCGATTTTCGTCGATCGTTCCTTGGTAATATTGGAGTTTATCATGATGATGATATTCTTGATTGTGTTTTGGCCTCTGGTTGGTCATATTGGAGTTTATCATGTTGATGATATTCTCGGCTGCTTTTTGACATTTGGATTGGTCGTATTTAAATTTATCATGTCGATGATATTCTCGGTTAATTTATTGGTTGATCATTGCTGGTGATCATCAGAGCGTTCAGATTTTATGTCGATATTTCGGGATTTGTGGCATTGTTTCGGGCAGTTGTTTCACATATGTATCGTGCGTCATTCGTTTTTAGCAGATTAGGACTAGATTGTGTAATCAGGCAGACAAGATCTGACACGGATAGATTATTTCATCCGAAGGTGATATATTTTGTTGAGACTTATGGATTGTGATTGTAAGTGTATTGAGGCTTTACAGTGGAGTCACTTGTAAGTATCTCAGGAGATCGTCGAATTTGCGCATTTGTAAGTATGCTATTTTGGTTATTCGGTAATAAAGATGATTGATAGTTGTCATGGTGGTTTCGGAATATTTTGGTTGAACGATTTGTTTGTTTCTTTATGACAGATTGCAAGTTTCGAGGCCGAAACTTATTTTAAGTGGTGTAGTATGTAATATCCGAAATTTCTACTCCTGTTGTTTAATATTATTTTATCCGAGTTATATTATACAGCGTGGAATCTATACAGTATGGATAAAATAAATGAAAGACTGAGACACCTGTATTAGTATAATTGTCGTATTTGGTCGACAATTGCGTTTGAGGATATAATGTGTTGAGTATACGTAGTCTGTATGCCGTATGTTCGTATTCTGCATGTCGAGACGTTGGACAAGAGTAGCTGAAAATGGCTAAGTACAGCCACATTAGCGTACGCTACGATGTATACATAGCGTACGCTAAGTCACAAGGATTACGTACGTTAACGAGTAGAGTTAACGTACGTTAAGTTGCTAAGTGTTACGTACGCTATGCATAAGGCATTACGTACGTAACGAGAGAAATCGGATAGCTCAGGCTATGGCCGACAGGTGGGACCCGTGGTCGGCAGCTTTCGACGAGAAACGTGCTTGGTCGAGCCAAACGGGTAATGCATTACGTACGTTAACTGAGGAATTACTGTAGCAAGTCAACGTATGTATTACGTACGTTACGGAGGAAACATTACGCACGTAAGCAAGTGAACGAAACAAGTCAGTGAGCTCTGGACTGATATTACGTACGCTACGAAGGACACTTAGTGTACGTTCGGTAGCATTACGTACGTTAATACTGCTGGATAACGTACGTAATGGGGGATGCAGTTTATAAAATGAAATCCGTTTTTTCATTTCTTCACGAGAGAAAATCATTTCTTCCTCCAAAGCTCGTCCTTCTGGGAGTGTTAGTGAGAATAAACTTCTTCTAACTCGTTTATGAGCTTGGGAAGCATGTATTAGAGGCTTTGATATGAGGATATCAATGATTCTTGAAGAGTTTGATGGTGTTATTCATGTTCTTGAGGTATGTTGATGAACTCTACACCTTGAATTCGGATTGTGATGTTATTGTTGATGAATAATTCGTATGAAGATGATTATGATGTTGTTGTTACGTTTCTTGAGGTTATATGAACTATATGTTGAAGAGATGATGGTTTATGTCTTGATTACGTTGGTTATGATTATAGAATCATAGTGTTCTTCGTGTTCTTGGTAGAATTGTTTCGATTCTTGATGTTAGGAAAATCATATATTAGAAAATATGATAATATACACCTTGAATTATGAATGAGGATTGTTTAGATGTTAGAGGATCTCGAATTACGTTTTTTTGATGGCTATGAACAAGGTTTCGAATCATTTAGTGTTCTTGAGGAACTCATTGATGAATTTAACATAGCAAGACGATCGTATGTTGAATTATCGGTATTTTTAGATATGAAGATCAAATGTTCGTTGATTGTAGTGGTGGAATTCGTATGTTCTTGATGAAATACGAATCATGATATCAACTTGGAATCCGGAAAGATTGTGATTGATCACCGAATATGATTTCCTTTACATTCGTATCCGTAATCGTATTTTGGTTATGAATTCGTAATTGTTGAGTTGGATAGTTCGGACTTATGTTTAATCGAGATATTGTGAAGTCGTTGGGTTTGTTGATTGGTTATATTGATCGTTAATATTGATTAGCGGATTTTGGTTCGTATTGTGGATAGGAGTTCGTAATGGTTTGGGCTATACTATTTGGTTTTGTATGTGATCGAAGTATTGTTGAACCGTTGTGATTGATTGGTTAGCTATGTCGGTTATTGATTGTTATCGAATCGTTGCTATTTGATTACTTCAATAGATTGAGATTATTGATCAGTCATTATAACCGTATGTTGCGGTCATGTTCGAGTATGTTCGTGAATTGCATTGGTCGGGGCCGAGGAGCTCGTAGACGAAGGCAATACGATTGGTAGCAGCTTCATCGTCGTCGTATCGGTATCGAGGCAAATTATTACTTGCTCAGTTATAATGTTTAATGAATGGCTTCAGTTTCATTTCGTTTATAATGCATATAACAATGATTATTACTGCAAATTCTGGAGATTTGGATTATATGTTGTCTTTCCAATTCCGGGAGTTAAATCGTAATATATATGCTTTATCTCGGTTATTGGCATATTGGGGTATCTAGGTTACGTTGCGATAAAGATGAGGATATGAATATCTATAGTTCATAGTACGTTTGGATCGCCGAGCATTGAGGATAATCGCCGGTGATGATTTGACATCGAGATTTCTCCTGAAGGACTCGGGACAAGTATCTTAGTTTAATTCGGCTTAGGGTTGATGTTGTTGATCATGCAGGTTGTCATTCATGTTGCTGAACATGAAGTCGTCCTAGTTGTTTCATCATAGTGTCGTTCATGTTTTGATTCATATGTTGTTCATGTTGATGAACATATTGAGTTGCATATGTGTATGCATAATTGTATGGTTTATGTTGTGTTGATCCTGTAAGATCACGTGATCTATACTGAGGGTGCTGGATCGGATGTCCACTATGCGTTGGTCCGACGGGATCATCATGGGGATATATGTTGAGGGCGCTGGATCGTTGGACAGATTTTCTACCATGCATTGGTCCGACGGGATCATCATGGGGATCTATGCTGAGGGCACTGGATCGTTGGATAAGTTTTCCACCATGCGTTGGTCCGATGGGATCATCATGGGGATCTATGCTGAGGGCGCTGGATCGTTGGATTACCCAGTATTGTGTTGATGGAATCATGTGGATTCGCATCATTGATTTTATCATGTGTTGTTATTGTGCATTTGTATATTATGGGTTGCCATAAGTATATATTGTCGTTATTGATGTGAGCATATTGACGTTGTCATATGAGTATGCATTTGTAGGTCTTGTGTTAGGACCATGTCCGTGTGTGGTATTGATCTAACCTCGGATTAGACTGACATGATTGTCGTGGCATTTCATTTCTTGAGGTATGTTCCGTATTTCCTTTGGTATTTAACTTCTGATGGACAATCGGTTATCGTCTTGGGATTTGATGATGCTATCCGACGGATCGTATTGGTCAGAACTGGTATATTTCCGTATCGTGAGTTGGTGATGATAGTTTGAGAATCTTGAGTATTGTTTGAGGTACAATACAGATATTATGTTCGAGTTTATTGGTTAATCGAGTACGAGATGTGAAATGTGATAATGGTTATTCTGACAAGAATTATTTGAGTAGGGATGTGCTTGTGACGTCAAGATTTTCATTAGAGTAGTTCGACCCTGTAAACCGGAAGGTGGGGGTCAACCTCGACGTGCATCTTGACGGGCAAGTAGTAGGTCCTACTGAATACCAAAATAGAATTCTTTCTCCTGTTAGTGAACGGGTTATATGTCCTATGCGGTTATTGGCAGATGAGATCATAAGTCTTTGGCCAAAGCATTGGAGCTAGCTGTATTAGATACATGAGAGCTCGATGATCTCGATTTGCATTAACGCATGCATAGCATCAAGTACAGATGGGGTTTGACTGACCGTGACCCTATAACTTGATCGGGACATTTGAAAGAAGGGTTTATACGTGTAATACCCGGTTGTGAATTCATTTATTACCATTCAGTAACTGTCACTCAGAATTTTTTTCACTCAGTAATAATCATTCATCATTCATATTCAGTCAACTATGTTCACCATTCGGCGTATTTTGGGATCATCACTGTTTGAGATCGAGCCGAGATTATTGTCATCATCATCATCATGTTTTGATTTTTAGTTTGAGAGGTAGCGCACGCTACACATTGTAGTTAGCGCGCGCTAATGAGGTGCATGTACGCACGCAATGATTCAGTATTAGCGCACGCTAGCGCAAGTGAGGCGGACAGTCCAGAAGGTACTGGGCTGATTTGGGAAATTCGTAGCGCACGCTACGAGTGGTAAGTAGCGTACGCTAACTATGCTGGTAACGCACGCTAAGACTTCAGAGTAGCGCACGCTAACGCGCTCAGAACAGAGGACAGTAGGTTCTGGACTCCAGGATTTTGGATATCAACTATCAGGTAGCGCACGCTAACATAAGGTTAACGTATGCTAATAACAGGCTGTTAGCGCACGCTACCAAAGGTACTTAGCGCACGCTAACGATTCAGTCAGGAGGTACTGGATTACTCGGTACACGCGTTAGCGCACGCTAACACCAGGAGTTAGCGCGCGCTAAGCTGAGACAGTATAAATAGGACAGTTTGGTCCAACTTTCGTCATTTCTTCATTTCTCAATCATTTCGGACGAGCTCGGGCGATTCGGAAAGGTCTTTTCGAGCTGCAATCATCTAGCTTCATCTTCAAGCTCCTAAGTTGGATTAATCATCATCTAAATCGGTTTCTTCACTCCAAATCAAGGTAATGATTCTTGGATCTAGAATTTCGAATCTTGGGTGTTTTGCTTTCGATCTCTTCGTGCAATTCGATATTATGTTGGAATATGTTAGATATGGATTATCTATCTTGGATACATGTATTCCTACGGATTCATTGGTGTGATTTTCGGAATTTGTGTATAATTGAGGAATTATTCAAGAACCCTTACGGGTTGACTTTGGAATTTTGGGGGTTTTCGACTAGATGTTGTTGAAATCTCGATTTATGTAATCCTATTGGATTAGTGATGGTATTCATGAGGTTTTGTGGGTTCGAATCATTCATTGGGAGTTGGTTTCGGATGTAAATGAGTTTTGGTTGTAAACAATTGGAGATTGTTTACAACGCGTTTGTTTTAAATGCCCCAATGAGTTTCGGGTATTGTTGTATCGACTTTTGAGTTGGTTATGATCATGCTTGATTCGTGTATTAAGAGAATTGTTGTTTTTTTTTGTGTTGTTTAAGGTTGTTCGAGCGGCCGGTAATTTCATTAAGGACGTTGATCGTGGAAGTACCTTCTCGCCTTCGGTTTGAGGCAAGTTTTATACTTGTACTAGTCAATGAGCTAATGTCATCATGTATGTGTATGAATGTGTTGTATCATTCCGAGACTTAGTCTCTTCATGAATTCATTGATATCAAGAGATCGTTCGATACGATACCTTTCGGCAATTTTGCCAAATGTTATTGTTGTTCATTAACGGCCGATTCAAGGCATTGTGATACTCATTATTAATGTCATTGTCGATAGCCGGTTCGCGGTATCGATGTATCGATTGTTGTTAATATAGATGTCAATTTAATACATCGTTGAGATCATTGTTATTCCTGTTCGGATTGTCATTAAAGCATGCGAGGCCGATTTAAGGCATTGGCTTATTCATTTCTCATCTTCGTCGTCGGTAACCGATTAAAGGTGCCGAGGCATCCTTCATATCGTTGTTATCGAATTGCCGTTCTCAGGCAAATCGAAATGTTCAATCATTCACTAAATCATTGTTATCGATTGACATTTCTAAGGCAATCGAGGTATTCACTCATTCATCGTATCATTGTTATCGATTGACCTTTCTAAGGCAATCGAGGTATTCACTCATTCATCGTATCATTGTTATCGATTGACCTTTATAAGGCAATCGAGGTATTCACTCATTCATCGTATCATTGTTATCGATTGGCCATTCTCAGGCAAATCGAAGTGTTCAATCATTTATGGTATCATTGTTGTCGATTGACCGTTTTAGGCAATCGAGGTATTGAATCATCCGCTGCATCATTGTTGTTGGTTGGCCGTTCTAAGGCAATCGAGGTGTTAATTTGGGACTGTCAAGGACGGTGTCTATCTGTGTGTTACTATCATCGTGTTGGCCGACTCAAGGCAGCACACTATCATTCATTGTGATACGGCTTCGTGCCGTGGCTTCGGCCCTAATTGTGATACGGCTGGATGCCGTGGCTTCGGCCCTAATTGTGATACGGCTGGATGCCGTGGCTTCGGCCCTAATTGTGATACGGCTAGATGCCGTGGCTTCGGCCCTAATTGTGATACGGCTGGATGCCGTGGCTTCGGCCCTAATTGTGATACGGCTGGATGCCGTGGCTTCGGCCCTAATTGTGATACGGCTGGATGCCGTGGCTTCGGCCCTCATTGTGATACGGCTTCGTGCCGTGGCTTCGGCCCTCATTGATCTGACTTGAACATTACGACTTCAGTGTTTGTGATATTTGTTAATTTCCATTTGAGCGGCTTGTAAGCCTTTATTATTGTCTGGTAATTTCATTGGAGCCTTCGGGCATTGTGATTCATAATTAATTCGATCTGGTTTGATTCATGTCTTGTAATTCATTGTGGTATTACGTGATTTTGATTCGCCGTCGGGCACTTATGTTCTAACACGTCGAGCGGTATTAATAGTATGCCGTGGGCATAGTATTTCACGAATGCTCGGTTCTTACCTTGGTTTGTGAGCATCTCGTATTATTATTATCATTGTACCGTTTCATTCTGCCTTTGGATGCATATCATGTTATACATGTATTTGATGTTCATTATCTGGATGACTGACCCCGTGGGGACGGAACATGTTTTCATGTTTTAGGTGCTTGCGAGGAGAGAGTTGAGACACAGGGGCATGACGTTGGCAACGAGGCATTCGAGCGATACTAGTCCGAGTTGTTCATTGTTGGTCAGTCAGTTGGAGTGTACTCCGGCATCGTCAGTTGTTGTCATGTTGTATTACCCGAACAAATGTTCGTGGATGTTGTTGTATTTCATTTTGGCCATGTAGGCCACTTTTGTCATTGAAATTCCTTATCGGAATATTGTGTCGGACATCATGGTAAGGACTATGATTTTCCCTTGTTGTTCAATTTAATGTATATTAGTCATGTTTGCCTGGTGGATCTCCTGGTGTGGGGTCCACGGCACTGTAATAACCCAATAGGATTTGGGGGTGTTACAGAAATGGTATCGGAGATCTGGGTTGTGAGATACCCTGAGATGTGAGTTATGTGGTCCTACTGATGCGGTAGTAGTAGGACTGTCAGGTTATGACAATCTAGTCAGTCGGGTTTTGTGAGTCGTAATATTAGTGTGACTGCACGAGTCATTCATTCATCGAGTCGTCGTCAGTGAAGACTAGTATCGCGAGACCTCGAAGCTTCGTATGACCTGTGTAAGGACTCGATTCTCTTTATGTTCATACATTCATCATGTCATTAATTGTTCATGCCTTGTTGAAACCTATATGCGATATTAATGTTATGATTGATTCATGACTAATTGTTTTGGACACGTGTGGCTTTTGTAAGCATTAAGGATCAACTCATTCATCAGTTAATAATCCTCAATCATCATTCTGATCTTGTCGATCATGTTAATTCATTCATCACTCAGTCAATATCATTACTCAGTTAATTCATCGCTCAGATAATTCATTCATCATTCAGTCAATATCATTACTCAGTTAATTCATCACTCAGTTAACTCATTCATCACTCAGTTAATTCATTCGTCATTCAGTCAATATCATTACTCAGTTGCTTCGTTCATCACTCAATTAACCTCATCATTTAGCTAATTCACTCGTCACTCAATCAATCTCATTGCTCAGTTAATTCATTCCTCATTCAGTCAATCTCATTGTTCAGTTAATTCATTAATCATTCAGCCCACCTCACGGTTCAGTTGTTGATCTTGAAGATCGAATTTTCAACCTTGTTAACTTGTTGAAGGTAATCATTTCGGGAATTTCATCAGGCAATCATGTTACCTCATTTAATGTTTCATACGGTCTTATCATACTCTGACGTAATGTCGACGATCATTTCATTAAATCATTAATGCATTCATTGTGTTAGAGCGTGTATGCTCATTATTGTCACTCTGTAACGTAATCATAATGCGATATTCATGCGGAATCTATAATCATCATGTGACTTTCCTACTTCAGTATGGATAGAGTTGTCAGAGGACGCATGGGAAGAGGCCGCGGTGCGGGCCGGAACCCGGGATCTCGTGTGCATGCCCACACGAACGCGAGGGATATCATTAATTCATCAAATAGCGAGGCTACTCATTCATCAGCAGATAATCATTCACTGTCAGGGAGTCGTACCCGAGAGGCATCTCACTCAGAAGGTGTTCGGGTTGATCCATTCATATTTATGCAGGGCATGATGGCCCAGATGACTCAGATGACGCGGATAGTGGAGACCATGCAGACCTCGATGGTTCGTGGTCCACCGCAACAGGGATACCAGGTGCCATTTCATGGACAGACTGGAGGAGTGAATCAGATTGTTGGCGATATCTCTCGTCAGATGCCGCCTACTTTTGAGGGTTCGTTGGAACCAGCTGATATTGTTCATTGGCTCGAGCATTTTGATAAACTCTTCGACATGGTTCAGTGTCCGGAAGAGATTAAAGTGGCAGTAGCGGCTTATTACTTGAGTAAGGGTGCTTATTCGTGGTGGCTTTCTGTGAAACCCATCGATCGTGATTGTATTTGGAGCGAGTTCAAGACTCTCATGTTAGAGAGGTATTATCCGGCTCCACTTCGTGAAGCCAAGTTGTCAGAGGTTTTGAACCCCGAACCCGATGAGGACGAGGGTGTCATTGTCATTGCTGAGAAGTTTCAGGGACTACTTCAGTTTGCTTCGTTAATTATCCGTACTGAGGCGGATAAAATTAAGTATTTTAGCAAGAGGCTAAATCCATGATTGAGGATGCGATTGTTCAATCACAATTGTAATTCACTTAGTGAGTTCATCGGGAAGGCTCTTGAAGCGAGCTTTTGATCAAGGAGCTTACTCGAAGCATCCTTGATTTCTTGAGTGACGGGGCGAGAATGTCGGCTCGTTCGAGAGGACATCGGTCCGGCGTCCAGTGCGTTTTCTAGTCGTCATCGTCTTTGGCCGACATCTTCCTCTCGGCGGCGAGTTATTGTTGTTTGCTAGCGTGATTGGAGTCACGTTAGTACCGGTGTACGGTGCCGGCTATTGTTTGCTTTACGTGTGGGAGGCATGGACACGCGAAATCTGCGGGGATTCTAGCGCGATAAATCTCAAGGAGCTCAAGAGCCTTGAGGGATTTTGTTACTCCGGCCGTACTTCATTCAAGGGGCCCTATCGGGCTTCGAGCCCGAGGTAAGGACATTCATCACGGTTTTGAGCAAGTTAATTCTTGCTCGGTAGGAGGATAATCATTCATTTCATTGTCGTTCATTCATTCATATAATTCATTCATCATATATATATCAATCATGTTGGGACACATAGTTATCGATTAATCATTCAATTCACGAGGAACGGCGGTTCCAATCACTTGAGGAACTATCACTCATGGCGTTATTAATTCACCTTGGTGAGTCATTCCAAATCCTTGTTGGATTTGTAGTCATTTATCATTCATCATTCATTTTTGTCACTTTCATTCGTGACCTTCCGAGATCATAGTTAGTGGCGAGTTCATCGTCGGATATACCTTAAATCGTTGAGATAGAGGAAATCGATGATATGGAAGGATATCGATGTTGGGTACATTTGAGATGTAACCTTGTTTTGGATATTTGTGTAAACCTATCCGTAATAATGTATCGTATTGTGGATCATTTATTGTTGATCTATCTTATTATGATCATATTTGAGAATCTTGAGATTTGGGCCATTTGTTGGGAGTTCATCCCTCCGGCGTTGTGCTCGAGATTTCGTGATAATTGAGAAATCGTTCACTGTGTTTCGAGACGTCAAGTCTTGGGGACTTGGGCTTGCGATTGATTTGGTCAGGGACTATTTGGGCGTTATTGTTTTGGATCGTGATGGATAGTTTATATCCCGAGTTGTTTACCCTCAGTTTCGAGGACGAAACTCTTTTTAAGGGGGGGGGGGGGTATGTAATACCCGGTTGTGAATTCATTTATTACCATTGATGCTTGTCACTCGAATTTTTTCACTCATTAATAATCATTCATCATTCATATTGATCAACTATGTTCACCATTCGGTGTATTTTGGGATCATCCTTTGTTTGAGATCGAGCCGAGATTATTGTCATCATCATCATCATGTTTTGATTTTGATTTGAGAGGTAGCGCACGCTACACATTGTAGTTAGCGCGCGCTAATGAGTGCATGTAACGCACGCAATGATTGATATTAGCGCACGCTAGCGTAAGTGAGGCGGACGATCCAGAAGTCTTGGGCTGATTTGGGAAATTAAAGCGCACGCTACGAGTGGTAAATAGCGTCGCTAACTATCTTGTGCCGGTAACGCGCTAAGACTTGAGTAGCGCACGCTAACGCGCTCGAGCAGAGGGCGGTAGGTTACGGACTCCAGGATTTTGGATATCAACTATCGGGTAGCGCACGCTAACATAAGGTTAACGTATGCTAATAACAGTGTTAGCGCACGCTACCAAAGGTACTTAGCGCACGCTAACGATTGATCGAGGAAGTCTTGGATTACTCGGTACAGCGTTAGCGCACGCTAACACCAGAGTTAGCGCGCGCTAAGTGAGCAGTATAAATAGGGCGATTTGGTCAACTTTCGTCATTTCTTCATTTCTCAATCATTTCGGACGAGCTCGGGCGATTCGGAAAGGTCTTTTCGATTGCAATCATCTAGCTTCATCTTCAAGCTCCTAAGTTGGATTAATCATCATCTAAATCGGTTTCTTCACTCCAAATCAAGGTAATGATTCTTGGATCTAGAATTTCGAATCTTGGGTGTTTTGCTTTCGATCTCTTCGTGCAATTCGATATTATGTTGGAATATGTTAGATATGGATTATCTATCTTGGATACATGTATTCCTACGGATTCATTGGTGTGATTTTCGGAATTTGTGTATAATTGAGGAATTGTTCAAGAACCCTTACGGGTTGACTTTGGAATTTTGGGGGTTTTCGACTAGATGTTGTTGAAATCTCGATTTATGTAATCCTATTGGATTAGTGATGGTATTCATGAGGTTTTGTGGGTTCGAATCATTCATTGGGAGTTGGTTTCGGATGTAAATGAGTTTTGGTTGTAAACAATTGGAGATTGTTTACAACGCGTTTGTTTTAAATGCCCCAATGAGTTTCGGGTATTGTTGTATCGACTTTTGAGTTGGTTATGATCATGCTTGATTCGTGTATTAAGAGAATTGTTGTTTTTTTTTGTGTTGTTTAAGGTTGTTCGAGCGGCCGGTAATTTCATGGGGCGTTGATCGTGGAAGTACCTTCTCGCCTTCGGTTTGAGGCAAGTTTTATACTTGTACTAGTCAATGAGCTAATGTCATCATGTATGTGTATGAATGTGTTGTATCATTCCGAGACTTAGTCTCTTCATGAATTCATTGATATCAATAGATCGTTCGATACGATACCTTTCGGCAATTTTGCCAAATGTTATTGTTGTTCATTAACGGCCGATTCAAGGCATTGTGATACTCATTATTAATGTCATTGTCGATAGCCGGTTCGCGGTATCGATGTATCGATTGTTGTTAATATAGATGTCAATTTAAGACATCGTTGAGATCATTGTTATTCCTGTTCGGATTGTCATTAAAACTGTACATGCCGATTTAAGGCATTGGCTTATTCATTTCTCATCTTCGTCGTCGGTAACCGATTAAAGGTGCCGAGGCATCCTTCATATCGTTGTTATCGAATTGCCGTTCTCAGGCAAATCGAAATGTTCAATCATTCACTAAATCATTGTTATCGATTGACCTTTCTAAGGCAATCGAGGTATTCACTCATTCATCGTATCATTGTTATCGATTGACCTTTCTAAGGCAATGGAGGTATTCACTCATTCATCGTATCATTGTTATCGATTGACCTTTCTAAGGCAATCGAGGTATTCACTCATTCATCGTATCATTGTTATCGATTGGCCGTTCTCAGGCAAATCGAAGTGTTCAATCATTTATGGTATCATTGTTGTCGATTATCGTTTTAGGCAATCGAGGTATTGAATCATCCATTTGCATCATTGTTGTCGGTTGGCCGTTCTAAAGCAATCGAGGTGTTAATTTGGGATCACAAGGGCGGTGTCTATCCGTGTGTTACTATCATCGTGTTGGCCGACTCAAGGCGGCACACTATCATTCATTGTGATACGGCTTCGTGCGTGGCCCGGCCCTAATTGTGATACGGTGGATGTCGTGGCCCGGCCCTAATTGTGATCTGGTGGATGCCGTGGCCGGCCCTAATTGTGATACGGCTAGATGCCGTGGCTTCGCCCTAATTGTGATCTGGTGGATGCCGTGGCCCGCCCTAATTGTGATACTGGTGGATCTGTGGCCCGGCCCTAATTGTGATCTGGTGGATCGTGGCCCGCCCTAATTGTGATACGGTGGATGCCGTGGCCGGCCCCTAATTGTGATACGGTGGATGCCGTGGCCCGCCCTCATTGTGATACGGCCGTGCGTGGCTAGCCCTCATTGATCTGACTTCGGCCATTCGACTTCAGTGTTTGTGATATTTGTTAATTTCATTTGAGCGGCTTGTAAGCCTTTATTATTGTCTGGTAATTTCATTGGAGCCTTGGGCATTGTGATTCATAATTAATTGATCTGGTTTGGTTCATGTCTTGTAATTCATTGTGGTATTACGTGATTTTGATTCGCCGTCGGGCACTTATGTTCTAACTTTGTCGAGCAATTATTAATAGTATGCCGTGGGCATAGTATTTCACGAATGCTCGGTTCTTACCTTGGTTTGTGAGCATCTCGTATTATTATTATCATTGTACCGTTTCATTACTTTGTGGATGCATATCATGTTATACATGTATTTGATGTTCATTATCTGGATGGCCCGACCGTGGGGCGGAACATGTTTTCATGTTTTAGGTGCTTGCGAGGAGAGAGTTGAGACACGGGGGCATGGCGTTGGCGAGGCATCCGGCGATACTAGTCCGAGTTGTTCATTGTTGGTCGATCGGTTGGAGTGTACTCGGCATCGTCGATTGTTGTCATGTTGTATTACGAGCAGGATGTTCGTGGATGTTGTTGTATTTCATTTTGGCCATGTAGGCCACTTTTGTCATTGAAATTCCTTATCGGAATATTGTGTCGGACATCATGGTAAGGACTATGATTTTCCCTTGTTGTTCAATTTAATGTATATTAGTCATGTTTGCCTGGTGGATCTCTGGTGTGGGGTCCACGGCCTTGTAATAACTTGATAGGATTTGGGGTGTTACGAAATGGTATCGGAGATCGGGTTGTGAGATACCACGAGATGTGAGTTATGTGGTCCTACGATGCGGTAGTAGTAGGATCATCGGTTATGACAATCTAGTCGGTCGGGTTTTGTGAGTCGTAATATTAGTGTGTTGCACGAGTCATTCATTCATCGAGTCGTAAATCGGTGAAGACTAGTATCGCGAGACCTCGAAGCTTCGTATGACCTGTGTAAGGACTCGATTATCTTTATGTTCATACATTCATCATGTCATTAATTGTTCATGCCTTGTTGAAACCTATATGCGATATTAATGTTATGATTGATTCATGACTAATTGTTTTGGACACGTGTGGCTTTTGTAAGCATTAAGGATCAACTCATTCATCAGTTAATAATCCTCAATCATCATTCTGATCTTGTCGATCATGTTAATTCATTCATCACTCAGTCAATATCATTACTCAGTTAATTCATCGCTCAGATAATTCATTCATCACTCAGTCAATATCATTACTCAGTTAATTCATCACTCAGTTAACTCATTCATCACTCAGTTAATTCATTCGTCATTCAGTCAATATCATTACTCAGTTGCTTCGTTCATCACTCAATTAACCTCATCATTTAGCTAATTCACTCGTCACTCAATCAATCTCATTGCTCAGTTAATTCATTCCTCATTCAGTCAATCTCATTGTTCAGTTAATTCATTAATCATTCAGCCCACCTCACGGTTCAGTTGTTGATCTTGAAGATCGAATTTTCAACCTTGTTAACTTGTTGAAGGTAATCATTTCGGGAATTTCATCAGGCAATCATGTTACCTCATTTAATGTTTCATACGGTCTTATCATACTCGGCGTAATGTCGACGATCATTTCATTAAATCATTAATGCATTCATTGTGTTAGAGCGTGTATGCTCATTATTGTCACTCTGTAACGTAATCATAATGCGATATTCATGCGGAATCTATAATCATCATGTGACTTTACTACTTCAGTATGGATAGAGTTGTCAGAGGACGCATGGGAAGAGGCCGCGGTGCGGGCCGGAACCCGGGATCTCGTGTGCATGCCCACACGAACGCGAGGGATATCATTAATTCATCAAATAGCGAGGCTACTCATTCATCGCCAGATAATCATTCCTTTGTCGAGAGTCGTACCCGAGAGGCATCTCACTCGAAGGTGTTGGGTTGATCCATTCATATTTATGCGGGGCATGATGGCCCGGATGACTCGGATGACGCGGATAGTGGAGACCATGCGGACCTCGATGGTTCGTGGTCCACCGCAATGAGGATACAGTGCCATTTCATGGACAGTGGAGGAGTGAATCAGTTGTTGGCGATATCTCTCGTCGGATCGCCTACTTTTGAGGGTTCGTCGGAACCGGTGATATTGTTCATTGGCTCGATCATTTTGATAAACTCTTGACATGGTTCGGTGTCGGAAGAGAGTAAAGTGGCGATGGCGGCTTACTACTTGAGTAAGGGCGTTTATTCGTGGTGGCTTTCGTGAAACCCATCGATCGTGATTGTATTTGGAGCGAGTTCAAGACTCTCATGTTAGAGAGGTATTATCCGGCTCCACTTCGTGAAGCCAAGTTGTCGAGGTTTTGAACCCCGAACCCGATGAGGACGAGGTGTCATTGTCATTCTTGAGAAGTTTCGGGGACTACTTGATTTGCTTCGTTAATTATCCGTCCGAGGCGGATAAAATTAAGTATTTTAGCAAGAGGCTAAATCCGCGATTGAGGATGCGATTGTTCAATCACAATTGTAATTCACTTAGTGAGTTCATCGGGAAGGCTCTTGGAGCAGAGCTTTTGATCAAGGAGCTTACTCAGAAGCATCCTTCAGTTTCTTCAGGTGACAGGACTAGAATGTCGGCTCGTTCAGAGGGACATCGGGGTCCGACGTCCAAGGGGTCGTTTTCTAGTCGTCATCGTGCTGGGATAGCATCTTCCTCTCAGGCGACGAGTTCGACTGTTGTTTGCTTTAACTGTGATTCAGCAGGTCACGTTAGTACCCGGTGTACGGTGCCAGCTATTGTTTGCTTTCTGTGTGGGAGGCATGGACACCGGTAGAAATACTGCAGGGATTCTAGCGCCAGTAAATCTCAAGGGAGCTCAAGAGCCTTGAGGGATTTTGTTACTCCAGCCCGTACTTCATTCAAGGGGCCCTATCAGGCTTCGAGAGCCCGAGGTAAGGACATTCATCACCAGTTTTGAGCAAGTTAATTCTTGCTCGGTAGGAGGATAATCATTCATTTCATTGTCGTTCATTCATTCATATAATTCATTCATCATATATATATCAATCATGTTGGGACACATAGTTATCGATTAATCATTCAATTCACGAGGAACGGCGGTTCCAATCACTTCAGGGAACTATCACTCATGACGTTATTAATTCACCTTGGTGAGTCATTCCAAATCCTTGTTGGATTTGTAGTCATTTATCATTCATCATTCATTTTTGTCACTTTCATTCTCGTGACCTTCTGAGATCATAGTTAGTGGCGAGTTCATCGTCGGATATACCTTAAATCGTTGAGATAGAGGAAATCGATGATATGGAAGGATATCGATGTTGGGTACATTTGAGATGTAACCTTGTTTTTGGATGACTGTGTAAACCTATCCGTAATAATGTATCGTGACTGTGGATCATTTATTGTTGATCTATCTTATTATGATCATATTTGAGAATCTTGAGATTTGGGCCATTTGTTGGGAGTTCATCCCTCCGGCGTTGTGCTCGAGATTTCGTGATAATTGAGAAATCGTTCACTGTGTTTCGAGACGTCAAGTCTTGGGGACTTGGGCTTGCGATTGATTTGGTCCCGAGGACTATTTGGGCGTTATTGTTTTCAGATCGTGATGGATAGTTTATATCCCGAGTTGTTTACCCTCAGTTTCGAGGACGAAACTCTTTTTAAGGGGGGGGGGGGGTATGTAATACCCGGTTGTGAATTCATTTATTACCATTCAGTAACTGTCACTCAGAATTTTTTTCACTCAGTAATAATCATTCATCATTCATATTCAGTCAACTATGTTCACCATTCGGCGTATTTTGGGATCATCACTGTTTGAGATCGAGCCGAGATTATTGTCATCATCATCATCATGTTTTGATTTTCAGTTTGAGAGGTAGCGCACGCTACACATTGTAGTTAGCGCGCGCTAATGAGGTGCATGTAACGCACGCAATGATTCAGTATTAGCGCACGCTAGCGTAAGTGAGGCGGACAGTCCAGAAGGTACTGGGCTGATTTGGGAAATTCGTAGCGCACGCTACGAGTGGTAAGTAGCGTACGCTAACTATGCTGGTAACGCACGCTAAGACTTCAGAGTAGCGCACGCTAACGCTCGAGCAGAGGGCGATGAGGTTCTGGACTCCAGGATTTTGGATATCAACTATCAGGTAGCGCACGCTAACATAAGGTTAACGTATGCTAATAACAGGCTGTTAGCGCACGCTACCAAAGGTACTTAGCGCACGCTAACGATTCAGTCAGGAGGTACTGGATTACTCGGTACACGCGTTAGCGCACGCTAACACCAGGAGTTAGCGCGCGCTAAGCTGAGACAGTATAAATAGGACAGTTTGGTCCAACTTTCGTCATTTCTTCATTTCTCAATCATTTCGGACGAGCTCGGGCGATTCGGAAAGGTCTTTTCGAGCTGCAATCATCTAGCTTCATCTTCAAGCTCCTAAGTTGGATTAATCATCATCTAAATCGGTTTCTTCACTCCAAATCAAGGTAATGATTCTTGGATCTAGAATTTCGAATCTTGGGTGTTTTGCTTTCGATCTCTTCGTGCAATTCGATATTATGTTGGAATATGTTAGATATGGATTATCTATCTTGGATACATGTATTCCTACGGATTCATTGGTGTGATTTTCGGAATTTGTGTATAATTGAGGAATTGTTCAAGAACCCTTACGGGTTGACTTTGGAATTTTGGGGGTTTTCGACTAGATGTTGTTGAAATCTCGATTTATGTAATCCTATTGGATTAGTGATGGTATTCATGAGGTTTTGTGGGTTCGAATCATTCATTGGGAGTTGGTTTCGGATGTAAATGAGTTTTGGTTGTAAACAATTGGAGATTGTTTACAACGCGTTTGTTTTAAATGCCCCAATGAGTTTCGGGTATTGTTGTATCGACTTTTGAGTTGGTTATGATCATGCTTGATTCGTGTATTAAGAGAATTGTTGTTTTTTTTCTTGTGTTGTTTAAGGTTGTTCGAGCGGCCGGTAATTTCATTAAGGACGTTGATCGTGGAAGTACCTTCTCGCCTTCGGTTTGAGGCAAGTTTTATACTTGTACTAGTCAATGAGCTAATGTCATCATGTATGTGTATGAATGTGTTGTATCATTCCGAGACTTAGTCTCTTCATGAATTAATTGATATCAAGAGATCGTTCGATACGATACCTTTCGGCAATTTTGCCAAATGTTATTGTTGTTCATTAACGGCCGATTCAAGGCATTGTGATACTCATTATTAATGTCATTGTCGATAGCCGGTTCGCGGTATCGATGTATCGATTGTTGTTAATATAGATGTCAATTTAATACATCGTTGAGATCATTGTTATTCCTGTTCGGATTGTCATTAAAACTGTACAGGCCGATTTAAGGCATTGGCTTATTCATTTCTCATCTTCGTCGTCGGTAACCGATTAAAGGTGCCGAGGCATCCTTCATATCGTTGTTATCGAATTGCCGTTCTCAGGCAAATCGAAATGTTCAATCATTCACTAAATCATTGTTATCGATTGACCTTTCTAAGGCAATCGAGGTATTCACTCATTCATCGTATCATTGTTATCGATTGACCTTTCTAAGGCAATGGAGGTATTCACTCATTCATCGTATCATTGTTATCGATTGACCTTTCTAAGGCAATCGAGGTATTCACTCATTCATCGTATCATTGTTATCGATTGGCCGTTCTCAGGCAAATCGAAGTGTTCAATCATTTATGGTATCATTGTTGTCGATTGACTGTTTTAGGCAATCGAGGTATTGAATCATCCGCTGCATCATTGTTGTCGGTTGGCCGTTCTAAGGCAATCGAGGTGTTAATTTGGGACTGTCAAGGACGGTGTCTATCCGTGTGTTACTATCATCGTGTTGGCCGACTCAAGGCAGCACACTATCATTCATTGTGATACGGCCGTGCACGTGGCTTCGCCCTAATTGTGATACTGGTGGATGTCGTGGCTTCGCCCTAATTGTGATCTGGTGGATCACCGTGGCTTCGCCCTAATTGTGATACGGCTAGATGCCGTGGCCCCTAATTGTGATACTGGTGGATGCCGTGGCCGCCCTAATTGTGATACGGTGGATGCCGTGGCTTCGCCCTAATTGTGATACGGCTAGATGCCGTGGCCCGCCTAATTGTGATCTGGTGGATGCCGTGGCCGCCCTAATTTTGATCTGGTGGATGCCGTGGCCCGGCCCTCATTGTGATACGGCTTCGTGCGTGGCTTCGCCCTCATTGTCTGACTTCGGCTGTTCGACTTCAGTGTTTGTGATATTTGTTAATTTCATTTGAGCGGCTTGTAAGCCTTTATTATTGTCTGGTAATTTCATTGGAGCCTTCGGGCATTGTGATTCATAATTAATTCAGTCTGGTTTGGTTCATGTCTTGTAATTCATTGTGGTATTACGTGATTTTGATTCGCCGTCGGGCACTTATGTTCTAACCTCGAGCAATTATTAATAGTATGCCGTGGGCATAGTATTTCACGAATGCTCGGTTCTTACCTTGGTTTGTGAGCATCTCGTATTATTATTATCATTGTACCGTTTCATTACGCTGTGGATGCATATCATGTTATACATGTATTTGATGTTCATTATCTGGATGGCCCGACCCGTGGCGGAACATGTTTTCATGTTTTAGGTGCTTGCGAGGAGAGAGTTGAGACACAGGGGCATGACGTTGGCAACGAGGCATTCGAGCGATACTAGTCCGAGTTGTTCATTGTTGGTCAGTCAGTTGGAGTGTACTCCGGCATCGTCAGTTGTTGTCATGTTGTATTACCCGAACAGATGTTCGTGGATGTTGTTGTATATCATTTTGGCCATGTAGGCCACTTTTGTCATTGAAATTCCTTATCGGAATATTGTGTCGGACATCATGGTAAGGACTATGATTTTCCCTTGTTGTTCAATTTAATGTATATTAGTCATGTTTGCCTGGTGGATCTCCTGGTGTGGGGTCCACGGCACTGTAATAACCCAATAGGATTTGGGGGTGTTACAATACGTTTACTGGTATTAACGACAGAATGGTTCTTGAATGATCCCAATCATTCGTTCTTAGCCGGGGTACAGTGTAGGCCACCACGCTGGCTAGGTGGTGCTACTACTCTTTGGTTCCTCCCATTGCTGACTGAGACGGACCTACCGAGTCGCGCATTAGGATTGACGACGGAATGAATCGAGCTTAATCTCTCATTATGAGATGTCTAAATTGATTTATTGTACAAATTAATTTACGGCCTGATGAATTAAATATATTACTGTGTGATTAATTTAATTCATGAATATAATTATTTCTTGGAGAAATTAATTATGTTATAATGTATTTCATATGATTAATTAATTAGATTAATTAATTGATATAAATACATCGGAACGGAATCTGAGTTTATCTGTTTGGACTCACGGGGGTCCGAAACGGACCGAACTCATCCCGGTTCTTCTAGATGGCTGCCTTATCTCACCAACCTCATCGTTGGTCTTTATCTCCAATTTTATAATTGGAAGACAAAGACTTATGAAGGGAACATAATCTCTTGTGAATAAAGGTGGTGATTTGGTCATTGTTTGATCTTGATTTTTGAAGAATAAAAGTGAAGACAAATCTCTCACTTCAAATAGAACCAACCGTGAGACTTTGAAAGAGAGAGAAGGAAATTAGTTTTTCCAAGTTTTTGCTTCTTCTTCATTTATCTTGAATTCTCTTGGAGAAATATCAAGACATTTATTGAGAAATATATATTATACACTTAGAGTGTAATAATAAAAAGCTTCATCACTTGATTCTAGCCGTAACCTTAGAGGTTAATCGAGTGTTGTTGTTCCGGTCGTTTTTCCGGCGCGTGGCAAGTAGAGACGCGGTGCTTTTGGCATTGGATCGTTCAAGAGCTTGGAGCGGATTGAATTCGTAGAGATCAAGCAAAGCTTGGGGAATAGCTCAAGAGAAGGTTACCATTTAATCAACGGACTTCGAGGGTTATTTTCTTACGACTCTTGCTATTCGTTTATATATATTCGTATATACGTAGCTCGATCGATCCTCGTAGGGATTCGGATCGAATTAATTTTCGTTTTACCGCTTCCGCTGGGATTTCGTTTTAGGCACCGAATCCCAACAGTGGCATTGGAGCGTAGGTCTTGCAATCGTATATACGATATTGGCATTTGGAATGCTCGATTAGATGGTGAATGATTTGGAATCATTTTAGTCATAATCGTGGTAAATATTTTACGTTCGTTGTAGTTATATTTTTTGTAAGTTTATGTCTAAATATAAATCTTAAATTTCTGGGAAATATGATTTATATTGAAGATATGAAAGTCGGAAAATATTGATATTGGATATCCGGTCGAAAATCTAGCCCCGAATCGTCGTTGGACGACTTTTTGGACAAAAAGGGTAATCTGGCCGAGAGTGACTCGACCGTGTCCTGGGTGATTCGGTCGTGTCCGGAAGTCTGGCCAAGTCACTGCAAGGCAGATTCGACCGTGTCCTGGGTGACTCGGTCGTGTCTGGCAGTCTAGCCAAGTCACTGCCAGGCAGACCCGACCGTGTCCTGGGTGACTCGGTCGTGTCCTGGCCGGCATCTTCCGAGCGTGACTCGGCCATGCCAGGCCTGACTGCCGGCAGGCTGCCGAGGGTGACTCGGTCATGCTGGCTAGTTTTCACCCCGGCTCGATTTTTTCGTGTATTCTTGAAAATTAATCTCCCACATGTTAAATTGGATTTAATATGATTAAAATGATTTATGGTATTTCATTTTATAAGGGAAATTTGATTAATTGGAATATTTATGGTCGACCGAATTATTTTGAACGTTATCATATTACCAATTGTGTGAATCGATTGGAGCGGTTCGTATTGTTGATTGGATCAATGTATCTCTTCGCTTTCCATTTATATAGTATTTATTGGATGAATGCTTTTTGAATGGGGATGTGGTTCGTGGACTTAGTTTTGAATCGTTCATTTTATTCGATTGGGTTGTAAAGGCCGTTTTGAGCCTATTTATTTTACTAGAAATATTTATATCTAGGATGCAATTTTCAATGTAAAATTTATATGTAATGACGAAGACCAGAGGAAGATCCATTTCGAGAAGACGAAGATTCAAGACGAAGACTTGTAATTAGATTACGGAGTTTTTGTTTTCTAGGAACGGTCCATGAACCACATGTTGGTAGCAACTAGGTTGTGAATGGTTGTTTCATATTGTATGAATGCAACAAACGCGCTTAAACGATTAATGTGCAAAGTGCAACATAAATCGCGAAAATTCTCCCACGATAAATTATTAAGTTTATAAGGTTTCAAGGTTTTCCTTCCCTCCATCGAGTTTTTGGGAAATTGAAATCCAAACCGAATGTACTATGCTTTCGAGTTATCGGGGTAGTCGTTCGGGGAGGACGGATAAATTACCGGGAGCGCATTGGATGCCTTCGGTTGGAGCAAATTTTATCTCTAGAAACCTGATAGATTGCCGGATAAGATTCAATTGTGAAACTGATTTGCGTCGATGGTATAAACTTAACTTGTTCACGAACCATAGAAACCGTATAGGTTGAGGGGAGTGAACAAGGGGAAAAAGAAGATCGAATCATCCATTAGATGGGTTGGTGTTGGACATCACTTTATGAAAATTAGTAGACTAGAAACCTGTTCGGTTGCCCTCTATTAAGATTTATAAAGAACTCGATCACCACTATGAAGTAGAGCGACGATACTTCTGGATATCACATGGGAGTGTGTTATTCTGATAAAAATAGTGGGAGCTAGGTAACAAGAATAGAAAAGACCTTAATTCTTTACTCAGAACATAATTGAATGAGTCACTAATTAATCTGTTATACTTAATGCAGACAAATCTCAATATGACAATGAATCCACTCGCAATTCTACTCGAAAAGAACACCTTAATGGGACCTAACTTTGTGGATTGGCTCCGCAATCTGATGATTGTCCTCAGTATAGAGGCACTGGGATACGTCTTGGAGACGGACATTCCGGCGCCTCCTGTGCGGACCCGAGCCAATCAGGAAGAGATTGAAAACCACGAAAAGTGGGTTAAGGATGACGTAAAAGTCCGTGCGTATATGATGGCTTCCATGTCTAATGAGCTTCAGAGAGCTCATGAGAAAATAACTTCTGCTAGGCAGATTCTATCTCACTTAACCGAGCTTTATGGTGAGCACAGCAGAACTGCTAGATATGAGATATCCAAGCAACTATTCGGTGCAAGGATGAAGGAAGGTGAGAAGGTTGGGGAACACGTCCTCAAAATGATATTCATGATCGAGAGATTGGAGGCTCTTGATTTTAAAATGGATACTTCTCTCCAAACCGACCTTATCCTACAGTCTCTCCCTGATTCCTTCTCACAGTTTGTTATGAACAACTGCAATGAGATTACATGTAACTTAGCTGGGCTAATGAACAAACTGGTGACCGCTCAGTCTCAGATGAAGACCCCGCGGATGAAGGAGTCTGCACATGTGATTTCTTATGGACTTCGGAAGTCTAAGAATAAGAAGAAAAAGACCAAGAAGCGGACTGGACCACAAGCTAAGGACCTTAAGGGAAAGGGCAAGGCCCCGATGGTTCCAAAGAACAAGAAGAAGAAGGATGTTTGTCTCAAGTGCGGTGAGCTGGGCCACTGGGCTAGAGACTGTCTGATTCTTCATGGCACTTAGTCTGAGAACTTTTAGTTTTGGAAACAAATTGTTCGCTACCGTATTTTCTACTTCTGGATACTTGATTCGTGCTAGTTCTCATATTTGTACCGTGAATCGGGATGCGGAACAAAGTAGGAAGCTTGGAGCTGGAGAAGTTATGATCACAGTCGGAAGCGGGCATAGTGTCGAGGCGACCGACATAGGATCACTTCTTTTGGGTTTAGAATCCGGCTTTATTTAGACTTTAGAAGATGTACTTGTTTTGCCCAAGGGGCACAAAAACATTGTATCCATTCCGGTCATGGACCGAAAAGGCTTTTCATTTTTCATTGGTGATGGTTCCTGCAAAATTTATTTTAGAAATAAACTAGTGGGTACTGCTACATTGTTGAATGGATTGTATCATCTAAATCTCAGCAACAAAGTAGTTGTGAATACTATGACTAGAAAACGTGGTAGGGATGAAACCAATCAAGTTTTGAAATGGCATCTTAGACTTGGTCATGTTGGTCAGACCAAGGTTTACATTATGGAAAAAGATGGACTTATGGGTCCATTGGGATCGGATCCCTTTCCTACCTGTGAATCTTGCCTTAAAGGCAAAATGACTAAGTCCCCCTTCACAGGGACTTTTGAAAGAGCGATAAGCTGGGATTAATACATACCGCGTTTGTGGTGCTTTGGAAGCAAGACGTGACGGATATCAATATTTCATTACGTTTACGATGATCATACTAGGTATGGTTATGTATACTTAATGAAACATAAATCCGAGGCCTTTGAGAAATTCCAGAATTCAAGGCCTAGTCGAAACAAGCGGTAATCATATCAAAGCACTTCGGTCGGACCGAGGTGGCGAGTATATGAGTACGGAGTTTGACGAGTTCCTTAAGGAACATGGAATAGTTTCACAACTAACACCTCCAGGTACTCCTCAGTTAAATGGTGTGTCAGAAAGAAGGAACCGGACCCTATTGAACATGGTCCATTCCATGCTGGGCTATACTGACTTACCGATTTACTTGTGGGGGTATGCATTCCTGACTGCCGCTTATATCCTAAACAGATGTCCTTCCAAATCCGTTCCTAAAACTCCACATGAGATGTGGGAGGGAAGGAAACCAAGTCTTAATCATATTAGGATTTGGGGATGTCCCGCCTATGTCAAGAAGACTAAGGTGGAAAAGTTGGAATCTAGGTCTGCAAAGGGACGTTTCATTGGATTCCCGTCTGGGACGATGGGATATCTATTCTACATGCCCGAAGATCGAAGGATCGTTGTTGCTTTACAAGCACACTTCCTGGAAGATGAGTTCATTCAGGAAGGTGGAGCAGGTAGAAGTATTTCTTTAGAAGAATACAATGAAACTCCTCGAGAGACACCTGTGCAAGAAATTGGAACCGAACTTTCTGAAACACAAGTACAACCACCTCATAAGTCTAGTAGGGTGTCTCATTTACCTGAGAGGTATGGGCTTGTGCACTTGGAGGAGCTGGGTCTCCATGAGGTTCCAAGTGATAGCCAAGAGACCGACCCAACAACCTATGACCAAGCGATGGTGGATGTAGACTCCGCGAAATGGCGTGAAGCTATGGAAGCTGAGATAGACTCGATGCATGTCAATCAGGTCTGGACTCTAGTAGACCACCCCAAGGGCATAGTGCCTATTGGGAACAAGTGGATCTACAAGAGAAAGACTGATGGTGATGGCAAGGTTGACGCCTATAAGGCCAGGCTTGTGGCAAAGGGTTATACCCAAAAGGAAGGGATCGATTACCACGATACCTTCTCGCCCGTAGCCATGATCAAGTCTATTCGCATGATGCTTGCTATAGCTGCCTACCACGATTATGAGATATGGCAAATGGACGTAAAGACGGCTTTCCTTAATGGATTACTCGAGGAGGAAATCTATATGGAGCAGCCTAAAGGCTTTGTGTCCGAAGTCGATATTCAGAAAGTGTGCAAGCTTCAGCGTTCCATTTATGGACTGAAGTAAGCGTCGCGTAGTTGGAACCTTCGTTTTGACGAGGCGGTCAAAGAGTTTGACTTCGTGCAAAATGAAGAGGAACCTTGTGTATACAACAGGGTTAGTGGGAGCAAGATCGCATTCTTAGTACTATATGTGGATGATATTCTACTAATAGGAAATGATGTGGGAATGCTCAGTTCTATAAAAGCTTGGCTTTCGAGTAATTTCTCCATGAAAGACTTGGGAGAAGCTACCTATATTCTTGGTATTCGACTCTACCGGGATAGAGCGAAGAGAACAATAGGTCTTTCCCAAGCCCTCTATATAGATAAAATCTTAAAGCGATTTAAGATGGATGATTCTAAAAGAGGGTTCCTACCGATACGACATGGAATAGAACTCACCTTGAAGATGTGTCCTCAAAGTGAGGAACAACGAAAGGAAATGAGTAATATACCATATGCTTCGGCCGTGGGTAGCCTTATGTATGCTATGTTGTGTACAAGACCTGACATCGCGCATGCTGTAAGCGTGGTGAGTAGGTTTCAGGCAAACCCAGGTAGGGAACATTGGACTGCCGTAAAGAACGTTCTCACGTACTTAAGAAGGACTAGAGATATGGTTCTGATGTATGGCGGTGGAGAATTGGATGTGGTGGGATTCACTGATTCAGACTTCCAAGGACTGAAGGACGACTCGATGTCTACTTCTGGCTACATATTTACTCTTAATGGAGGAGCAGTATCTTGGCGTAGCGCCAAGCAAAGCGCGACTGCTGATTCCACCTGTCAGGCTGAGTATCAAGCGGCCTCGGAGGCTTCCAAGAAAGGGTTATGGATTAAGAAGTTTGAGAGAACTTCAAGTGATACCATGTCTTGAAATGTTCATTGTACTGCGACAACGACGGAGCTGTAGCGCAGGCCAAGGAGCCGAGGTTTCACAACAGCACCAAACATATTGAGAGGAAATATCATCTCGTAAGAGAATTTGTTCGCGAGGGATACATTGTGCTGCACAGAGTAGACTCGGCCGACAACGTCGCCGATCCACTGACCAAGCCACTTTCTCAGACTAGCTTGGAGCGTCATCTGGAGAATATGGGTATTAGATACTATAGTGTGTGGCATTGAGTGCAAGTGGGAGATTGTTAGGAGTATGCCCTCGAATGCCACTCAGAGGATGTTGAGTGAGGGCATTGCACTTGTAATTATGTAAATCAATTATATAAGGCAATGAATGTTTCTTTATTTACTGGTAGTTATTGGCATTCCTAACTCGTAAATATACATGTAGAAACTAGTCCGTGTATTTGAGAGCAAAACGTTCCACTCCTTATTGGATAAGGGGGTCGGCACTGGAAAGGCTTATAGCTCAAATACTTAATCGTTCGCAAGTCGATGAAACTTGACGGGGCATTAAGTTTATGTGAAGACTTGTATGACGTGTTCTTTGATAAGGAGAGTGCCTGTCGAACGCTAATGGTTAGTGGGAGCACACGTTATAGGTATGCTAATTAGATTAGTATACTCGAACCGACTCACCCTCGATTCGTCACACGGATTTCACTCCGGGACAGTCAATGACGGAATCGAAAGGTTGTGATAGGTATTCGTGAACCTTCGACTTGAGGATTTAGTAGGGATGTGCTTGTGACGTCAAGATTTTCATTAGAATAGTTCGACCCTGTAAACCGAAAGGCGGGGGTCAACCTCGACGTGCATCTTGACGGGCAAGTAGCAGGTCCTACTGAATACCAAAATAGAATTCTTTCTCCTATTAGTGAACGGGTTATATGTCCTATGCGGTTATTGGCAGATGAGATCATAAGTCTTTGTTCAAAGCATTGGAGCTAGCTGTATTAGATACACGAGAGCTCGATGATCTCGATTTGCATTAACACATGTATAGCATCAAGTACAGATGGGGTTTGACTGACCTTGACCCTATAACTTGATCGGGACATTTGAAAGAAGGGTTTATACGTTTACTGGTATTCACGACAGAATGGTTCTTGAATGATCCCAATCATTCGTTCTCGATCGAGTGCAGTGTAGGCCACCAGGCTGGCTAGGTGGTGCTACTACTCTTTGGTTCCTTCCATTGCTGACTGAGATGGACCTACCGAGTCGCGCATTAGGATTGACGACGGAATGAATCGATCTTAATCTCTCATTGTGAATATTAGATATTGGATATCTAATTTGGGACATTGGATGTCTAAATTGATTTATTGGATAAATTAATTTACGGCCTGATGAATTAAATATATTACTGGGTGATTAATTTAATTCATGAATATAATTATTTCTTGGAGAAATTAATTATGTTATAATGTATTTCATATGATTAATTAATTGGATTAATTAATTGATATAAATACATCGGAACGGAATCTGAGTTTATCTGTTTGGACTCACGGGAGTCCGCAACGGACCGAACTCATCCCGGTTCTTCTAGATGGCTGCCTTATCTCACCAACCTCATCCTTGGTCTTTATCTCCAATTTTATAATTGGAAGACAAAGACTTATGAAGGGAACATAATCTCTTGTGAATAAAGGTGGTGATTTGGTCATTGTTTGATCTTGATTTTTGAAGAATAAAAGTGAAGACAAATCTCTCACTTCAAATAGAACCAACCTTGAGACTTTGAAAGAGAGAGAAGGAAATTAGTTTTTCCAAGTTTTTGCTTCTTCTTCATTTATCTTGAATTCTCTTGAAGAAATATAAAGACATTTATTGAGAGATATATATTATACACTTAGAGTGTAATAATAAAAAGCTTCATCACTTGATTCTAGCCGTAACCTTAGAGGTTAATCGACTGTTGTTGTTCCGGTCATTTTTCCGGCGCGTGGCAAGTAGAGACGCGGTGCTTTCGGCGTTGGATCGTTCAAGAGCTTGGAGCGGATTGGATTCGTAGAGATCAAGCAAAGCTTGGGGAATAGCTCAAGAGAAGGTTACCATTTAATCAACGGACTTCGAGGGCTAGTTTCTTACGACTCTTGCTATTCGTTTATATATATTCGTATATACGTAGCTCGATCGATCCTCGTAGGGATTCGAATCGAATTAATTTTCGTTTTACCGCTTCTGCTGGGCCTTCGTTTTAGGCACCGAATCCCAACAGATGATCCACCGGCGCCAAGTGCACAAGATACTAGTTTCACTGTCCGAACTGCCTATGACAACTGGCATAACGGAGATTACCTTTGTAAAAACTTTATTCTGAATTCTCTAGAAGATAGTTTGTAAAATATATACTCTGTTGTAAACACATCAAAAGAGATGTGGGATGCATTTGAAAAGAAGTACCGTAGTGATGATGCAGGTACAAAGAAGTTTGTAGTCGCCAAGTATTTGGACTACAAGATG
This sequence comes from Orobanche coerulescens, assembly GCA_033398695.1. Lineage (NCBI taxonomy): Eukaryota > Viridiplantae > Streptophyta > Magnoliopsida > Lamiales > Orobanchaceae > Orobanche > Orobanche coerulescens. The sequence goes on along the minus strand of CM065815.1, from coordinate 29,731,034 downwards.
GTTGACTCAAGGCCAATCATGGAACAAGTGCAAGAGTTCCAACGCATCATTCATGATGTTAATGCCAAGGTGATGGTCCTATCAGACGCTTTTACTATTGCAACTGTGATCGAGAAATTACCCCCAGTTGGAAAGACTTCAAGAGCTACCTCAAGCACAAGCGAAAGGAGATGACTCTTGAAGACTTGATTGTGAAATTGCGCATCGATTCTGATGTGCGCAAGAATGATCATAAACCAAAAGGCCTGGTTGATGCTAAGGCCAATCTGTTGGAGCAAGGCGATCCCTCCATCAAACGGGCTCGCCCAAGTGTCCAAAACAAGAACAAAGGGAAGTAACCAACCAAGAAGTTTGATGGTGATTGCTTCAACTGTGGCAAACATGGGCACGTGGCGAAGGACTGCCGAAAGCCGAAGGCTAACAAAAAGAAGAAACATGTTGCCAACATCGCCGAGATTAACGGCGAGTGTAAAGAGGATGACCTTGCTGCTATGGTCACCGAGGAGGTCAACCACGTTGAGAACCAAGGTGGTTGGTACGTCGACATCGGTGCGACCGCCCACGTTGGTGCTGATAGGAGCCACTTTAAGAATTATCAAGCTGTTGAGGGGAGGAAGCTCAACATGGGGAATCCAGCTTCTTCTGAGATTATTGGGGTTGGAGAAGTGGCCCTCAAACTAACATCCGGACAAACACTCACCTTGAAGAATGTGCTTCATGTTCCTGATATGAGGAAGAACTTGAACTAGTGTTTGAGTCAGATAGAGTTATCATAAATAAGTTTGATAGGTTTCTTGGTATGGGTTACCTCATGGAGGGACTCCTTAAATTTAATGCTTTGGCTATGCGCCATGTTACCAAGTCTACTAATGCTAATGAAAATACTACTGCTTCCTCTTATTTGACCGAGTGTTCTAATTTATGGTATTGTAGATTAGGTCATGTGAATCTAAATGCTATAAAAATATTAGTAAACTTAGATTTACTAAAATTAAATGAAGTCAATACTCAAAACAAATGTGAGATTTGTGTTGAGGCAAAAATGACAAAGCTACCGTTTCATTCGGTAAAACGTAACACTAAACCCCTTGAATTAATTCACACAGACGTGTGTGATTTAAAGTTTGTGCAAACTAGAGGTGGTAAGAAGTACTTTATCACTTTCATCGATGACTGCACAAGATATTGTTATCTTTATCTTTCTGTGTGAATTAAAGTTTGTGCAAACTAGAGGTGGTAAGAAGTACTTTATCACTTTCATCGATGACTGCACAAGATATTGTTATCTTTATCTTTTGAGAAGTAAAGTTGAGGCTATTGAAGCCTTTAAGAACTTCAAGAATGAAGCCGAGAATCAATTAGACCGTCGTATTAAGATGGTTCGAAGCGCTAGAGGTGGCGAATATGTAGCCCCGTTTGAGGAATTATGCAACGATAGTGGTATAATTTATCAAACAACAGCTCCATATGCACCACAATCTAATGGCGTTGCTGAACATAAGAATCGAACACTTAAAGATATGATGAATGCCTTATTGATTAGTTCAGGTTGCCCCAGAACATGTGGGGGGAAGCTGTCTTGACAGCCAACTACATATTGAACAAGATTCCATGCAAAGGTAAGGATGTTACTCCTTATGAGTTGTGGAAAGGTAGAAAACCTTCATACAAATATCTCAAAGTGTGGGGGTGTTTGGCGAAGGTTGAGGTGTCTCTACCTAAACAAGTTAAATCGGTCCTAAGACGGTCGATTGTATCTTTATTGGGTGTACACTGAATAGTAGTGCCTATCGGTTTGTTATCCACAAGTCAGAAGTACCTGAAATGACTGTGGGAATAATAATTGAATCAAGGAATGCTGTATTCTTTGAAAACATATATCCCTGTAAGGACCATGATAAATTTGAGAACAATTCTAGCAATAGAGTTGAAGGTGAAGAAACAAGTTCAAAGCCTGTGGATGTAGATCCAAAGTCACGTAAGCGATTGAGATCTAATATGGAAGAGGTAGAACCGAGACGCGGTAGTAGGGTTAGGACACCAAAGACATTTGGACCTGACTACATAGCATTCATGTTGGACGAAGAAACAACATCGATCAAAGTAGCTTATGCTAGACCAGACGGGTTGGTCTGGAAAGAAGCTGTTCAGAGTGAAATTGACTCAATTTTAGAAAACTAAACTTGGATTTTGGTTGATTTACCTAAAGGTTGTAAGCCCTTAGGATGCAAATGGATCCTTAAAAGAAAGTACAGGCTGATGGATCAATTGATAAGTATAAAGCTCGTTTAGTAGTCAAAGGTTTCAAGCAGAAGGAAGGGTATGATTTTTTCGACACCTATTCACCTGCAACGAGAATTACATCTATTCGAGTGCTTCTCGCGATTGCTGCTTTGCACGATCTTGAGATTCATCAAATGGATGTTAAGACTGCTTTTTTGAATGGTGATCTGGAATAAGAGATCTATATGGAACAACCTGAACGGTTTGTAGTACCTGGACAAAAGAAAAAGGTATGCAAACTGGTTAAGTCTCTATATGGATTGAAACAAGCTCTACTACAGTGGTACTTGAAATTTGATAATGTAATGTTCTCAAATGGTTTTAAAATAAATGAGTGTGATAAATGTGTTTATATTAAGAATACTAATAACGGCTATGTTATTGTGTGTCTTTATATAGATGACATGTTAATCATGGGTAGCAATATACAAGTGATTAACGACACTAAGAACATTTTAAAACGAAATTTTGACATGAAAGACATGGGGCTAGCTGATGTGATTCTTAGAATGAAAATTTTGAGAAAATCTGATGGAATCATCTTGACACAATCTCACTATGTCGAGAAAGACCTCAAGAAGTTTAATGCTTTTGATAGCTTGCCGGATAAGACCCCATTAGAGTTAAATGTTCACTTTAGCAAAAATCGAGGGGAGCCCGTTGCACAAGAAGAATATGCACGAGCCATTGGGTGTCTAATGTATCTTACAAATTACACTCGACCCGACTTAGGTTGTGCTGTGAACAAATTGAGTCGTTACACGAGCAATCCAAGCAAAGAGCATTGGAAAGCTCTTGTTAGAGTTTTGAGGTACTTAAAGTATACTCAAAACCTTGAACTAGACTATTCGAGATACTCCCGATACTTAAAGGGTACTGTGATGCAAATTGATATCCGATACAGAAAGTTCATTTTCTACAAGTGGTTACGTGTTTACCATTGGGGGTGGAACTATCTCTTGGAAGTCCGCGAAACAAATGTGTATAGCCCGATCCACCATGGAATCGGAATTCATAGCTTTGGACAAAGCTGGTGAAGAAGTCGAGTGGCTCAGAAACTTTCTAGAAGATATTCCATGTTGGTCAAAGCCAGTGCCTACAGTGATGATACACTGTGATAGCCAAGCTGTTATTGGTAGGGCAAGAAGTAACATGTGTAATGGAAAGTCTCGACATATGCATCGACGCCATAATTCTGTGAGACATTTGATCAAAAGTGGGATTATCTCTATTGACTATGTGAGGTCATTGGATAATCTAGCAGATTCGCTAACCAAAGGGTTAAACCGTGATCAAATGAATAAATTGCTAGAGGGAATGGGTTTAAAATCCACAAAATGAGAATTATCATAGTGGTAACCCAACCAAGATGACTGGAGATCCCAAGAACTTGGTTCAATGGGAGAACTAAGCTATGAAAGTTCGTGTGAAACACTCAACTAAGTTTATTCCTTATAGAGCAATTGAGTGTTGAAAACTTGCCTAGTGGTGAGGTTAAGTCTATGACTTTTAATGATTCCTAAAGACCTCGAGGAGGTTGAGTATGGCAAGATACTCGGTAAAGAATCACCAATATAAGTAGGAAGTGAGGGCCACTTCATAAAATACACGTATGAATCCAAAGGGGTGGCCAAGGCCCGCAAAGGACACAAAACGTGAGAACGGATGAGGTTGAGGTGTTCAAGTGTTAGCACCATTGTCTCTGTGCACGCCGTGGGGAAATAGTTCAAAGCATCACGCTACTAATTAACCTGTGTATCCGATGTTGTTGACTATGGAAGGTTCAAAGCCACGAACTACCTATCCTTATACTTTAACGCCTCTTGAGAACTGAGCTAAGTGTCTGCATACATTTGCATACGACTTTCTCACTCATGTGGGAGATTGTTGGAAATTGGTTTTAAATACCAATCTGGAAATTATTATTTAAATATTTATTATTTAATTGAAATAATTATTAGATATTAATCTACGTCTCGAGTAGATAAATGTGGTATATTTGAAGTCTCAAACCGATTTCCGGTGAGTGAGATATTATATATCAAAGTTTGGATGTTCTGTAGGGAAATAATACTTAGGAAGTGTTTATTGTCCCACATTGGAAAAAGAGAGAGGTATTCTCATGTATAAGAATAGCAATGCTCATGGAGCTATTAACTTGTGCGCTTGCTAGTGGGCTTAGTGAAGGCCATGACCTCGCGCACACACACACACATACGCGCGCGCCGCCGTCGCCCGCCCGCCTCGCCGCGTGCCGTGAGCCGTGGACTTGGACTTGGATCTTGGCAATTAGTGCTTTGTGTGGTGTTTGAGTGGTTTTTGGGTCCAACTATATTCTTTTTGGACAAAATACATTTGGGCTTCAGTTTTTGAAACTGAAGTAAGGACTGAAGTTGTCTTGGCCCAAACTGAAACGGATGCCAACAGTTGCGAAACTGAAGCACATCAGTTTTCAAATCTGAAACAGCAGAATTTAAAGCAGAAACGTCCAAACATGAATGCAATGGAATTCTGTAACATCATAATTTAAATGTTTGATTCGTGTAACGTCCATAATAGTTTATTGGCAGATTAATGAGAATAAATCTGCATTAATCCCTCCATGGTTGAGAGCAGCCTATAAATAGGCATAGACATTTGAGCATTTCAGACATGATTTTCGGACATCAGAATCACTACTATTCCTCTGCATACAAATATTAGTTTATTAGAATAGCTCAAGTTCTCAATCCTCTCCGGTTTGCGGTGTTGCTACTGTGGAGACGTGAAGTCGTTTACCTTTGGGGACGAGCCGCCAATCCGTGAGCACTACCGAGGTGTTTCTCGTCTTGCGGGCAGAAGGCATCTTCGTGCGACTTCTACAACAATCTGGTTTCGTTTCTAGTTTTGTTGTTTCGATTATTTCCTTGTATTTTTAATTTAGTTCTTGTTAGTTCAGACTCTATTTCCATTTCCTTGTATTTTTCACGAGTTTGTTCACTGGATTCTTCTGTAATTTCTTTTTCGTTCGACTTCTATAATTTCTTTTTTCGAGTTATACTTTTGTTTTTCCAGTTGTAATTTAGTTTCACCCGACAAGTTTCCACGAACAAGTTTCCAACACTAATTTATAAGCTAGCTTATTTTTTGAGCTTATTTAAAAAGTTTTATTTGATAACTGATAAGCAATAAGTTAGTTTATCAGCCAACAGCTAACTTATCAACATAAATCGCCAAACATACCCTATATATAACATCTTCTCATTTAAGCCTATAAGCTTATATATTTTGTTTATTATTACCAAACAGACTGAAGCTTTATAATAACCTAAAAATAAGCTATAGGTTTTGAAAAAGTTCTACCAAACAGAATACGAGTGTGTATTAAAATCCACAGGGAACTTATTTGCAATTAGTCAAAAGCACGAAAACAGTAAGCAGCCACGTAGAGCAATATCATTGACTAATGCTACAGTCAACGAATAATATTTCCACCAATCACAAGCCTTTCCTTGCTCATCAAGTTCAACCATAAACTAAAACAATTCCTTCTTCTATACTCATTCAGTGCAACTTCCACACAACCAGACACTTACCATGGCTTTCTCTAAGTTTTCTTAGTGTGTATATATATCCATCATAGTCCATTACATATTTCATAAAATATCTTTAAATTTCACATTTCTCCAATCAATAATGGCTTTCTTCATAAGTTTCTTTAGTTGCTTTAAAGTTCCTTCGTCATCTTCGTACGTGTCGGATTCACATGCGCAAAACTCTAAACCATCATCGTCAAAAGATTCGATTAAGCGCAAAGAGAAGTCACCTCGTGCACCAATTCCCATGTCTTACTTTCCTATAAACTCGCAAATCTCGCGCCTGTAGAGTGTGTTGTCTGACGATCTTAATTGACATATGTCATCATGCCGCTTATTGTTACTCGCACGGATCTTCATCAAGGGATGAACTCAACTATTATGGGTCGTGAGATTAATGTTAGATATTGATATGTTTTACGTAGCGCTTAATTTGTTTGATGTAATTCAACACAAGTGTGTTTGCTCTCATATTTGCCATATATAAGAATTATAGAATTTCCATATAAGGTCAAGGTATGTAAGTTTCCTTGCAAACAAGAGGTTAGATTACATTTAATATCAAGCTCTTGGGCGTGTGATATACACTATACAATCCACATTTTATGCATGCAAATAAATCTACTACCTTTCAGACATGTGACATTGAAATAGAAAATCATCATTATGAATGATTAAGAATATTTCCTCGTTGTGAAAAGCCTTATATTAAATGGAAAACATGAAACTTACTATAGTTAAGAGTTGAGACTAGTTAAATTTTTACGTAGTGGTTGCTAGTATTTTAACGGGAATGTTACTAGTACAGCGCTCAGAGACAGATCCAGGGGGATGATAGGTGGTGGCAGCCGCCCCCCTCAGATTTTTAAAAAAAATTACCTATATATATGCATTATATATATATATAATGCATATATATAGGTAATTTTTTTTAAAAATCTGAGGGGGGCGGCTGCCATATATTCTAAATAACTTCTTGATTTATAATATCTTATCTTATATATATAAAGATTCAGTCTCTAAATTTAATGTGGAGGTAATCAAGTTCCAAAAGTCATCTATAAAAATTGTTTAGGCATCATTTATTTGCAGCAACTTGAACGTAAGGAGGAAGCTGAATATGAACTGATTTTGCAGTTTCAGGAATGCAAGCCATTCGGCAGTTATAGTTGCTTACAAATAATTACATAAACAAGTCTTTAAATGTGACTTTTCAGTTGGATTTTTGAAGATTATAAGTAAGAAACTATCACCATCTTCACCACCACCATCATATCAAAATTATAGGCTTCTTTTTAATATCCGAAAGTATAAAGAAAGAACAAGGACAAATATATATGAGATCTATATGAGATCCTGAACCAATATATATGAGAACAAGGACCAATCACCAACTTTAACCAACAACAATAACCTCATCACAGACCCAACTCATCGTCAAATAAACAAATCACAACTACATCAAACAACAAAAGACAACTACAACAAATTCGTTTCATTCTAAACACAACCAAGAATCAAACTTAAAAAGAAAATAAAGAAGATCTCAGTTTTGTTCAACAAATGTACAAATCTTAAAAGATAAGTGTTGAAACTAAACTCATCATTGATCTATAGAAGCATAGCTTCTTTCAATATTCGAAAAGATAAAGAAAGAACAAAACCTCAGTTTCATTCTTTCTTTTATTCGTTTCAAACATACGAAATAAACATCACCTACCAGAGAGCTCCATGAGAACTTAAAGCCGAACATGTTGTTCTTTGTTAGCTTCGAATAAGCAAAGAATATGAAGAGAGTGTGTTCGTATTTCGATTTAAGATGAAGAGCTGATAGCATATTGGTGTTTGTTATTTGGTTTGAAGATAAGACCTATAGATGTGTTTGGTTTGTGTGTTGTTATCCAGTTGGTGGTTGCAAAGAAGACAATGGGGGCTGCGTTTTTTAGGAGTGAGATTAAGCTAATACTATTGGATTGGCATTCAGTAACAAATTTTGACTATTTGATTAAATAATTAGTTAGCCCACTTCAAAGCCCAGTACAAATATTTATTTTCCCACTTGATGTAGAAAATGCATGCCCATACTCATAATCCGATAGGCGCACTTTCTAAATGGTCATTCAATAATGTTAATATATGTTAAAATTAAAATAAATTTTTTAGTTTAATGTTAATAAATTTTTTTAAGTTAAAACAATTTTTTAAAATAATTTTTTAAATTAATGTTAACTATTTTTTTTTTTTGAAAATTCAAAACATATGTTTTCAAGTTGATTTTTTAAGCTAATGCAGATTTAAAAGAAAAAAATTACAATGCAATCAAAACTTAATGACACTCAACGCAAACACTTTTTAAGAGCAAGATTATAATATTTATGGGTTGAAAATTTGGTTATATAATGAATGGATGATATTATTCGTGGTTTAACCCTTTGTTTGTTATTATGTTATTATGTATTGTACGTAAAAATCTAATGATGTGCACAAACGGATGCAAAAAATTATTGATGTGGATCACATGCTTAACTTTTATCTTACTTATATTTATTTTACAATCAAATAATTTTGTATCAAGCAATGGCAATATTTATGTTTTCTTGACTAATAGGAACAAAGCGAGGATGCTACTATAAATGTAATAATATAGCATGAGGCATGTCAAAATTATTTGTAGAAGATGCATGGGTGAATATTTGTTTGATTAAATAATTAACAATGCAATTATAAAGTTTTGACGCGGGCTATTTGAGAGGGAAGTACCATGCTTCGACACTAAAAAAATAGATGTTAACTTCTTCATCATCACAAGTTATTGTATACGTTTAATTGTTGTGTTATTTTGTATTCCGGTTGAAGGCATTGATGCCCGATATTCACAACTTGCAATGATCGAAGTTAGCAGACATCGTGTGGATGATCGAGTTGTTGATTATCATTTGAAGATTTTTATATTATGTGCATGTTAACGGTCTCTCCTTACTAATCATACTTACAACTAAATAATTTACACAAATATTACGTAATGAACAATTAGTTGCAATATGTGTGCATCGCACGGGTCTGAATGACTCGTGAATAATCAATTTTAAGCCTATTATGGTGGGCCAATAATTATAGCCCACTTACCTAACACAATAAATGCTCAAAATCAATTAGACAGGTGGCTGGTGGGGTTTTTTACTTTTAGAATTTACAGAGGTCGTTGTCCGCCTCTCCAGATTTTTTTTCGAGCGCTTGTCTTCTTCTCCTTTGATCGGGTAATTTCTCACTTCTCAGACTCAGAGCTTTTTGCTTGATTGACAGAAATAAGAAAAGTTGAAGCGGGACTCCGCTGCGGGAGGGGAGAGGCGATTTTGCTGTCAAAGTGAAGTTAATTGAATCTGCAATTAGAAAATCAAAGTTAGTGGATTAATTTGAATTTAAGGTACTGTAAAATCGTACTTATATGTTATTATTGTTTATATTTGATCCCAGATTCCCATTGAGTTATTTTATAATTGTATTATTGTATTTTTATCTATAGGTTCATAAATCAATGAAGTATAAAACTCTTCTTTCGTTTTTCAATAATAACAATAAACGTCAACGGAGAGTTGAGGAGGAGACCTCGAGTTCTGCAGTTTTAGAAACTTCAAGGGTTTTAATCCACCGACAAATATTCTCGATGAGGAGCATTCTCGAAAAGAGGTACAACAGCTTGATCGAAATTCTAATAATTTTCATATAGAACGAGATTCTGGTTTGCGTATGTCTATATGGAGTTATTCGGTAGATAAGAGTGATGAAATTAGATGTGCTTATCTGACCTTGGGTCCGTATCAAGTAATTCCAGACAAATCCTTAGAACATGTCAACGATAAAGGTAGAAAAATTTTACCAGCTTGGTATAAAAATATCCTAATTGGTTGGAATATTCACCTACAAAAATGCTGCATATTGCCTCCATTGTTTTCTTTTCGTCAAACCATCTTCACATCTATGGGCAAATGCGTTTAACGAGGATGGATTTCAAAATTGAAAAAAAGTAATCAATGGTGATAAATGTTCCTTTTTGATTCATGAAGGAAAATCTCCGAATTCTTCACACAAGAAAGCTGTAGAACAGTCTCACAATTCGATGAATTCATTACAACATATTGAGAGTATCATAGACAAATCATCCTCTGAAACGGTTGAGAAAAATCGTTTGAGACTTAAGGTTTCTATAGATGTTGTGAGATTGTGTGTATTTCAAGGAATAGCTTTTAGAGGTCGTGATGAGTGTTCGAATTCAAGTAATCGTGAAAACTTCTTAGAAATTATACAACACATAGCTTATTATAGTGAGGAGGCGCGATCGATTGTGTTAGAAAATGCTCCTCAAAATGCTTCTTATAGTTCTCATCATATTCAAAAGGAGATTTTATTGCTTTATGCTAGTAAAATTCAAAGATTTATCAGAGAAGAGATCGGTGATCCCAAGTACTGTATTATTGTGGATGAATCACGAGATGAGTCAAAAAGAGAGCAAATGGCTATTGTTTTGAGATTTGTAGATAAGGAATGATATATTCGTGAGTGATTTTTTGACATAATATACGTGGAAGATACTAAGTCTGCTACATTGAAAGAGGAGATTTTTGTAGTTCTTTCTCACCATAATCTTATCATATAAACCATAAGGGGCCAAGGTTATGATGGTGTTAGGAATACTTGTTAGATTTTGATGATGTCATTAATATAAATTCAAATGTTTATTACTTGGCAAAAATGTAAGGAAGAACCAAATGAGTATCTTCCATAGGCCAAAATATGTTAAGTGTAAAACTTGGCAAAATGTAAAGAAGAACCAAATGAGTATCTTCTATAGGCCAAAAATAAGTTAGGCTAAAAATCGGCTAAGTACTAGAGATCAGCTGAGTTCATCAGAGAGGTACAGCCGAGTGGAGTCAGAGAAGATCTGGTCAACAAAAATCATCAGAGATGTTTGACCAGACTGCAGTCAAGTAACCTCAGACAGGTCATCTGATCAGACGAGTTCCAAACAGTGAACATCACAGAGGTCCAGACTGCAGAGAAGTTATCTGTACATCAGCCTTCTCTAGATCAGCCAAGTACTCCAAGTCCACGTCAGCATGCGTTGAAAAGTCAAGTATTACGGAAAGTCACATGCAACGTGAAGAGACAAATTGGAGAGATTCCCACAAAGGATATGAATTAAATAATTCATCCAGACCCACCTTGAAGACTTTAATCGTATTATAATCAAAAGATTCGGCGCCTCACATGCAGAGTCTTCACAACGGTCGGAAGATAGATTAAAATGTGGGAATCCAGCCTTGCAACGTTCAGAAAAGAATAAACAAAGAAGTCTCCCTCCAACGGACTGATTTGTTACAGATTTGCAATGGCTATGAAGAAATGCTCAAGGATCAACACCTATATATATATCCAAAGATTTGAAGTTGAGCAACTACCGGTGCGAACATACTTTCAAGCGATCAAAGCATTCAAGCAATCTAAAAGCGAAATACAGCATCGTGAAAAGAGCGGTTCTAAAAAGTTCATATTTGAAGAAGCTCTTAGTTGGAGAAGACAAAAACTCGTGTCTTAAATCCTGAGTTCGGGGTACTTCACTGGTTGAAGTAAGAGACTGTAAAGGCATCCAAGGATCGAGGATCAAGAGGTGCAAGGCAGTCAAGTGTGTTACAACGACACGGATTTCCACTGGTTGGAAGCTGTTGTAGTTTGGTTGAATCACTGTAATATTTATCACTGGTTGAAAATTATAGTGAATTCATCTCCAACTGGTTTGGAGAAAAGTGGATTAGTAGAGGATTACCCCACCTCTGAGACCACTATAATTGCCTGCGTGTTTTACTGCTTTATAGCATCATACTCTAACTGCTGCATTCATTGTTAAGTGTTTCATTAGCTGTTTTATATTCGTCATCAGCTGACTTCCGCACGTATTGAGAACAAATGACTCTAAGTCATTTGTATATCTATCAGCTGAAGAAACTTACTCCTTGAGAAAAGGAGTTTAAGAGTTTCAATAAGTCTATTCACCCCCCCTCTAGACTTATTCCTGGACGACTTGTGACCTACAAGTGGTATCATAGAGGTTGGTTCATTTAATTCACGAACCAGATCTATATCAGAGATATATCTTTACTCTCATTTTACAATAGAACACATGCATTCTAGACTCCCTGTGTTTTCAGTTGACGAGTATGATCTTTGGAAGATAAGGATGCAGGCACACTTATCTTCGATCCATGATGACATGTGGTGCATCATAGAGGACGGTCCTTACACCTTCGAGAAGGACAACACTCCAGAGGAGATCGCAGCAGGGAAGCCAGATAAGATCCCAAAGAAGAGGACAGAGCTGACTCCCGAAGAAAGAAATCTAGCCAATCTTGATAACCGGGCCAGAGATGTGCTATATCAAACTCTTGACAAATCCACCATGGTCAAGATCAAGAATTGCAAGAATGCCAAAGAAATCTGGGACACATTAGCCCTAATGTGTGAGGGAACGGAGCTAATCAAAGAGAATAAGTTGTCAGTCGCTACTCAAAAGTTTGACAACTTCAAAATGAAGAATGGCGAATCTATTGACCAAGTGGACACAAGGTTCACTGAAATCATCAACGAGATCAATTCCCTCGGCAAATCTTATGGCAACAGGGAAATGGCGCTGAAGGTTCTAAGATCTCTCAATCCTGAATGGAGTATGAAGGCAGTGGCCATGAGAGAATCCAAGGATCTAAATAAGATAAAGATCCAAGAGCTGTTCTCTGATCTGAAGGCTTATGAGTTCGAGCTTCTAAGTTCATCCTCAACCGAGCCTGCAGAGAAGGGAATAGCCTTTGCAGCCGAGTCCCCCACCAAGAGCTTATCTGATGTGAAGCCTCCAAATCCATTAGATTTTGAGGAAGAAATGGCGTTCATAATGCAGAGGTTCAGCAACTTCCGGAAAAACTACTCCAAATATAAGAAAAACTATAAGGAGAATCCCAGAAGGAACCAGAAAGCCGGAAGCTGGAAGGTGGAGTGCTACAATTGTCATAAGACGGGATATATCCAAATGGACTGTCCTGATCTTAAGAAGGACGAGAGCAAGAAGGAGGTGAGCAGAAAAGAAGATAGAAGGAAGGCCCTCATCGGAGAAGATCAGGAGCATGTAGAATCAAGCAGCGGATTCTTTTCTGATGATGATGAAGAGTATGACTGCCTGATGGCCAACTTAGCTGATGAAGAGGTAACATCAAAACCCTCTGGCTCAAATAATAGTTCAGCCATGTCACAAGATATAGATCTACACGAATCTGTAAATCAGCTATTTAAAAGATTTTGAGACACTTAAATCTGCACACCTATCTGTATCAGCCGAGAAGACTCAGCTGCAAGATGAGAATAGACAGCTGAAAAATGATTTTGAAAAACTCAGCCTAGAACTGAATAAGGTTGAGATAACTGCAGCTGACTTGAAAAACCAGGCTGATGTATCTACAGCTGAGATAAATCGACTAACTGTCTTACTTAAAGAAAAATAAGCTGCACTTGCTCATGTCAAAGCCGAATTTACTAATCTGACTCAGGCAAATAAGACTCAGGCACAAGAAATAACCTCCCTGAAGGCGTCTTCAACTCTGGAAGAATTGTGTACTAATAAAAGGCCACTATATTCTAGATCAGGCCTTGGATATGATCCTCACACTCCCTCTAGTACTAAAACCACTTTTATCAAGGGAGAAACAATTGTCTCGACTGCTGAGCCTACATACAAACCGATATTTAAAAATAGGCAACAGCCAAGTCACAAGTCTAGGCTGCAGCCAGGGTTCACAAGGCAGCCACCTAGACAAGCGACTAGGCAATGGCCCAGGCAGAAGCAGCAGCCCAGACAACATGCCCAATATTATCAACAACTCCCTAAAAATAGATTTCAAAATGGGAGGGGCAGATGGAAACCTCAAGCTTATCCTAATTTCCAAAATGAACAAGTGTGCAGACCTCAAAGATTTAATAAATGGTCTCAGCCAAGATTTAGAAATGGCCCACGCTATCAATATTTTGAGGAATATCCAGTATACAATCCCAACAGAAGATACAGACATAGACCTTACACACCTTATAAGGGTTATAATAATAACAATTTTCACAATCCAAGGAGAAATCAATTCTCCAGGAAACCAACTAACCCTAGAGGACCCACACAGATTTGGGTACCTAAATCTCTGCTTGTTTGATTGCAGAAAAGGTGGAAGGACTACAACCACATCTCCACAAATTCAAACTTTGGAGGTGAAGAATGGTTCGTAGATTCTGGATGCTCAAGTCACATGACCGGGAACAAGAAGATGCTGTCCAAATACACCAAAGAAAGAGGTCCTGATATAACCTTTGGAGATAGCTCTAGAGGACAAACCAAGGGCTTTGGAGAGCTGCACCAAGGAAATATTGTAATATCCAAAGTTCACTGTGTCAAAGGGCTCAAATATAATCTCCTGAGCATAAGCCAGTTTTGCGATGAGAAGAATCTAGTAGTCCTCACCATTTGGAAATGTATGGTGATAGATATCCTATCTGGAGAAGTGAAGCTACAAGGATTCAGAAGGAGAGATGTCTATATGATAGATTGCAACACAGGAACTCCCAACACCTGTTTTCTATCTAAGACAGTAGCTGAGAACGGATGGCTGTGGCACAAAAGATTATGTCACCTGATCTTCAAAGCCATCAACAAGATTAGTTCTCAGAAGCTGGTCAGAGGACTCCCAGAGGAAGCATTTAAGAAGGAAGCTCTTTGTGATGCACGCCGAAGGAAGCAGACCAGAGCATCATTCAAGCCAGTCCAGCCTACAACTCTCACAACAAGGATCTTAGATCTACTCCACATGGATCTATTTGGTCCTATCAAGCCAAGGACTCTATGTGGCCGAAAGCATGCACTTGTTGTAGTAGATGATTATTCAAGGTACACTTGGATTATCTTCCTGTATAAGAAGAGTGAAACCTTGACCAAGCTACCTGAGCTGCTGAGAAGGATCCAGAATGAGAAATCCCTATCCATCATCAAGATCAGATAGAGGAGGAGAGTTTCTCAACAAGGCGATCACTGATTACAGCGATCAGAATGGGATCCAGCATGAGCTCTCTGCAGCCAGAACCCCCCAGCAGAATGGCGTTGCTGAAAGAAGAAACAGAACCCTGAAGGAAGCAGCAGTCCATGATTGCGAGCGGACACGCCAAGAGGTTCTGGGCGGAAGCTGTCAACACAGCTTGCCATACTCAGAACAGGAGTATGATAGTAGGGAGACATGGCAAAACTCCCTATGAGGTTTGGAATAATAGAACTCCTACTGTTGTTTACTTTCATGTTTTTTGTTGTAAGTGTAACGGTAAAACACAACTAAATGCCTTTGATGCTAAAACTGATGATTGTCTCTTTATGGGATACTCAAAAAGAAGTAAGGCATATAGAGTATTTAACAAAAGAACCTTAGTTGTGGAGGAAACACCCCATGTTGTTTTTTATGAATCTACTGTTGAGTACAGGAAGCAAGTTGAGTTAATTGAGAACAAGCTCAAATCAGCAACCCTTGAAGAAGTCATTGTACATGACACTGGAATGGTGGACTCACCTGCAGACCAGCCTGAAGATCCAGTGTAGGCTGCCGAAGACCAATGCGGTCGAGGACAGGATCACCAAACCTATCTGATCCAGTTGCCGCTGATGAAGACCTAGCTGTAGCTGATAAAGACTCATCTGCAGATCAGATTCAACCTGCAGATGACAAGACGGTAGCTGATCCAGTTGCAGACTAAGGAGTCCAGATCCCAGCTGATGCAGAAATCCACCAGAGCAATTCAACAGGGGGAACAGACCCAGAAGAAGACGATATCCCCAAGTGGCTCAAAGACCATCCAATCCATCAAATCATTGGGAAGCTTACTGATGGAGTTAAGACAAGACAGTCAAATCTAACCGCAGGAATGGCTATGTTCTCATGCTTCATGTCACAGATAGAACCCAAGACAACAGAACAAGCTTTAGAAGATTATTCTTGGATAAATGCCATGCAAGAGGAATTGGAACAGATGGAAAGGAACAAGGTTTGGGAACTAACAGACAGACCAGATAACAAAAAGGTTATTGGAACCAAATGGGTGTACAAAAATAAGAGTGACGAAGATGGAGCTGTTGTTAGGAATAAAGCCAGACTTGTTGCTAAAGGTTATGCACAGTGTGAAGGAATAGATTTTGATGAAACCTATGCACCAGTTGCAAGATTAGAGGCCATCAGACTATTCCTCGCATATGCTGCAATCAAGGATTTTGAAGTATATCAGATGGATGTAAAGAGTGCGTTTCTAAATGGCATCCTAGAAGAAGAAGTCTATGTAGAGCAACCCCCAGGTTTTGTCAAAGGAGACAAAGTCTACAAGCTGTTGAAGGCTCTCTATGGACCTAAGCAAGCACCAAGAGCTTGGTATGAAACACTGTCTGTGTTTCTTGAGAAGAATGGTTTTTGCAAAGGAAAGGTGGACAAGACCCTATTCAGAGTGGAGCATGAAGGCCACATATTGATAGTCCAGATATATGTGGATGACATCATATTCGGCTCAACCAATCCAGAGCTATGTGAAAAATTCTCTAACCTCATGCAAGGAGAATTTGAGATGAGTATGATGGGAAAGCTTAACTTCTTTCTCGGATTACAAGCTAAGCCGATGGAAAATGGAATTTTCATCAACCAAAGCTAAGTATACCAGAGATTTAATCAAGAGATTTGGAATGGCATCAGCCAAGCCAGCAAGAATTCCTATGAGCACAAGTACTCACCTAGATGCAGATGAGGGAGGCATATCAGTGGATTCAACCCACTACAGAGGACTTATTAGATCACTACTATACCTCACTGCAAGCAGACCTGATATATCTTATGCCGTAGGAGTATGTGCACGATTTCAATCCAAGCCTAAGCAGTCGCACCAAGATGCAGCCAAGAGAATAATTAAATACCTTAAGTCTATAGTCAACGTTGGACTATGGTATCCCAAGGACGATAACTTCGAGCTGTCAGGATATTCAGATGCAGATTTCGCAGGATGCAAGATTAATAGGAAAAGCACTAGTGGAACGTGCCAATTCCTAGGAACCAGACTGATATCCTGGTCTAGCAAGAAGCAGGTTTCTAACTCTATCTCTACCACAGAGTCAGAATACCTAGCTACAGGTAGTTGCTGTTCCCAGATCTTGTGGATCAGACAGCAGCTAAGGGATTATAATATCATTGCCAATGAAGTCCCTATCTGGTGTGACAACAATAGTGATATTGCAATAACCAACAATCTGGTTTTGCATTCGAGGACCAAGCACATTGATGTTAAGCACCACTTCATCAGAGACCACGTGCTTAACAAAAGAGTTAGAGTTGAAAGAGTCAGCACAGACTACCAAATAGCTGACATCTTTACCAAACCTTTGCCAGAAGAAAGATTTTTGGAGCTGAGTAGAGATCTTGGTCTACTAGATTGGGAATCTAGTACAGAAGCAAGCTGAAGCATATCAGAGGAAGGACGGACCCAGCTGATTAAAGGAATCATATCCTAGCTGATGCAGACAAGAGGACAAAGGACGGACAAAGGAACCTAGCTGATCAAAATTTCAGGCGAGAAATCCAAGGAGTCAACTCACCTGATGCAGAGCAGTCAACAGTCAACAGTCAAACCAGCTAAGTTTTCTAAACTTAACCGACTCTTGAATATTTTATTATTATCTGCCATATGTATAATAATATTATATTAATTTTTGGTTCGCAAGTAGCATTTAAATACACGTGGCAATCACTTGATAAATCGACCTCCACGGTGACCAGTTAAATCTAACCGTCCAATTTTAAAATCAAAACCTGGACCACCGATTAGAATTTGAAATTTGAAAAGAATCTCAAAAGGCGTACCACCGATTCAAAATAAATAATAATTTAATCCATACGTCTTTTCATCTTCCTTATAAGGACGGAAACCCTTCACTTTACCTTTACGCTTACCAGTCTTTCAAACCCTAGATTTACAGAGCAAAAATATTTTGAACTCCAAATACACTGAAAATCTCCTATTTGCAGAAATGGAATCTTATTTCGAAGGCATTAACTTGAAGGTGGTCAAAGACCAGATTATCTTTTCTCTGGTCGTTAATTTCGAAGGTCTTTTGGAAGCGAATCTGGAAAACTACGACTTGCTTGACATAATCCGTTCGATGAAGCTAAATGGGATCTACCCATTTCTGGATATCAGCCCTCAACATTTGTACAAGGAGGATGTTATCGCGTTCTACCGTGAAGCCCATTTTATTCAGGCAGGAATTAGGAGCACCGTTGGCGGAGTGCAGGTCGACATATCACCGGAATTGATTCGAAAAGTTTTTCGTATGAAACACCGCGGCTTAGCTATCGAAGCCCTCAAGCAGAAAGCAGCCGACACCTGGATGAAGATCAAGACGGACATTCAGCCGGAGAAGCTGAAGCTCACCGCCAAAAGGAGCGAGATTAAAAAAGTCTATCGATATGCGTTGGATATAACCAACAAAATCATTATGGGTATGGCCGGCAGTTACGACCAACTGTCGTCGGTGAAGTTCATGGTGCTGGGAGCACTGATTCAAGACAAGGCAATTGATTGGGCTGACTATATCTTTAGGCAATTTGTTCGGGAAGTCAACAAAGCCGAATGGATTGCTGATGAGAAGAGATTCAGATCCAAGCTGGCGTTTGGAACGCAGCTGAGTTGGATCCTTGAGAAATTGGGTGTGGTAAAGGGCAAGACTGACCCCTTTCACACCAACAAGAGACTTGGTCATATAGACCAAGAGACTCTGAGGAAGTTAGGAAACAACAGAAGAGCAGCTCAAATGTTAAAGGAGCTGTCTGACTCAAGAACCTACCCCAGATATTATTCATCAGGCGAGTCGGACCGACCTGCAGACGTCAACCCAACTGCAGTCGAGTCAGACTCCGAGTCAGACAACACACCAATAGTTGTCCGATTCAAGAGGAGGAGACCAGCTCCTCGAGAGCCATCCATCATGCAGTCATCTCCAGAACCCTCACCCAAGAGGCCCAGGCGACTGCAGTTTATCCAGGAGGAGCACCCAAGTCATTATGCTAGTCCTGCAGCCAGGTCGCCTACTCATCTGGAAGACCAGCCTGCTCCAGGCAGCCTGGAAACTCAGATCGTACCTGTCCTCACTCCAGCATACATTCCAGAGGAGGAAGAAGCAGGTTTAATCATCTCAATCCCTGAAGCAAATTACACCTTTAACCTGCTGGACAATAATGTTTTCAACCTGTCTATAGAACAATTACAGCTTGTTAAACCACAAACCTTAAAACACTCTTTTGTTAATATCTTTGAAGAGTGGAAATTTTTCAAATCAATTTCACTTGCTAAACTCCAAACTTATATTGAAACCAGTGGTTGGGAATATCCCCAAGCCACAGAGGATGTACTGATACACTTTTGCAAAGTATCAGACATAGTTTTGATCCTCCAGGAGAATTGGTTCATGTCTCATTTTAAAACCAACATGGACCAATTCATCCATTCCATAATGTATAGTATTTTTGATGGTTCATTTGGAAAATAAGACGAGGAGGAGGAAGAGAAAGAAATTAGAATTGAAGAAGTAAATGGAGAAGAAGATGGGGAAGTCATTGTTATAGATGACGAAGAAGAGGAGCAGGAAGAGAGAAGAGAAGAAGAAAAAATTTATTCTGAAAAACAAACAGAAGAAGTGGAGAAGACAGAGGAGTTAATTGATGAAGAAGAAGAAGAAAAAGGGGAAAAGGTAGAACAGGAGGATGATGAAGGAGAAAAAGATGATGAGATTGATGATGAGAATGATGGAGAAAATAAAAATGATGATGATGATGATGATAAGGATGAAGGAGGAGATCAGGGAGCTGAAAAAGAAAAAGATAATGTTGATGAAGAAGAAAAGGAGGAAGAACAAGAGAAGGAAGTAGAAAAAGAAGAAGAGGAGAAGGAAAAGGAGCAGGAGAAAGAGCCGGAAGTAGAGGCTACAGACAAGGATGGGGCGCCTGCCCGGTATACCAGCCTGGACGCAGAGTTGGCTGAGGACTCCAGATCAGGGACACCTGATGAGACCCCATCTGGAGTGCCAGCTGCAGATAGGAGCCTGCAGTCTAGTAGATCATTTGCTGAAGGCTCAGGCGAGCACTCTCCTCCATCGCAGATCTCACCTGCGATGACTGAGCTGATAAGACAAATAGTGAAGGATACTATTGGAGAGTTGCTTGCATCTCAGGTCACTCCGGACCTCCAATCCATCAATGCCAAGATTTATACTTTGCTATAACGGGAAGTCCCTCAGCCTCCTCCCCCTACAAACAACAGAATGCCATTTGGCATGTCTGACTGGATGCACAGGATAGAACATCAGTTGACCACTTTGATTGATGCTGGCAAAAAGGGGGAAGATAGGATACAGGGGGAAGGCAGTATTCAAGGAGAGATAAGAGAGGAGCTTAGGACGAAGAAGAAACAGGATGTCCAGTGGATCACTGCTGGGACATCCTCAGCTAAAAGGAAGGGAGGAGCAGAACCAGAAGAACAGGCTGATGATCAGCCTGCAGGCAAGAAGAATAGGACTAGAGGAGGATTTGAGCCTACTCTAGAGTGGGAAGGCAAGGAGTTGTGGTTTGTTGAAGATTTTGTGCCTTACGAAGCTTTACCCATGTGGGGATCTGGAAGAAAGAAATTCATCAGAGACTACTACATCTGGGAAATACTCCAGGATGATAATTGCACCCCACAGCAGATCTTCATCAACTTCATGCAAGAAGCTCACCCACAACTCTGGACTATTCTTGTAAAACATGCTGAGACTCACAATGCATTTCCCATGATCCCTCCGTTCAGTCTACCTTGGAGAAAGGTAATGCTTTGGATGAACTTGCACTTCAAAGAAAAATCAAGAAGCTGTGTCTTGAGAATAAGTTTTCATCTCAAGAAGAACAAGACTTTGCAGCTCTTGTTGTAAAGAGGAAGTATGGTCTTGCCCCTGTCAAGACAAGACCAATCGGAGCTAAACCTTTCAGGCCTGCCAAACAGCCTATTCAAAGAGGTAGAGGTAGAGACAGATGACTTTCATTTTGTACTTGTAATGATTTTTGTACTTGTAAAATTTTCTTGTAAATTTCAATCATAATCAATTCAGAAAATTTTATAACAGTCTTTTGAATGACAATTTCCAGTTGCCTCAATACTAGACTGATTTTAGTTTGTGTCTTGCACTCAAGTGCAGACTTGTTCATTTGAATATTTCCTTAAAGTTTTGCCATCATCAAAATAGGGGGAATTTGTTAGGAATACTTGTTAGATTTTGATTATGTCATTAATATAAATTCAAATGTTTATTACTTGGCAAAAATGTAAGGAAGAACCAAATGAGTATCTTCCATAGGCCAAAATATGTTAAGTGTAAAACTTGGCAAAATGTAATGAAGAACCAAATGAGTATCTTCTATAGGCCAAAAATAAGTTAGGCTAAAAATCGGCTAAGTACTAGAGATCAGCTGAGTTCATCAGAGAGGTACAGCCGAGTCGAGTCAGAGAAGATCTGGTCAACAAAAATCATCAGAGATGTTTGACCAGACTGCAGTCAAGTAACCTCATACAGGTCATCTGATCAGACGAGTTCCAAACAGTGAACATCAGAGAGGTCCAGACTGCAGAGAAGTTATCTGTACATCAGCCTTCTCTAGATCAGCCAAGTACTCCAAGTCCACGTCAGCATGCGTTGAAAAGTCAAGTATTACGGAAAGTCACATGCAACGTGAAGAGACAAATTGGAGAGATTCCCGCAAAGGATATGAATTAAATAATTCATCCAGACCCACCTTGAAGACTTTAATCGTATTATAATCAAAAGATTCGGCGCCTCACATGCAGAGTCTTCACAACGGTCGGAAGATAGATTAAATTATGGGAATCCAGCCTTGCAACGTTCAGAAAAGAATAAACAAAGAAGTCTCCCTCCAACGGAATGATTTGTTACAGATTTTCAACGGCTATGAAGAAATGCTCAAGGATCAACACCTATATATATCAAAAGATTTGAAGTTGAGCAACTACCGGTGCGAACATACTTTCAAGCGATCAAAGCATTCAAGCAATCTAAAAGCGAAATACAGCATCGTGAAAAGAGCGGTTCTAAAAAGTTCATACTTGAAGAAGCTCTTAGTTGGAGAAGACAAAAACTCGTGTCTTAAATCCTGAGTTCGGGGTACTTCACTGGTTGAAGTAAGAGACTGTAAATGCATCCAAGGATCGAGGATCAAGAGGTGCAAGGCAGTCAAGTGTGTTACAACGGAACGGATTTCCACTGGTTGGAAGCTATTGTAGTTTGGTTGAATCACTTTAATATTTATCACTAGTTGAAAATTATAGTGAATTCATCTCCAACTGGTTTGGAGAAAAGTGGATTAGTAGAGGATTACCCCACCTCTGAGACCACTATAATTGCCTGCGTGTTTTACTACTTTATAGCATCATACTCTAACTGCTGCATTCATTGTTAAGTGTTTCATTAGTTGTTGTATATTCGTCATCAGCTGACTTCCGCACGTATTGAGAACAAACGACTCTAAGTCATTTGTATATCTATCAGCTGAAGAAACTTACTCCTTGAGAAAAGGAGTTTAAGAGTTTCAATAAGTCTATTCACCCCCCCCCCCCTCCCTCTAGACTTATTCCTGGACGACTTGTTACCTACAAGTGGTATCAGAGAGGTTGGTTCATTTAATTCACGAACCAGATCTATATCAGAGATATATCTTTAATCTCATTTTACAATGGAACACATGCATTCTAGACTCCCTGTGTTTTCAGTTGACGAGTATGATCTTTGAAAGATAAGGATGCAGGCACACTTATCTTTGATCCATGATGACATGTGGTGCATCATAGAGGACGGTCCTTACACCTTCGAGAAGGACAACACTCCAGAGGAGATCGCAGCAGGGAAGCTAGAGAAGATCCCAAAGAAGAGGACAGAGCTGACTCCCGAAGAAAGAAAGCTGGCCAATCTTGATAACCGGGCCAGAGATGTGCTGTATCAAACTCTTGACAAATCCACCATGGTCAAGATCAAGAATTGCAAGAATGCCAAAGAAATCTGGGACACATTAGCCCTAATGTGTGAGGGAACGGAGCTAATCAAAGAGAATAAGTTGTCAGTCGCTACTCAAAAGTTTGACAACTTCAAAATGAAGAATGGCGAATCTATAGACCACGTGGACACAAGGTTCACTGAAATGATCAACAAGATCAATTCCCTCGGCAAATCTTATGGCAACAGGGAAATGGCGCTGAAGGTTCTAAGATCTCTCAATCCTGAATGAAGTATGAAGGCAGTGGCCATGAGAGAATCCAAGGATCTAAATAAGATAAAGATCCAAGAGCTGTTCTCTGATCTGAAGGCTTATGAGTTCGAGCTTCCAAGTTCATCCTCAACCGAGCCTGCAGAGAAGAGAATAGCCTTTGCAGCCGAGTCCCCCGCCAAGAGCTTATCTGATGTGAAGCCTCCAAATCCATTAGATTTTGAGGAAGAAATGGCGTTCATAATGCAGAGGTTCAGCAACTTTCGGAAAAACTACTCCAAATATAAGAAAAATTATAAGGAGAATCCCAGAAGGAACCAGAAAGCCGGAAGCTGGAAGGTGGAGTGCTACAATTGTCATAAGACAGGACACATCCAAATGGACTGTCCTGATCTTAAGAAGGACAAGAGCAAGAAGGAGGTGAGCAGAAAAGAAGATAGAAGGAAGGCCCTCATCGGAGAAGATCAGGAGCATGTAGAATCAAGCAGCGGATTCTTTTCTGATGATGATGAAGAGTATGACTGCCTGATGGCCAACTTAGCTGATGAAGAGGTAACATCAAAACCCTCTGGCTCAAATAATAGTTCAGCCATGTCACAAGATATGGATCTGCACGAATCTGTAAATCGGCTATTTAAAGATTTTGAGACACTTAAATCTGCACACCTATCTGTATCAGCTGAGAAGACTCAGCTGCAAGATGAGAATAGGCAGCTGAAAAATGATTTTGAAAAACTCAGCCTAGAGCTGAATAAGGTTGAGATAACTGCAGCTGACTTGAAAAACCAGGCTGATGTATCTACAGCTGAGATAAATCGACTAACTGTCTTACTTAAAGAAAAATAAGCTGCACTTGCTCATGTCAAAGCCGAATTTACTAAGCTGACTCAGGCAAATAAGACTCAGGCGCAGGAAATAACCTCCCTGAAGGCGTCTTCAACTCTGGAAGAATTGTGTACTAATAAAAGGCCACTATATTCCAGATCAGGCCTTGGATATGATCCTCACACTCCCTCTAGTACTAAAACCACTTTTATCAAGGGAGAAACAATTGTCTCGACTGCTGAGCCTACATACAAACCGATATTTAAAAATAGGCAACAACCAAGTCACAAGTCTAGGCTGCAGCCAGGGTTCACAAGGCAGCCACCTAGACAAGCGACTAGGCAATGGCCCAGCCAAAAGCAGCAACCCAGACAACATGCCCACTATTATCAACAACTCCCTAAAAATAGATTTCAAAATGGGAGGGGCAGATGAAAACCTCAAGGTTATCCTAATTTCCAAAATGAACAACTGTGGAGACCTCAAAGATTTAATAAATAGTCTCAGTCAAGATTTAGAAATGGCCCACACTATCAATATTTTGAGGAATATCCAGTATACAATCCCAACAGAAGATACAAACCTAGACCTTACACACCTTATAAGGGTTATAATAATAACAATTTTCACAATCCAAAGAGAAATCAATTCTCCAGGAAACCAACTAACCCTAGAGGACCCACACAGATTTGGGTACCTAAATCTCTGCTTGTTTGATTGCAGAAAAGGTGGAAGGACTACAACCACATCTCCACAAATTCAAACTTTGGAGGTGAAGAATGGTTCGTAGATTCTGGATGCTCAAGGCACATGACCGGGAACAAGAAGATGCTGTCCAAATACACCAAAGAAAGAGGTACTGATGTAACCTTTGGAGATAGCTCTAGAGGACAAACCAAGGGCTTTGGAGAGCTGCACCGAGGAAATATTGTAATATCCAAAGTTCACTATGTCAAAGGGTTCAAATACAATCTCCTGAGCATAAGCCAGTTTTGCGATGAGAAGAATCTAGTAGTCTTCACCATTTGGAAATGTATGGTGATAGATATCCTATTTGGAGAAGTGAAGCTACAAGGATTCAGAAGGAGAGATGTCTATATGATAGATTGGAACACAGGAACTCCCAACACCTGTTTTCTATCTAAGACAGTAGCTGAGAATGGATGGCTGTCGCACAAAAGATTATGTCACCTGAACTTCAAAGCCATCAACAAGATTAGTTCTCAGAAGCTGGTCAGAGGACTCCCAGAGGAAGCATTCAAGAAGGAAGCTCTTTGTGATGCCTGTCAGAAAGGAAAGCAGACCAGAGCATCATTCAAGCCAGTCCAGCCTACAAGTCTCACAGCAAGGATCTTAGATCTACTCCACATGGATCTATTTGGTTCTATCAAGCCAAGGACTCTAAGCGGCCGAAAGCATGCACTTGTTGTAGTAGATGATTTTTCAAGGTACACTTGGATTATCTTCCTGTATAAGAAGAGTGAAACCTTGACCAAGCTACCTGAGCTGCTGAGAAGGATCCAGAATGAGAAATCCCTATCCATCATCAAGATCAGATCAGATAGAGGAGGAGAGTTTCTCAACAAGGCGATCACTGATTACAGCGATCATAATGGGATCCAAAGATGAGCTCTGCGGCCCAGACCCCCCAAAGAAATGGCGTTCTTGAAAGAAGAAACAAAACCTGAAGGAAGCGGCAGTCCATGATTGCACGGCACGCCCAAGAGGTTACAGGCGGAAGTCAACACACTTGCCATACTCGAAGCAGAGTATGATAGTAGGGAGACATGGCAAAACTCCCTATGAGGTTTGGAATAATAGAACTCCTATTGTTGCTTACTTTCATGTTTTTGGTTGTAAGTGTTTCATCCACAACAACGGTAAAACACAACTAAATGCCTTTGATGCTAAAACTGATGATGGTCTCTTTATGGGATACTCACAAAGAAGCAAGGCATATAGAGTATTTAACAAAAGAACCTTAGTTGTGGAGGAAACACCCCATGTTGTTTTTGATGAATCTACTATTGAGTACAGGAAGCAAGTTGAGTTAATTGAGAACAAGCTCAAATCAGCAACCCTTGAAGAAGTCATTGTACATGACACTGGAATGATGGACTCACTGCGGCTGAAGATCCAACTGTAGCTGCTGAAGACCCAACTGCAGATCAGACAGGATCACCAAACCTATCTGATCCAGTTGCCGCTGATGAAGACCTAGCTGTAGCTGATAAAGACTCATCTGCAGATCAGATCCAACCTGCAGATGACAAGATAGTAGCTGATCCAGTTGCAGACCAAGGAGGCCAGATCCCAGCTGATGCAGAAATCCACCAGAGCAATTTAACAGAGGGAACAGACCCAGAAGAGGACGATATCCCCAAGTAGCTCAAAGACCATCCAATCCAGCAAATCATCGAGAAGCTGACTGATGGAGTTAAGACAAGACAGTCAAATCTACCCGCAGGAATGGCTATGTTTTCATGCTTCATGTCACAGATAGAACCCAAGACAACAGAACAAGCTTTAGAAGATTATTCTTGGATAAATGCCATGCAAGAGGAATTGGAGCAGATGGAAAGGAACAAGGTTTGGGAACTAACATACAGACCAGATCACAAAAAGGTTATTGGCACCAAATGGGTGTACAAAAACAAGAGCGACGAAGATGGAGCTGTTGTTAGGAATAAAGCCAGACTTGTTGCTAAAGGTTATGTACAGTGTGAAGGAATATATTTTAATGTAACATATGCACCAGTTGCAAGATTAGAGGCCATCAGACTATTCCTCGCATATGTTGCATTCAAGGATTTTGAAGTATATCAGATGGATGGAAAGAGTGCGTTTCTAAATGGCATCCTAGAAGAAGAAGTCTATGTAGAGGAACCCCTAGGTTTTGTCAAAGGAGACAAAGTCTACAAGCTGTTGAAGGCTCTCTATGGACTTAAGCAAGCACCAAGAGCTTGGTATGAAACACTGTCTGTGTTTCTTGAGAAGAATGGTTTTTGTAAAGGAAAGGTGGACAAGACCCTATTCAGAGTGGAGCACAAAGGCCACATATTGATAGTCCAGATATATGTGGATGATATTCGGCTCAACCAATCCAGAGCTATGTGAAAAATTCTCTAACCTCATGCAAGGAGAATTTGTGATGAGTATGATGGGAAAGCTTAACTTCTTTCTCGGATTACAAGTTAAGCAGATGGAAAATGGAATTTTCATCAACCAAGCTAAGTATACCAGAGATTTAATCAAGAGATTTGGAATGGAATCAGCCAAGCCAGCAAGAATTCCTATGAGCACAAGTACTCACCTAGATGCAGACGAGGGAGGCATATTAGTGGATTCAACCCACTACAGAGGACTTATTGGATCACTACTATACCTCACTGAAAGCAGACCTGATATATCTTATGCCGTATGAGTATGTGCACGATTCCAATCCAAGCCTAAGAAGTCGCACCAAGATGCAGCCAAGAGAATAATTAAATACCTTAAGTCTACAGTCAACGTTGGACTATGGTATCCCAAGGACGATAACTTCGAGCTGTCAGGATATTCAGATGCAGATTTTGCAGGATGCAAGATTAATAGGAAAACCACTAGTGGAACGTGCCAATTCCTAGGAACCAGACTGATATCCTGGTTTAGCAAGAAGCAGGTTTCTAACTCTATCTCTACCACAGAGTCAGAATACCTAGCTGCAGGTAGTTGCTGTTCCCAGATCTTGTGGATCAGACAGCAGCTAAGGGATTATAATATCATTGCCAATGAAGTCCCTATCTGGTGTGACAACAATAGTGCTATTGCAATAACCAACAATCCGGTTTTGCATTCGAGGACCAAGCACATTGATGTTAAGCACCACTTCATCAGAGACCACGTGCTTAACAAAAGAGTTAGAGTTGAAAGAGTCAGCACAGACTACCAAATAGCTGACATCTTTACCAAACCTTTGCCAGAAGAAAGATTTTTGGAGCTGAGCAGAGATCTTGGTCTACTAGATTGGGAATCTAGTACAGAAACAAGCTGAAGCATATCAGAGGAAGGACGGACCCAGCTGATTAAAGGAATCAGATCCTAGCTGATGCAGATAAGAGGACAAAGGACGGACAAAGGAACATAGCTGATCAAAATCTCAGGCGAGAAATCCAAGGAGTCAACTCACCTGATGCAGAGCAGTCAACAGTCAATAGTCAAACCAGCTAAGTTTTCTAAACTTAACCAACTCTTGAATATTTTATTATTATCTGCCATATGTATAATAATATTATATTAATTTTTGGTTCGCAAGTGGCATTTAAATACACGTGGCAATCACTTGATAAATCGATCTCCACGGTGACCAGTTAAATCTAACCGTCCAATTTTAAAATCAAAACCTGGACCACCGATTAGAATTTGAAATTTGAAAAGAATCTCAAAAGGCGTACCACCGATTCAAAATAAATAATAATTTAATCCATACGTCTTTTCATCTTCCTTATAAGGACGGAAACCCTTCACTTTACCTTTACGCTTACTAGTCTTTCAAACCCTAGATTTACAGAGCAAAAATAATTTGAACTCCAAATACACTGAAAATCTCCTATTTGCAGAAATGGAATCTTATTTCGAAGGCGTTAACTTGAAGGCGGTCAAAGACTAGTTTATCTTTTCTCTGGTCGTTGATTTCGAAAGTCTTTTGGCGGAGTGCAGGTCGACATATCACCGGAATTGATTCGAAAAGTTTTTGGTATGAAACACCGCGGCTTAGCTGTCGAAGCCCTCAAGCATAAAGCAGCCGACACCTGGATGAAGATCAAGACGGACATTCAGCCGGAGAAGCTGAAGCTCACCGCCAAAAGGAGCGAGATTAAAAAAGTCTATCGATATGCATTGGATATAACCAACAAAATCATTATGGTTATGGCCGGCAGTTACGACCAACTGTCGTCGGCGAAGTTCATGGTGCTGGGAGCACTGATTCAAGACGAGGCAATTGATTGGGCTGACTATATCTTTAGGCAATTTGTTCGGGAAGTCAACAAAGCCGAATGGATTGCTGATGAGAAGAGATTCAGTTCCAAGCTGGCGTTTGGAACGCAGCTGAGTTGGATCCTTGAGAAATTGGGTGTGGTAAAGGGCAAGACTGACCCCTTTCACACCAACAAGAGACTTGGTCATCTAGACCAAGAGACTCTGAGGAAGTTACGAAACAACAGAAGAGCGGCTCAAATGTTAAAGGAGCTGTCTGACTCAAGAACCTACCCCAGATATTATTCATCAGGCGAGTCGGACCGACCTGCAGACGTCAACCCAACTGCAGTCGAGTCAGACTCCGAGTCAGACAACACACCAATAGCTGTCTGATTCAAGAGGAGGGGACCATCTCCTAGAGAGCCATCCATCATGCAGTGATCTCCAGAACCCTCACCCAAGAGGCCCAGGCGACTGCAGTTTAGCCGGGAGGAGCAGCCAGGACATTATGCTAGTCCTGCAGCCAGGTCGCCTACTCATCTGGAAGACCAGCCTGCTCCAGGCAGCCTGGAAACTCATATCGTCCCTGTCCTCACTCCATCATACATTCCATAGGAGGAAGAAGCAGGTTTAATCATCTCAATCCCTGAAGCAAATTACACCTTTAACCTGCTGGACAACAATGTTTTCAACCTGTCTATAGAACAATTACATCTTGTTAAACCACAAGCCTTAAAACACTCTTTTGTTAATATCTTTGAAGAGTGGAAATTTTTCAAATCACTTTCACTTGCTAAACTCCAAACTTATATTGAAACCAGTGGTTGGGAATATCCCCAAGCCACAGAGGATGTACTCATACACTTTTGCAAAGTATCAGACATAGTTTTGATCCTCCAGGAGAATTGGTTCATGTCTCATTTTAAAACCAACATGGACCAATTCATCCATTCCATAATATATAGTATTTTTGATGGTTCATTTGGAAAAGAAGATGAGGAGGAAGAAGAGAAAGAAATTAGAATTGAAGAAATAAATGGAGAAGAAGATGAGGAAGTCATTGTTATAGATGACGAAGAAGAGGAGCAGGAAGAGAGAAGAGAAGAAGAAAATATTTTAGTTGAAAAACAAACAGAAGAAGTGGAGAAAACAGAGGAGTTAATTGATGAAGAAGAAGAATAAGGGGAAGAGGTAGAACAGAAGTATGATGAAGGAGAAAAAGATGATGAGATTGATGATGAGAATGATGTAGAAAATAAAAATGATGATGATGATGATGATGATGATGATAAGGATGAAGGAGGAGATCATGGAGCTGAAAAAGAAAAAGATAATGTTGATGAAGAAGAAAAGGAGGAAGAACAAGAGAAGGAAGTAGAAAAAGAAGAAGAGGAGAAGGAAAAAGAGCAGGAGAAAGAGTCGGAAGTAGAGGCTGCAGACAAGGCTGGGGCGCCTGCCCGGTATACCAGCCTGGACGCAGAGTTGGTTGAGGACTCCAGATCAAGGACACCTGAAGAGACCCCATCTGGAGTGCCAGCTGCAGATAGGAGCCTACAGTCTAGTAGATCATTTGCTGAAGGCTCAGGCGAGCACTCTTCTCCATCGCAGATCTCACCTGCGGTGACTGAGCTGATAAGACAAATAGTGAAGGATACTATTGGAGAGTTGCTTGTATCTCAGGTCACTCCGGACCTCCAATCCATCAATGCCAAGATTGATACTTTGCTACAACGGGAAGTCCCTCAGCCTCCTCCCCCTACAAACAACAGAATACCATTTGGCATGTCTGACTGGATGCACAGGATAGAACAGCAGTTGACCACTTTGGTTGATGCTGGCAAAAAGGGGGAAGATAGGATACAGGGGGAAGGCAGTATTCAAGGAGAGATAAGGGAGGAGCTTAGGACGAAGAAGAAACAGGATGTCCAGTTGATCACTATTGGGACATCCTCAGCTAAAAGGAAGGGAGGAGCAGAACCAGAAGAACAGGCTGATGATCAGCCTGCAGGCAATAAGAAGAGGACTAGAGGAGGATTTGAGCCTACTCTAGAGTGGGAAGGCAAGGAGTTGTGGTTTGTTGAAGATTTTGTGCCTTACGAAGATTTACCCATGTGGGGATCTGCAAGAAAGAAATTCATCAGAGACTACTACATCTGGGAAATACTCCAGGATGATAATTGCACCCCACAGCAGATCTTCATCAACTTCATGCAAGAAGCTCACCCACAACTCTGGACTATTCTTGTAAATCATGCTAAGACTCACAATGCATTTCCCATGATCCCTCCATTCAGTGCCAAAGAACCTCCTACCTTGGAGAAAGGTAATGCTTTGGATGAACTTGCACTTCAAAGAAAAATCAAGAAGCTATGTCTTGAGAATAAGTTTTCATCTCAAGAAGAATAAGACTTTGCAGCTCTTGTTGTAAAGAGGAAGTATGGTCTTGCCCTTGTCAAGACAAGACCAATCGGAGCTAAACCTTTCAGGCCTGCCAAACAGCCTATTCGAAGAGGCAGAGGCAGAGGCAGATGACTTTCATTTTGTACTTGTAATGATTTTTGTACTTGTAAAATTTTCTTGTAAATTTCAATCATAATCAAGTCAGAAAATTTTATAACAGTCTTTTGAATGACAATTTCCAGTTGTCTCAATACTAGACTGATTTTAGTTTGTGTCTTGCACTCAAGTGCAGACTTGTTCATTTGAATATTTCCTTAAAGTTTTGTCATCATCAAAATAGGGGGAATTTGTTAGGAATAGTTGTTAGATTTTGATGATGTCATTAATATAAATTCAAATGTTTATTACTTGGCAAAAATGTAAGGAAGAACCAAATGAGTATCTTCCATAGGCCAAAATATGTTAAGTGTAAAACTTGGCAAAACGTAAAGAAGAACCAAATGAGTATCTTCTATAGGCCAAAAATAAGTTAGGCTAAAAATCGGCTAAGTACTAGAGATCAGCTGAGTTCATCAGAGAGGTACAGCCGATTCGAGTCAGAGAAGATCTGGTCAACAAAAATCATCAGAGATGTTTGACCAGACTGCAGTCAAGTAACCTCAGACAGGTCATCTGATCAGACGAGTTCCAAACAGTGAACATCAGAGAGGTCCAGACTGCAGAGAAGTTATTTGTACATCAGCCTTCTCTAGATCAGTCAAGTACTCCAAGTCCACGTCAGCATGCGTTGAAAAGTCAAGTATTACGGAAAGTCACATGCAACGTGAAGAGACAAATTGGAGAGATTCCCGCAAAGTATATGAATTAAATAATTCATCCAGACCCACCTTGAAGACTTTAATCGTATTATAATCAAAAGATTCGGCGCCTCACAAGCAGAGTCTTCACAACGGTCGGAAGATAGATTAAAATATGGGAATCCAGCCTTGCAACGTTCAGAAAAGAATAAACAAAGAAGTCTCCCTCCAACGGACTGATTTGTTACAGATTTGCAATGGCTATGAAGAAATTCTCAAGGATCAACACCTATATATATCCAAGGATTTGAAGTTGAGCAACTACCGGTGCGAACATACTTTCAAGCGATCAAAGCATTCAAGCAATCTAAAAGCGAAATACAGCATCGTGAAAAGAGCGGTTCTAAAAAGTTCATACTTGAAGAAGCTCTTAGTTGGAGAAGAAAAAAACTCGTGTCTTAAATCCTGAGTTCGGGGTACTTCACTGGTTGAAGTAAGAGACTGTAAAGGCATCCAAGAATCGAGGATCAAGAGGTGCAAGGCAGTCAAGTGTGTTACAACGGCACGGATTTCCACTGGTTGGAAGCTGTTGTAGTTTGGTTGAATCACTGTAATATTTATCACTGGTTGAAAATTATAGTGAATTCATCTCCAACTGGTTTGGAGAAAAGTGGATTAGTAGAGGATTACCCCACCTCTGAGACCACTATAATTGCCTGCGTGTTTTACTGCTTTATAGCATCATACTCTAACTGCTGCATTCATTGTTAAGTGTTTCATTAGTTGTTTTATATTCGTCATCAGCTAACTTCCGCACGTATTGAGCACACACGACTCTAAGTCATTTGTATATCTATCAGCTGAAGAAACTTACTCCTTGAGAAAAGGAGTTTAAGAGTTTCAATAAGTCTATTCACCCCCCCTAGACTTATTCCTGGACGACTGGTGACCTACAGATGGTGCTAGCACAATGAGAGGTGAGTGGAATGGTTTACATGATCTATTTCTACAGGAGTTTCCATATGCTTATTATGTACATTGTTTTGCTCATCGCCTACAGTTGGTCTTAGTTGCGGTGGCTAAAAGTGTTATACCAATTGAGCATTTCTACTCACATTTGAATGTTATTGTCAATTTGGTGGATTCTTCCTCCAAACGTCATGATCAACTTCAAAGTGCTCAAGCATTGCATATTGAGGAATTGATTGCCAGTAACGAAATTAAAACTGGGAAAGGTAAAAATCAAATTGGAGATGTGCAGCATCCAGCAGATACATGATGGAGCTCTCATCTGAGATCTCTTCACAGTATACGCAGTATGTTTAAGTCTATCCTTCTTGTTCCGAACGTGATCCTCAATGAGAAAGGTAAGTTGTCTTTCAAAGCTACTGCAGATAGAGCATATGATATGATGACATCATTCGAATTTGTGTTTATCCTGCATTTTATGATTGAGTTACTTGAAGTAACAAATGATCTTTGTAAGATTTTGCAATGCAAGAATCAAGATATTCTCAATGAGATGGATGCAATATCTAACACAAAAGAACTCATTCAAAAGTATAAAGAATATGGATATGATCAGTTGCTTGATGAAGTCAAGGTTTTTTGTCAGAAACATGAGATAGATATCCCAAATATGAGTGGTCCACGTTGTTCAGGTAGAGGTCGAGTTGGCAGAGGCAGTTCTATCACTTTGGAGCATCATTATCGTTTTGATATATTCAGAGAAACAACAGATCTTATACTTTAAGAGATGAAAACTCGATTTAATGATGATACTGTAAAACTGCTTAGACTTAGCTCATCTTTGGATCCGAGAGATGGATATAAATCTTTCAACATTGATAATATTTGTGAGCTCATGGAGAAGTTCTATCCTGAAGATTTTACTAGCCAAGAGAAGTTCCACATGAAGTATCAATTGTAGTTTTTTGAACTTGATATCCGAGGCAATAAGATTTTTCAAAATGTATTGAGACTTGCAGAGTTGTGTCAATTGTTGTCGAAGAGTGGTAAGTCAACGAATTACTATCTAGTTGATAGATTAATTAGACTCGTTCTAACTCTTCCGGTTTCTACTGCAACAACGGAGCGTGCATTCTCATCTATGAAGCTTGTCAAGACGAGATTGAGAAATAAAATGGAAGATGGATTCTTGGCTTCCTCGTTACTAATTGAGAAATAAAATGGAAGATGAAAGAAATTGCCGAAACATTTGATGTTGAATCAATAATTGATGAGTTTGATGATATAAAGAAACGACGAGTACAGCTTAAACGATCTACACTTAGTAAGGTTAGTGCGAATTTTCCTTTTATTGATTTTGTTATTTTATATTATTAAACTTTAAGTAGTTATTTACGATATGTGACAATAATATGTTCTCGTTTATTTTTGTAGAGTTGACTGGAGACTTCGAGTGGTGTTTTACTTGTGTCATGGATATTATACTAATGGATTGCTCGTATCAGTTATTTTAAGATAATTTGTCTTATATTTTGTTTCGAATGTTCATGTACAAAATCTATTCATTTTGGACGAAATTTTATCGCACTTAAATTTTTCAAAAGTTCGCCCCCCCCCCCCCCCCTAACTAAAATTTCTGGCTCCGTCCCTGACAGCGCTAATGGGTCATCTTCCCCCATAGACAATTGCTTTTGTTTTTAACTTAAATCTCTTAGTTTTTACCTAATATGACCTTACCACTCTCGCCTTTTGCTTTAAATTCCTCTAATTCTTCTCTCGCATCTTATTCCATATGAACCCTCTCTCCCCCTCCCCCTCCCCTCTCTCTCTCTCTCTTTTGTTCCACATTTGCCATCTTTTTTTTTTTCGCTTCCGTCTGAACACAAGAAACATGCTCCATAGCCATATATTTTTCCTTCTCTCCCGTCTTAACACAAAAATCATACTCTTTGACAGCCATATGCTTCAAACTAGTAGCACACGACTTCAGATCCCCATATAAAGGACAGCCCCAATCTCGACCTAACTTCGTTTAGCCCGTCCCCAATCATGGATATCATTTATTCATGACGGACTAAACATGTGTCTAACATAAGTTTACAATTCAAAAAATTACATGTGTCAGTTTGTAATATTAATAAAAATATAAAATAAAAATGGAAAAATAACTTTAAAAGTAATATTGCCTATATCCTTTTATTTATATATCATTTTAGTGAATAATTAATTTAACAAGAAAACAAATAATACCCCATCCCTCCACCTCCACCCCCTGCCGGCGAAAACCGTTGCCGTAAGTGTCAAATATAGTCGAATGTGCCGAAGATTAGTAAGAGGCAACGCTGCGGCAATGTATGCAAAACGTCACAACGAAAATTGCGGAACCTCGTTTGACAATTTCCCAATCTTCAATTGTAACTTCGTGGTTACCGACGAGTAGAGAAAATAATTACAACTCGAAAATTAATACAAATGATATATCAAAAGCGATAAATAACGAGACACAATTTTAGCGTGGAAAACCCCTCAAGACGAGAGTAAAAACCACAGGACTGAAGCCGCTTTAATCCACTATCACCAATACACAATGCACAATCGTCCCGAGTACAAACTAGAGGTATACAACACAATCTTCAAATACTCAGTAATAAACGTTCTTCAAGTATTCGGAATACAACAATAACAACAAGATCGAGAAAAGGAAACACCAAAATAGCTTACACAAAAAGCTAACAAAAATACCCGAACTTTCGGACTCAAACCCTCGATCTATTCCGGTGAA
The DNA here is from genome assembly GCA_033398695.1 of Orobanche coerulescens. Taxonomy (NCBI): domain Eukaryota; kingdom Viridiplantae; phylum Streptophyta; class Magnoliopsida; order Lamiales; family Orobanchaceae; genus Orobanche; species Orobanche coerulescens. The sequence goes on along the minus strand of CM065815.1, from coordinate 29,695,048 downwards.
AACCAATAGCTACCAAGCTCTTGTCAACAATCACGACGATCCAATCGATAAACCTCCGGGAAATCGAACAAGTATTTGTTTCTCTCTCTTTTCTCTCTTGCTTCTCTCTCTATGTGTATGTCTCTCTCAAAGTGGTGAAGTGAGGAAATCCCACAGGAAACCTGCTAAAAAAGATCCCCAAATGCTGGTTGACCCCGTGTGCCGCGGCCCGAGCAAAGTGTGCCGCGGCACACACAAAAAAAAACACCCAGTAATTTCTCCGGGGGCCGCGGACCGGTTGGCAGGGGCCGCGGCCCGTAGTACAGGAGCGGCTGTGATGTTGGATGATATCAGGAGGGGCCGCGGCCCGGATGGGCAGGGGCCGCGGCCCGGAGTACAGGAGCTGGGAGATGGTTTTGCACATAGATGTGCCGCGGCCCGGAAGGCTTGTGCCACGGCCCGGAGTCCAGTCGACTCCGAAAATGCCTATATTTCGAAAATAACTCCTACAAATCTCCCCCTTTCCGGAATATAGGAAGAGTTTGCCATCCCGGCGATCGAACAGCACACTTTCACCTTCTCTCTACTCAACGCCTTGGTTAACATATCGGAACCATTATCATCAGTATGAACTTTATCAAGTTCAAACAGACCATCCTCCAATGCATCTCGGATCCAATGATACCTCACATCGATATGTTTAGTTCTCTTGTGAAAAGTCGCATTCTTCGCCATATGAATCGCACTTTGACTATCACAAAGAACCACGTAACGTCGTTGTCGGAAGCCTAGCTCTCGTAAAAATATTTTCAACCATAAGAGCTCTTTACACGCTTCCACCGTCGCAATATACTCGGCCTCCATTGTAGACAAGGCAACGCACTTTTGCAATCTTGATTGCCATGACACGGCTCCCCCTGCAAATGTCATCAAATACTGAAAGTGGATTTTTGGTTATCTTCATTACCGGCCATATCCGAATCGGAATATCCAACAAGCATCGCTTTTCCATTTCCAAATGTAATCCCCAATTTGGAAGTACCCTGTAAATATCTAAATATCCACTTTACGGCTTCCCAGTGCTTCTTTCCCGGATTTGACAGAAACCAGCTCACCACTCCCACGGCATGAGCAATGTCGGACCTAGTACATACCATGGCGTACATCAAACTCCCGACCACCGAGGCATAAGGAACTTTATCCATTTCTTCAATCTCTTCCTTCGTCGTAGGGCAATCTTTGCTCGTCATTTTAAAATTGTTAGTAAGAGGCGAACTAACAACTTTAGCTTTGTCCATGTTGAAGCGTTTAAGAACCTTCTCGATATATTACTCTTGTGACATATGTAATTTCCGGGCTACTCTATCCCGAGTAATTCTTATCCCAAGAATTTGTTTAGCGGCCCCCAAGTCTTTCATGGCAAAAGACGTATTCAATTCTTTCTTCAAGTTGGCAATTCTTTCGGCATTCTTGCCAACGATCAACATGTCATACACATAAATCAATAAGATGATAAAATCATCATCTCCAAATATCTTGAAAAATACACAATGGTCTAGGGTCGTCTTCCGGTAGCCTTGCTCCCCCATAACCGACTCAAACTTCTTATACCATTGCCGTGGTGCTTGCTTCAAACCGTATAGACTCTTTCGGAGTCTACAAACATAATCCTCTTTCCCTTTGACCTCAAACCCTTCCGGTTGCTTCATATATCTCCTTATCGAGATCCCCATGAAGAAATGCCGTCTTGACATCCATTTGCTCAATCTCAAGGTCAAGACTGGTCGCTATACCAAGGACCAACCAAATCGATCCTATCTTCACAACCGGAGAAAAAATCTCGTCAAATTCAATGCCCTTCTTTTGACTAAATCCCTTCACTATGAGTCTAGCTTTGTATCGGGGCAACGAAGTATGCTCCTCCGACTTCACTCTATACACACATTTGTTTCTCAAAGCTCTCTTACCTTTCGGCAACTTCACCAACTCGTACGTATTATTCTCATGCAAGGAACTCATCTCGTCTTGCATGGCATCCATCTACTCCTTTTTATTCTCATCCTCCATAGCCTCCTCAAAGTATTCGGGCTCTCCCTCGTCGGTGAGTAAAACGTACTCATCGGGCGAATAACGAGCGGAGGGATGACGGTCCCTCGTCTACCGCCTAAGTGGAACAAAAGATGGCATGTTCGTCACGGGTAGCTCGGGATGAGCTCCATCGGTGTCATCTTGTCTCAACTCATCGTTGTCACCGACATCATGTTGTTCATCATTTTGGACATCATCTGCACTGGGTGTCTCAACATGTTGTGGAGGAACGGGGTCCAAATCAATAAGATCATAATCATATTGCGGATCCAACTCTCCATTCTCAACATCCTTCATCGTTTGATCTTCAATAAAAACAACATCTCTTGAACGAACAAGCTTTTTTGTCACCGGGTCATACAATATATACCCGAACTCATCAAGCCCGTAACCAATAAAGATACATGGCTTCGTCTTGGAATCAAGCTTTTACCTCTCATCATTCGGAATGTGTACAAAAGCTTTACATCCAAAAACCCATAAGTGGCGGTATGAGATGTCTTTGCCGCTCCACACTTTATCCGGGACATCAAACTCCAAAGGAACACACGGCGTCAAATTAATCACATGAACCGCCGTGTTCAAAGCTTCTCCCCAAAACGACTTTGGTAATCCGGCATGTGAGAGCAAACATCGAGCTCTCTCGACCAAAGTCTGGTTCATTCTCTTCGCCAAGCCATTAAGTTGCGGAGTCTTCGGTGGCATCTTTTGATGTCGGATCCCTTGCTCTCGGTAATATTCATCAAAGGGCCCGATGTATTCTCCACCATTGTCCGTCCGTATACACTTTAACTTCTTCCCGGTCTCTCTCTCCACTCAGGCATGAAATTGTTTAAAGACATCTAAAACTTGATCTTTGGTTTTCAAGGTGTATGCCCACACCTTCCTCGAATGATCATCGATGAATGTGACAAAGTATCGGCAACCACCAAGTGTCCTAGTCTTCATAGGACCAAAAACATCGGAATGAACAAGATCAAGAACATTTTCCTTCCGTGAAGGAGTATGACTCCTAAAGGTGACTCTCTTTTGCTTCTCGGCTAGACAATGAGAGCACCTTTTAAGATGTACCTTGTGAACCCCGGATAACGCCTCCTTCTTCGACAATAGCGCCATCCCTTTCTCGCTCATGTGACCGAGCCTCTTATTGCATAGATCGATCATGTCATTATTGTCGATTGTGTTCACGGAATTAATCGTGACCTTTGGAATTGTCACGTACAATCTCCCTTCATTTTCTCCTCTTCCAACAATCAAGGAACCTCGAGTGAGTTTCCACACTCCCTTGCCAAAACCACTATGATAACCATCATCATCGAGTAAACCAACGGACATCACATTTAGCCTCATATCCGTAACATATTTTACATTACGTAAAACAAGTTCCACACCGGTGTCGAACCTCAACTGAACATCTCCCACTCCAACAATCTTGGATAACCCATCGTTACCCATCTTGACTATCCCATATTCACCCGGAGTATAAGAGGAATAAAAATCCCTACGTGATGTAACATGACACGTAGCTCCACTATCGACCACCCAACTCGAATTATCTCTGGCAAGATTCACCATATCATAATCACAACAAACAAAGAATTCTTCGGTAGTAGTATTTACTTCGGCTTTTTCATTACTACCGCTCTCCTTCTTTTGAGAATTCTCTAGGCCTTGGCGATTTTCCTTCTTCAATTGTTGGCAAAATTTCTTTGTATGCCCTTTCTTACCATAATGGTAACATTCAATATCGGCATACTTCCCCCGGGAATTACTCCTTTGTGGCCCTCTATTACTCGGACCTCTACTTTGACCTCTCCCCCGTCTTTTGGTAACAAGAGCATCTGATTGTGACGAAGATCCATGTGCTTTTCTTTGGACCTCCTAGTTCAACATGTTCCCCTTAACAAATTCCATCGAAATGACACCATCGGTGGCCGAATTAGACAACGACGTACGGAACGTCTCCCAAGTGTCCGGCAATGTGCCTAACAACCACAAAGCTTGCACCTCCTCTTCGAATTTAATGCCCATTCCAGCAAGTTGATTAATGATGCCTTGGAATGCATTCAAATGATCCGACAGAGGAGTCCCGTCTCGATACTTTAAATTCATCATTTGTTTAATGAGGAATAACTTATTATTCTCCGTCTTCCGAGCATATAATTGCTCGAGCTTGTGCCATAATTCTCGAGCGTCCTTCTCTCCACTAATATAGTTCAAAACATTGTCATCAACCCATTGTCGAATATATCCGCAAACTTGGTGATGCAGAATAGTCCACTCCGCGTCGGACTTGCCTTCCGGTTTATCTTTGCTAAAGACCGGTAAATAGTAGTCCTTCACATATAGAAGGTCTTCCATCTTCCCCTTCCATATGTGGTAGTTCGAACCATTCAAGTTAAACATTATACTCGTGTTGGCCTCCATCTTACAATTGAGATAATAAACAACCACTAAACAAAAATCTCGTGGCTCCGATGCCACTTTGTTGGGAAAACTCCGGCAATATATAACGTCACAACGAAAAATGCGGAACCTCGTTTGACAATTTCCCAATCTTCAATTGTAACTTCGTGGTTACCGACGAGTAGAGCAAATAATTACAACTCGATAATTAATACAAATAATATATCAAAAGCGATAAATAACGACACAATTTTAGCGTGGAAAACCCCTCAACACGAGAGTAAAAACCACGGGACCGAAACCGCTTTAATCCACTATCACCAATACACAATACACAATCGTCCCTAGTACAAACTAGAGGTATACAACACAATCTTCAAATACTTGGTAATAAACGTTCTTCAAGTATTTGGAATACAACAATAACAACAAGATCGAGAAAAGGAAACACCAAAATAGCTTACACAAAAAGCTAACAAAAATACCCGAACTTCCGGACTCAAACCCTTGATCTATTCCGGTGAAAAAGTTTGTCCAATAGCTACCAAGCTCTTGTCAACAATCACGACGATCCGATCGATAAACCTCCGGGAAATCGAACAAGTATTTCTTTCTCTCTCTTTTCTCTCTTGCTTCTCTCTCTATGTGTATGTCTCTCTCAAAGTGGTGAAGTGAAGAAATCCCGCAGGAAACCTGCTAAAAAAGATCCCCAAATGCTGGTTGACCCCGTGTGCCGCGGCCCGAGCAAAGTGTGCCACGGCACACACAAAAAAAAATGCCCAGTAATTTCGCCGGGGGCCGCGGCCTGGCTGGCAGGGGTCGCGGCCCGTAGTACAGGAGCGGCTGTGATGTTGGATGATATCAGGATTGGCCGCGGCCCGGATGGGCAGGGGCCGCGGCTCGGAGTACAGGAGCTGGGAGATGGTTTTGCACATAGATGTGCCGCGGCCTGGAAGGCTTGTGTCGCGGCCCGGAGTCCAGTCGACTCCGAAAATGCCTATATTTCGGAAATAACTCCTACAGTTGTAATATTGCTTAAGATGGGAAGCAACACTGCAGTGATGTATATAATAATGTTGCAGTGTTGCTATGTTGGGATGCAATGATGCAGCATTGCTGTGAGATGCAACTCTACAACGATGAATGTTGTACACTGGAGCGACGTGCGAATAACTTCAAAAAACAAATTTATTAAGTTTCTATTGATAGTTTTGTGATCAAATAATTTTGTAACGATAATAGTTTATGCATAGCAAATAAAAATCATGATGTGGTGATGAAGATAACTCTCATATTGAGGTAGAAAAGCTCTTAATGAGGTTGCCGGGAAAGTTCCTTCTACAGGTAGATGAAGATAATTTATCTTTGTGAAGGGCAATATATATATATATATACACACTAATTTTAAGCATTTCATAATGAATATACTTGGTCTTGAATCTTGAGGAAGATAAGCTCAATGACTACAAATTCTCTCCATTAGGAATTATACCAGGTTCGATTATCCTATTCCTATTTTCCTTGTATCAAGTCGGCTTTTTAGAATAGGAAAAAAATCTTGACCAAGATAATATTAAGCATAATCTTGAAGAAGTCACATTTTTTTTGATGGTTGAAGAAGTCACATTCAACTATCTTGGTGGCACAGACAAGGAAAACCAAAAGGGATGCAACAGAATCAATCCCATCTCTTTCCTTACCCATAAATTTCACCAATTGAAACCAACAATTGAGAAGTCTTAAAATTAAAGTAGTACAATTTGTACAACAAAGAAAAACACTTTCAAAACCTAATTCCAATTCTAAATAGTAAAAGCTCACAATTAAAATTACCAGATTCAAAACGGCAATATGACATCAAATATTTATTTTTAAAAGCCCCCTCCCACACTTTTAATAATTACTGCTCCGACGTGTATATTTAATTATTATTATTATTATTATATACCCAATATTATGTAAAAGTGGTTATAATAGAAGTGGTTATAATAGAAAATTTGTTGTTGGTGTTTCTACCCAATATTATTTTTCTTAAAATGAGTAATATCATTTATTTAAATATTTAAGCAAGCATCAATTCATATATAAATACAATAAATACCACAAAAAATAATTATTCTAAAATTATTTTCTTAAACTGTAAAGAGGGGCTATTAAAAAGCCACTAATTCTGAAAGAACCAATACAATGTCAAACAACATATTTTGAAAGGAAATGATATTTCCTTTGAGAATCCAGCATGAAACCAGATTTGGGATGTTCGGAAACAATTCGCAAAACATGAGAATAAATCTAAGATTTTGGAGACTTGAATTTTAAACAGATTAGATCCAGTAGCAATCACCAGAATAATAACTGGATTGGCAGATCCGACGCCGGCAAAGGCAGCCGCTGCGGTTTTGATGGAGTCTATCATGATTCGATTGGTTGTCATTAGTTCAAATTACAAATAAAAATCTTAAAATTTATTGGGATACAACGAAATTATTGGATATATAAAAAAATTGAAGTAATAATAGTAAATCTAAAATCAAATAACAGTAGTTAGCAATCTGCGGTTAAATAATCGAGGCAAGCGAACTCTTTCTTTAAGATTCTTATTGCCCGCCACAGCAGCTCACAATTTATGACAGTGAATCACTGCCGAAGATACAATGAATTGGTATTGAAATCGGAGCTTCAAAATCAACCGCCCTCGCGGAAAGCAACATACCCTAAAATTTTAGTATGAACATGTAGAAATTTTCGAGTGGGAGAGAAGAGATGCATGATTTTACGATGCTTATGAGGTGCAATATGAAGTTGCATTTATAAATGTATATTAGGTTAATGGGAGGAGAATCTCAATTAATTTGAGAATTAGAATTTAACTTGTTTGTCAAGCAGTCTCGAAGCATGTAGAATATGAGGAGTCCCAAATTTAATTAATTCCGAAGAATACTTAAATTCGGAGAAAACAAAAAGACCGAGGCGGGGCCACGATCGGGAAAGTGCCGTACCGAGCTGGTTGGACGGACATGTGTGCAAGTGTGTGGCCCTTTCCACCTAGACACTCCCGCATGAGTATTAAGTTGAGTATTTTTCAATTAATTGTCAAATCACTTTAAACCCCCCCAACTTATTCCATTTATACGAAGTGCCCCTCAAAGTATTGAGTGGCAAAGGTCCTCACTAACAGCATTTCCATCCAAGTTCAATGTTAATTTTAACAAGAAAAATAAAACATAAAAAGATAACCAGAAAATAAATCAAAAAACACAAAAAAATTACCAAAAGAAAAACAAAAAAACAATTAAAAAAAAAAGAATGGAAGAACCTGAGTTGTTTGTAACTCAACTCAATACCGCTGGGGCACTTCACACAAATGGAATAGATTGGGGGATTTAAAGTAATTTTTCCTTTGTAATTTTAAAAAATGCGTGGATTTTTTGTTAATTAGGGTAGACCTCATGCGTTGTTTGCATCTCCCCTATATACTAATGCAGAATATGCTGAAAGTGGCGAACAGCCTTCTCATACTTCTACCGACACATGTTTTTTGGCTAAGCCAGATGCTTATGTGTCACCTCTCACGCTCAAATTGACACATAATCAATTACTGGCCTAATGATCATTGCATTAATTACATCATAATTATACCTCAAATAACTCCTACCTACCTTTTTAATTTTTACGAATTAAGGAATATGAATTATGAATAAATAAGAATTGATTATATATATAGAAATATTTCATATTTTCATTAATTAAAAAATATAAATCCCAAACAAAGAGAAATTTAATATAGTAGTGTGCAGTATGTATATATATATATATATATATATATATATTAAAAACTTAAACCTAAAATCTCGCGGAAATATTATATATTCCACTAATTAATTAGTTTATATTAATTAGTCACTATAATTAGGTATATCAATAAAAGAAATATCAACTGAAATGAAAGATGTTTGGGAGTATTGCAAAAGAAGTGTTGAATTTATATAATTAAAAAGGTACTTGAAGTCCTAAATAAATCGAAATAATCTTTTAAAAAATATTATTAAAAGTGTAGAAATAATGAATTTAATTATTATTTACAAATAAATCAAAGAAACTATGGAATAATTCAATTATGTTATAAAAACACCATGAAAGTGACATTTCAATTACTCTTTTGTTTTTATATAGTGTGAATGACTATTATGCCCCTGATGTAATTATGTAATTACGATTGTGCCATTTGAAGTTTTCCTATAAATAGGGCTTCAGTTATTAATGAAAAACATACCTGAGAATCATTCTCTAATTTCTCTCTCTATAATATTTCGATTTTATAACACGTTATCAGCACGACTCTAGCCATCTGAGTAATATAAAGAAAGTATGCTCTACAGTTGCATCTTATAGATGATCCTCTATATCAGAAATCCATTATTACAAATAAATATCATGCTCAAAGTCTCCCTCATCGTAATATAGTACCCGATATTCACACTTTGGGATCCCTTCCTCCCTGCTCGCTCGGTGCCTCCCCTCCCGCGGCGGACTACCTTATTCCTGCGGCGGTCGTGTTTGCTCGGTCCTCGGCAGTTGAGTCTGCTTCGGTGGCGGATGGGGGTCTTGGTCCGTCGGCTGCGCCTCTTTCTCCGGCGGTGGTCGCGGTTGGTGATCCTCATGGCTGTGGTTTCCCCTGTCCCGGGACGGGCGTCCCTCCCAGAGTGCTCAGGTGGCGGGTTTGGCCAACAAAAATCCTAGCACTTCTAACCCAACACCTGCGAATACAACCTCTCAAAAAAATGATTCAATCGATCGCTAATCATATCTCGGCCAACATCTCTAAGTACACCGTGAGGGAGGCGGACGCCGGTCGGGATCCTACCAAACTGTCGGCCCAAAAACCCGCCTCTGTCAGGACCACCGTGCAAAGCTGTTCATCGGACTTTCTGGAAGAAGGTGAAATCCCACCACCTGAACCGAATCCCCAGGATCCACCAGCCCTCTTATCTCAAAATTCTGAGGATCAAATGGAACAGATACAAATCAGATTCCGTTTCAAGGAGGTGTCGTAATTGGATTCTTCACTCGGTTTGTTCTAAGCTCCTAGCGAAGCTTAGCGTGATAAACGGGCAGATCTTACATCCACCCATGAGGTAATCTTTGTGTGTAAACATGTGTGTACAGACATAAAAAAAAAAAAGGGGAAGACCAGATAAAATAATACTACCTCCGTCCCGCCCAAAGGTTTACATTTCTATCAAAAAGTAGTCCCTTTAGTAAGTTTACATATATCACTTTTTACAATCAAATCAAACAATCACTTTTTACTTTTTAATCTCCACCACTCATTCATCATCAATACTTTTTACTTTTTAATCTCCACCACAAATTTAATCATCATTACTTATACCAATCATTACCTAAAATACACCAAATATACACCTGTTGTGCGGCATTTAAACACGCCTCGAAGACGATCGTCATAGCAGTCGGGAGGTCTACCATGAGAGATGTGCTCGGGGTAAACACCCTGAACTCGGCACCCACGGCGATCACCTTCTGTTGACTGGCGATCGTCTTTTGTTGATTGGCGATCGTCTTTTGTTGATAGGTGACAGGCGATCGTCTCGTGCCGTGTTTTACTCCAACATCCGTCAAAAGTCATCAAAGCCCAAATCTCGGGCTGGGACCCGCATGCAGATCTCAAAAGGTGCTGACAGACAAGATCGGTGCCCACAGCCTGTCACCTACTTCACCTACCAACAGGGCCGCAGACCTGTGAACAGTACTGACAGACAAGACCTGTGCTCACAGTCTGTCACCAACTTCACCTACCAACAGTACCGCCGAAAAGGTGGGTGACAGCGGCTCAGGGCGCATGCGAGTTCCCCGTCAGACCGTACAACCGGCTGTCAGTAACAACCGCGGACTTTGAGGGAAAAGCCCCACGCGACGAGACGATCGGCCGTCTTATTATAATATAAATAACGACAATCGCCTGCGGTCGTCGGGGGGCCCCTCAGGAACTTGGTCTGCTATAAATAGAAGGTCCAAGGACTGCGAAAAGACATAGAAAACAAGAGAGAGAAAAGAGAAAGACATTCTCACACATAGAACATCCATAGCAAGAATTCGCAGAACTCCATATCGGATTCTTCCGGCATTCTATACGCTCCACAGCTTAGAAAACTAGAATCCTTTACACTCTTTGTGATAGATTCTAACATTAATATTTGTACTCAACCGTATACTTATTAATAAAATCTTGCGAGAGCATTCAAGCCCGGGATTAACAACCCCGGCAAATCTTGTGTCATTTAATTTCTCACGGACGTGCTCCCGCACTTGTTGGTTACTCGATCATTCCAGCAACATTATCTTCGGATAATATTTTGGGTAACAACAATTGGCGCTAGAAGGAGGGCACACTTACCTTCACTTTTATTTTATTCCGATCGTCTCGTAGAACACTCATTGTTCTCCGGACTCACACTTGAAGAAACACTCACTGTTCTTCAAAAGAAACAAACCTCCAGAAAAATGACGTCTGCTACAACTTCCAAGAGAGCCACCCTGAGATCCGCCGGAAATATCATTCCGACACGGAGAATCCCACCGCGGAAGGCGACCGCGGCGACGCTAGATCCTCACTCCCGCCCCCAAGGGACGGCCCTAGTCTCTCACTCGATCAGTTCCAGACCGCGGAACAGATCGAGGAGGCCATAGCCGTACTCAGGGAGCGACGGATTGCATGCGACTCGCCCACCATCACTCCGTCAACCATCCGCCGAGCTGGAAAGCGGAAGCTCAAGGGGATATATGTTGAGAAATCAACAGAAAACCCAGAGCCGCAGTCGAAGGCTCTCGTTAGGCGGGATGACTCCGTCTTCAGCCGCCTAGGGAGTGATCCCTCGTGGCGACCCGGACAGTCGGGCCCGAGTCGGGAGGCATCGGAGTCCGAATCCTTCACCAGGAGTTCGGCATACCCGACTCCCAGAAGACAGGCCGGTCGACAGGCTCCCACTCGCCCGAGAAATGAGTCTGCGGGCAGAGAACTCGTCATCCACCATGGGGGCAGGGGATCGGTACATGATCGCCTCGGCTCGCGCTCCGGTAGCCAATCAGCGAGCTGTCAGGCCACGGCGATGGCCGCAATGCAGCGCCAGCTCGACGAAATGAAGGCGCTACTAGACACTGGGGCAGGCGCCAGGAGACCGATCTCTGGACCGAGTGAACCACTCGCGGTCCAGATCGAGCTCGCCCCGGTTCAACCAACAATCGCTCCCCCACAGACACCTCTATATGAGGGAAGATCGGACCCGGAGACCCACTTGAGCAAATTCCGGATCTACATGACCGGATGCGGAGCATCGATGCGGCGAAGTGTCGGATGTTCCCGCTAACTCGGGCGACCTCGCCACAGTGGTACATCTCGCCGCCTCCTCGCTCAATCAATTGCTTCGAGAAGTTGGCGAACGACTTTACGTCGTACTCGCCGCCAAAGTCGCCGCTGAAGGCCCCCACCGCATGATGAAAATCAAGCGGGGAAGGACGAGCCGATGCAGATTACATCGGCCGGGTGGGCGAGATAGTCCTCACCGGTGAACCCATTAGCGACGAGCTCGCCTCTATTCGATCTCCGGGGATTCTACGGCCACTCACCCATGTTCGGGCATCTCACAAAGGATATCCCCGACCTACTCGGTCTTCCGCGTCGAGCCGCGATTTCTGGCCAGCAGAGGATGCTCTCCCTCCGTTTAGATGAGGAACCCAGGAGAGGGGAAGATGCCATCCCATGTTCGAAGAAGGCGGTCGCCAAGCCCGAAAGGCGGTCGCAAAGCCGCTGGCGAATTCAAAGCTTTCGGTGATGTAGAGGTTCACCTCCTCCACAACCTCAACTTTGTCTCCACCCACATCTTCAACGCAATTAAGGGGCGGAGTGGCTTTCCAAACCAAAGCCAATAAGGGACCACGGTCATCTAGACCGTAGCAAGTTCCGTGCCTATCACAAAAGTCCGGCCACAACACGGCCAATGCCGCGACCTCCTCGTGCAACTCGCGACTATTCGAAGAAGGCAAATTAGACAACTGGTCACCAAGCGAACCTCGACCGAGAGAGGACCGGGCGCGAGCGCCGTCGGATCGAAAGGACGCTCCCAATCCGGTCGCCAGGATCGAACACGAGCGAGCATTCCGATGAATCGATTCCTCCGATCAACCACGGCGGTCGGATTAATATGCTCCAAGCGGGAGGTGGGAGCCTCGGGGCCTTTCCCGGTTTCCACCGCGTCAAACAGAAGCGGAAGGCGGCGAGGGCATTCGCCGGAGTCCATATTGTGGTGCCCCGGAGCCGACCATCGCTAGAAACGCGCTCATCACCTTCTCCAATAAAGACAGGAGGGGTACAATGCCCCAAGGAGGATGCATTGGTGATCCTGCTTTGTATCCAGGGAAGGCGGTCGACCGCGTGGCCGGGTCGACAACGGAGCTTCGCAATATCATATTCAAAATACTGGATCAGCTCGAAACCTAACCAAATTCATCAAGCCATTTGACACCGTGCTCCAAGGATTCGGCGATGCATTGTCCAAGCCTATGGGAGGATCAAGCTCTCCGTCGAGTGATATGCATTTACGATCCCAAGGTTAGGATCACTAGGAACCTTAATTTTGTAATCATAGATAGACCCAAAGATCTATAATGGGTTCCTAGGTCGTCCATTCTTAGAAACCTTTGAGGCGGTCGCTTCGTCCTTCTTTTATTGTATCAAATTCCCCACTGCCGATGGGACGGTCAGTACTGTAAAGGGGGATCAGCTAATGGCAAAAAGATGTTTAAATTACTCTGTGTCGCCATCGTTTTCAATACTTCCCGATATGTGTAACGTTGAAGCGATCGGCGATCGACCCATGGAGATCGGCGAACCAAACACATCGTATCAACCCAACTCGGGGGCGGCATCTCGGATCAGTTAACGGACGACATCGAGCCAAGGATCGGTTTCGAGCCGAGTCTCGACGTCGATCCAAGGATCGAGTCCGGAAATCGTTCCAAGCAAGAAGCGACCGTCCCCATCGAAGAGTTGGAGAGTATAGCCATAGATCCGGCTCGTCCAGAACGGGAAGTGCAGATCGGCGCAAGCATCGACCTCGCACTGAAAGGAGATCTGGTAAATTTACTATGTAAGAACACCGGAGTCTTCGCCTGGTCGCATCAAGATATGGTCGGCATAAGTCCCGATCACGCTTGCCATTATCTGAAGATCGACCCGGCGATGAAGCCTGTTCATCAAAAACGTAGGAAATTCGGCCCCGAAAAATACGCGGCGCTCGACATAGAGGTCCAAAAGTTGCTCGACAACAGGTTAATCGGGGTAGCTACGGACGACCCACAATGGGTCGCTAACGCGGTCCTCGTCAAGAAGCCGACTGGATCCTGGAGGTTATGCATTGACTTTACCGACCTCAACGCGGCTTGTCCAAAAGATCACTTTCCGATGCCTCATATTGACCACTTGGTCGATAAATGCAGCCGCGAAATGATGTCGTTTATGGATGCCTTCGCGGATATCATCAAATCCCAATGGCGGAGAAAGACATAAAACACACATCTTTCCACACGGAAAAGACATATACTTTGGGTCGGATGCCGTTCGGCTTGAAGAATGCGGGGCGACCTACCGGCGCTGGTCAACGGGATGTTCGCTAATCGGATCGGCAAGACCATGGAGGTCTACATCGACGATATCGTGGTCAAAAGCCTCAAGAAGGAAGATCACCTCAATGATCTCGCCGAGACATTCGCCATCCTCGAAAAGTTCAACATGAAGCTGAACCCAAAGAAATGCAACTTTGGGGTGAGCTCCGGGAAATTCCTGGGGCACATTGTCAGCCAGAGGGGGATCGAGGCAAATCCCACCAAGATACAGGCGATCCTCGACATGCAGGAACCTCGGAACATCAAGCAGGTACAACGCCTCACAGGTTGTCTGGCCGCCCTCAACCGCTTCATATCTCGGCTCGGCGATAAAAGCAAGCCTTTCTTCGCGACCATCAAAAACAAAAAGTTCGCATGGACGAGGGAGAGTCAGCTGGCGTTCGCCAAAATAAAGGAATATTTATCCAATCCCCAGATCCTGGCAAAGCCGATCCCCGGGGAGAAATTATTCCTTTACCTAGCGGCCTCGGAGGTCGCGCTGAGTGCGGTCTTGGTGCGAGCGGAGGGGCTAGTCCATCTGCCGATCTACTATGTCAGTCAAGCGCTCCACGACGTTGAAACACGCTATACACCTTTGGAGAAGATCGCCTACGCTCTAGTCATGAGTATCCGTAAGCTAAGAGCCTATTTTTTCGACCATCAAGTGGAGGTTTTGACAACCCTCCCTCTAAGGCAAGTTCTACATCGACCGGACACCAACGGGCGACTCCTCAAATGGTCACTAGAGATCGCCCAATACGGCATCACGTACGCTCCTCGCACGGCGATCAAGGGCCAAGATCTGGCGGACTTCGTGGTGGAGTTAACTTTCCCTCACAGTCCGACCCACGTCGGTCGACCTGCCTGGAAGTTGTACGTTGACGGATCGGCGACCAACTCGCGATCAGGGGCAGGGATCGTCCTCATTAGCCCCAACGGACAAAGCTTCACAAATGCCGTGCGTTTCGGATTTCGAGCGACCAACAATGAAGCCGAATACGAGGCCTTGGTAGGCGGGCTCGACCTGGCTCTCGCTATAGACGTTCGTCGCCTCCATATCTTCATGGACTCCCTCCTGGTGGTGAACCAAGTCAAGGGAGAATATGAGGCACGTGGCGAACAGATGATCAAATACCAAGAGCTGGTCGCCGAGATGTGCACGAAATTCGAAGAAGTACAAATCGAACAAGTCCCGAGAGAGCACAACTCTCAGGCCGATGCCCTATCCAAGCTAGCATCGTCGGATGGGGCAGCCGATTTCTCTAATATCCAAATTACAAAGTCAGAAAGGCCGGCAATCGAAAGAAACCTGGTGGCCACAGTTGCCGTTGCCGAAGAAAGCTGGATGACTCCGTTCATCACATACTTAAAGGACGGGACGGTCCCTGACGACCGTATCAAAGCTCGCCAACTCCAGCTCCGAGCGACCAGATACACCCTACTGGACGATCGTCTTTACAAGCGAGCTTTCAGCCTTCCCCTCCTCAAGTGTATTACACCGGAGGAAGGACAGCTCGTTTTAGCCGAGATCCACGACGGAATCTGTGGAAATCACGCTGGTGGACGAGCTCTCATCCATAAGACAACCAGGCAAGGTTTTTTCTGGCCGTCACTTCAGAAGGATGCGATCGCCTATGCCAGGTCGTGTCATAGATGCCAGATAATGGGACCAAGTATTAAAATCTCCCCCGAGCAGCTCACCTCAATGTACAGCCCATGGCCGTTCGCTCAATGGGGCATCGACCTTATAGGTCCCCTACCGACGGCTCCAGGAGGTTGTAAGTTCGCCATCGTCGGGGTCGACTATTTCACAAAATGGGCAGAGGCCGAACCGCTAAACAAGATCGGCCAGGAGCAAGTGATCAAGTTTATCTGGAGAAACATCATATGCCGGTTCGGTCTACCCTAGGCCATCATCTCCGACAATGGAAAGGGTTCGACGGCTTAGAAGTCATGCAATTCGTGATAAGTGGGGATCAAAAGGTTGTTCTCGGCTCCCTATCACCCTCGCATTTAACGGGCGGTGTAGAGGCGTGAACAAGATCCTCAAACACACAATTAAAGCACGACTCGAATCCAGGCTAGGACGATGGGCGGCGAGCTCCCAGACGTTTTGTGGTCTTACCGAACAACGACCCGCAATTCAACGGCGAAACCCCATTCGCCCTCGCCTTGAATGAGCGGTGATTCCTGAGATCGCCGTCCTCAGCCATCGAACCGAGCAAGAGATGACGATCGATAATGATGTGGCCCGGCGGATCGACCTCGACATGCTCGAAGAACGTCGACTGACCTCGGAGATGAAGAACACTATCCACAAAAGGAGATCCGAAAAGTTCTTCAATTCAAAGGTCAGGGAAAGGCGGTTTCAAGTGGGCGATCTCGTCCTCAAAAAGATCCAAACCCACACAGGTGTCTTTGGACCAAGTTGGGAAGGCCCCTTCAGAATATCGAAATGGCTAACTAAGGGAACCTACGAGCTGGAACACCCCGACGGTACTCCGGACCGGTATCCCTGGAACGCTGTACATCTGAAGAAATACTATCAATGATAAACTTTGTATTCATTTTCAACTACCAAATGTACACGGAACATAATGAAATATTTTTGTTCTCTATCCCATCTATTCTGGCGATCGCCCCACAAGCATATTACATACCGTCGAGGATCGTCGTTCAAGAATGACAATCCGAGGTAGAAAACAATACAGCCATGGCACTGGAGGTCGATGGAACCAACAGATTCGCCCATGCAAGGCTCCTTCGAGCTTAGATCGCCCGCCCTTCGTTTGGATACGAGGTAGGCGTAGCCGAAGGACCCTCCAAAACTAGTCAGTGGACACGATCGCCCTCCCTCAATGGTCCATCATCTAACTTGGTGAACCCGGACAAGGCGACGTGCCACTACCCCCGTCTCAACGTACACCGTCGAGGGTCGCCATCTTCATGGCGAGCCGAGGTGGAAGCAGAGCTGACAAGCCGCGGGCGTGGAGTCGAATAAACCGACGACGCCCCGCGCAAGGTCTCCTCCAGACCAAGATCGCCCACCATTCGTTTTAACACAAGGCAGGCGTAGTCTAACGGAGGACCCTCACAAAAAGTGAGTCGCGGGATACACAACATCCCTCGCACACAAAGACACGATAAGGGAGGTCGATCCATCGAACACCCCAACCATACATAATTCGCCGAACCGAAAGTCAAGATAGCCACGGACGACCTAGTTTTTGTTTCCTTACTTACAATAAGTAAACAAAAACAAGGGGGCAGAGATGGGTCGAGCTAATCCCAAACACGATCGAACAAAAGGAACCACACACGATCGGCCTCACTCAAACACATTCGCTCAAATACGCGCAGGACGATCGAAGTCGTCCAACAAAAAACTACAAGTAAGAATTCCGATTCAAAACATATCGATACTTTCAACACTCAGACAATCGATCGGATGAACAAAACGTCGAAAGCAATCATACACATACTTGTAAAAGTTGCACGCAAACATTCAAAGGCGATCGTATGAAAAGAAGAACATTTTATTCACAACGCAAGTTCAGTACATCACAAGGCCCGAAGGCATTTCATAAGGAAAACGAAAAGTACATAGTGCTGGAGGAAAACAAAAATGCCTCTCAAGGCTCAGCCTGCTGGTCTTCGCCATCGGTTTGCGGATCGGCTTCGGCCTCGGGATGAATGAGTTTACCCGAGTACCAACTCAAGTCGATCCCGGAGTCGGCCAAGTCAAGGATCGGCAGGGAGAACTCCGGGTGCAAAGGATGCGCAAGGGCGTAAGATTTGAAGCTCTCCATCAAGGGACCGATCTCGATCCCTGCCTCTTTTGCGGCTCGGACAGCGTCAGCATATGCCAAGTAATAGGCAAACTCGCCGGCGAGCGCCACACTTTGGTAGGGATCGGTCTCGATCGCCTTCAGTTGGCCCTTCAACTCCGCGGCCACTTTCTCAGCCTCCGCCAGCTCGGCAACCTTGGCGGCATTCTCGCCCTGGGACTTCTCCAGCTCTTTCCTTGCCGCGTCCAGCTCACCGCTAAGCCGGTCAACCATCGCCTTTAGTCCGGTCGCCTCCTCCTGCGACGCTGCGAGCTTCTGGCGAGCTTCGCGCTCCTCGTCACGGGACCGATCGGCAGCCTCCTTGGAGAGGCTCAGCTCCTGCATCAATCGTTCCACATCCTGCTTGGCCCTTTTGGCCGTCTCCTCATACTCCTTCTCCATAGCCCGGATCCGGTTGGCATCCTCGATATTTGCCCAAGGCGGCCTCGAGGTCGCGATGGAGATGAGCAGTGGATGGTCGCCCCTCAAAATCCCTTGCAGCTTGGACGGCCATCGTCGCCGTCTGAAGAGCCAGGGCAACGGTCGCCTGCATGGCGTCTCCAGATCACCGACGAGCGATCGCATCGAGGTCGGTCGTCCAAGCCTTGGGCAAAGAGGCGGTGGCCTGGCGAACGTAAGCAGGAATATCAAGAGGTTGTTGCGGAGCCTTGCTCGACAGAAAGTCCAGCACCATGGGAGCAACGTCCGGATCGGCGAGACGAACCCTGCAGCGCAAACCAAGGAAACCAAAAAGTTAGCCTAAGACTTACTCAGAGCGCCTACCTCGGAAAGTTCAAAACATTCTCACCTGTTGACCAGCTCTGGGTCACGGCCGAAAAAGGGCTTTCCCCGAGGAGTCTCGGCGTCAGCGATCGCCGTCCTTTTCAAGTAGCCAGAAGGCGACCTGGAGCTGGACGCCGACGGCCTGGGACCAGCCCCCTCCGCCATCGGAACAGAAGAAACGGGGGGAGCGGCGATCGGCGGCTCCAGTATAGTTAAATCCGCCTCAGCCGACGGAAGGGACGCCTCCGGCCTCCGCCTCTTGCGGTTGCGCTGGAGCTGTTCCTCACCTTGAGTTTCCGGTTCGGCGACCGGCACCGCAACGGGCTTCACCACAGGGGCAGGGCGAGACGACGTCGCGGCAACGCGACCCGCTTTCTTTCCCATATGAAGGCGACCGAGAAAACCGGGGTTAGACATGGCGATCTCCCGTGGTAGCTCGGTGATCCGGGGAAAATAGGTCTCTGCCAAAGAAGAAACTAAAACAAGTTAGACACTTACGTAAACGTGGCGACCTCTTTGAGACGATCGCCTCGCAGAAAAGAGCGGATAGAAAGTCATACCAGGTGCCTTAAGGTGGCGAGGGAAGCGAAACAGTCGAGCTCCCAACCGATGAGATTCGTGGCTGACTGATCGAACGTCTTTATAGGAAATCGGCAATGCGCGAATCCGCTCCCAGACGATCGAGAAATCAAAGGGGAGATCGTCGGCCGATGGAACAAGGGATCCTGCAAAAAGGGAAACAAAATTAGATCAGTCCAAGGAGTATCCAAACGAAGGGAGAAAGGAAACCCTTACTTGGATTCCTCTCCCGAAAATTGGTAGGGATATCCAACTCCTCCTCCGGCGGTTCGCTCGATGCCGACCTCCAGGCACCACCAACCCAGCACCACTTTTTCAGGTCGCCTCGGGTCTTGCTCGGCACCCCGATAACCACCCTACCCTGGCGACCTTGGATATGGTACCCGCCGATCGACCCTTTCTGCACGTTTAGCTTAAAAAGATAAGTCATCTCTCCCGCAGAAGGCAGGGGAAACAACCTGTGACCGCCAAATAACGTCAGTGTGCTGATAATCTGCAGCCAGGCGTTCGGCGTCAGCTGGAGAGGCGCCAAATTCCAGGCGATCAGCAGATACGAAACGGCGAACGGCAAGGGAAACCGCAGACCGGCAGCCAGGGTCATTTCGTTGATGGCGACCATACCCTCGGGAGGCTGGTCGGCACGTTCGTTCTCGGCGGGCACGTGCAATGACACATCAGAGGGAATATGATATTTGGCCCTCCAGCGGGTCATGTCCTTCCAGGTCGCCGAACTCCGAATCTGACCAAGGGACCATTGAGACGGTTCAGCAGCCCGAAACTCCGTCCGCTTCACATGTACATAGGGATAAGCGGCGGAGTAAGCTTCGAAATCAAACTCCGGACAGGGCCCGGCAATCCCCTCCATAAGTCTAGCAAAAGCCCTATAAACCGGGCCAGAGACGCTGTCCTTTTCCCAAGACAAACGTATCAGTTCGTCTTCCTCCACCGGCGACGCATCTCGCTCCTCCGCCGCCGCAGAGCCCGCCACTACGGCCTCATTGAAAAGCTCCTCAAGCTCTGCGGGTGGAATCCCCGCACGAATAGCCTCTGCGGCCGTTTCCACGGGGATTCCCACAGGAATTTCCTCCCGGTCCGGCGAAGCCGCGGCGGCAGAAGTGCTTCCGACCTCGAAGGCCTTAGATCCTCCCGACATATTCTCAAAAAGTTAAGGGAGAGGGAAAAATTGGGTTTCTTACCTAAAGAAAGGAAGACGGTCGGCACAACAAGCTACGGAAATTTTTGCAGAGCTTCAGCAGGAAGACAAGGACGCGTAAAAGATGAAAATGGAGTAGCCCTAGCCCCTTTTATAGATGGAGGCCGGGGTCTCTGGGCAAATAGGCGAAAGTCTGAGGGCTGGGATGCAACCGACAGCCAGGACGCAATAAATGCGGCCCTCGAGTCAGCGTACGCGTCTTTTCGAGGGCACGCCAATCGACAAAGTCTGACGAACCGTCGGACTCCCTCAATAGAAACGCGACGCGTGTCCTTGCACGGTTTCGCGAGCCCACGTCTCTTTTCCCGCCGCTCCCAGCGCAAAGGGAGATCGTCCAAATTTGAAATCAGATCGACCGGTCGTCTAAAACATTAGCGATCGCCAAAAGTGCCACCTCACCCCGTGTTTTCAACATCGAGCCGAGCTGGGGGGCAATTGTTGTGCGGCATTTAAACACGCCTCGAAGACGATCGTCATAGCAGTCGGGAGGTCTACCATGAGAGATGTGCT
This sequence comes from Orobanche coerulescens, assembly GCA_033398695.1. Lineage (NCBI taxonomy): Eukaryota > Viridiplantae > Streptophyta > Magnoliopsida > Lamiales > Orobanchaceae > Orobanche > Orobanche coerulescens. Next base: position 29,673,985 of record CM065815.1, on the reverse strand, counting down.
CGGGGTAAACACCCTGAACTCGGCACCCACGGCGATCACCTTCTGTTGACTGGCGATCGTCTTTTGTTGATTGGCGATCGTCTTTTGTTGATAGGTGACAGGCGATCGTCTCGTGCCGTGTTTTACTCCAACATCCGTCAAAAGTCATCAAAGCCCAAATCTCGGGCTGGGACCCGCATGCAGATCTCAAAAGGTGCTGACAGACAAGATCGGTGCCCACAGCCTGTCACCTTCTTCTCCTACCAACAGGGCCGCAGACTGCGAAGCAGTCTTGACAGACAAGACTGTGCTCACGATCTGTCACCAACTTCACCTACCAACAAGATACCGAAAAGGTGGGTGACAGGCTCAGTGGCGCATGCGAGTTCCCGTCGAGACCGCATAACCTATTGCCAAGAATAACCGCGGACTTCGAGGGAAAAGCCCCACGCGACGAGACGATCGGCCGTCTTATTATAATATAAATAACGATTTATCGCTGCGGTCGTCTGGGGCCTCAGAACTTGGTCTGCTATAAATAGAAGGTCCAAGGACTGCGAAAAGACATAGAAAACAAGAGAGAGAAAAGAGAAAGACATTCTCACACATAGAACATCCATAGCAAGAATTCGCAGAACTCCATATCTGATTCTTCCGGCATTCTATACGCTCCACAGCTTAGAAAACTAGAATCCTTTACACTCTTTGTGATAGATTCTAACATTAATATTTGTACTCAACCGTATACTTATTAATAAAATCTTGCGAGAGCATTCAAGCCCGGGATTAACAACCCCAGCAAATCTTGTGTCATTTAATTTCTCACGGACGTGCTCCCGCACTTGTTGGTTACTCGATCATTCCAGCAACATTATCTTCGGATAATATTTTGGGTAACAACAACACCCTCTGTCAACCTTTGGCTGGGACGGAGGGAGTAATAATAATAATAGAAGAAGAAGATGGAAAGATATGAAGGAAAAGTAGAAATAGAAAAAGAGAAAGGTTAAACAAAGTCACAGCAGAAGAAAAGTAAACGTAAAGAAAATTTATAAATAAAAGAATAAAATATTCTTTTAATTTATTAAATCATACATTCGTTTTTCTTACATATAAGATATATATGATATCAGAATTGATTTTTCTTGATACCACCGTGACCCATTTCACGAGGGCTTCAATTTGACATTAATATTGATATAGGTATTAATTCTTTTCATATATGTCATTATTAAATTTATTACAACGTACGAATTAATATCCAACCCCGGAAACCGCAAAAATTTATGAATACATACCATTACACTTGCTATTAACGGCAGTCGATATTTCGACCTATACCTTGACGATGACTATTTTGCGGAATTGATTGGACGATCCTGCTCTGGTAGAAGCAGTTAATTATTTTGCAGTTTAAATTATGTATCTTACTTATCTCAAAGTGGTGGTTTAAATCCACATATTTATTGCGTTTATTTTATATAATTATAATACCTCCCATGTGATGAGTTCAATTATCACAAGACTGATGGTTTTACATATACGCAATTTATATATTATATATCACCATCGTGGTTAGTTATACCACATGAATAGTTCATAAATCCTGCTCTCGAAGAAGAAGCAGTTGATAAAAATAAATCCTACTCTGGAGAAGTAGTTGATCGATTATCTAAATCCTGCTCTGAAGAAGCAGTTGTAAGAAATAAATCCTACTCTGAAGAAGTAGCTGATCAATGATTCAAATCCTGCTCTCGAAGAAGAAGCAGTTGATGGAAATAATATCCGATCTCCATAATTATTAAATACGAACGGAGAAAATTGAGCAAGTGATACCATAAGCTATCACCGATTAATTAAAGAAAATCCCATGCAAACTGCATGATGGGATCATTTGACAAGTGATATGGAAAACTATCACTGGAAAATAATTGCTCAATAAATCCCATGTTGATTATATCACATGGTGGGATCATTGAAATCATATTGATTGACAATATTCATGGGGAAACATATATCACATATTTGTGAAAATATTGTATTTGCATAAAAGCAAAAGATAGTCTTATTATTGCTGAAGAAGCACACAACAGTCGAAGTGAAAATATCGAAACTAGCTGAAAGGCAGTAAACACTCGACAATATGAAACGCGAAAAAGAAAATACATATGAAATCCATAAAAAGAAAAGGGATGCGTCTCGAGAGTATAAAACTCCATAACTCTGCCACCCCCTGGCATCAGGGTTTATAATGAAAGATCTAAAGGATCTAAACTTCTTTTTCGTTTGGCGCCAATAGTCTGTGGCTGATGAGATTTGACTTCTAAATTCTTAACTGAAATATATGCCTAAAACTTTATAAGTAGATCAACAACAGTGTCAGCACATATTATTATATCTCGTGATGGCTGAGATATAAACTTGTGATCTACTCCTTGATCCAGAAAGGCAAGCAAATCGCTGAAGAAATTATTAATATTCAACAAACCTATAGCTTTGGTATGGAAGTCCCGCTCAGCCCATGACGTGATGTTGAATATCTCATTGAGTGTGCCATAGTCATCTGGAAGAACAATAAAGGCATCACTATTATTCACCACATACATCAAACTATCATGAACAGACTGTGCTTGAAGCATCAACCCAGTTGAACCTCCTATACTACTGGTTCTGACTGTGGGAAAGTGTAAGGCACTTGTTACACTTATTCTCCTATTTTGTGCAGCATCCAAAAGATAACCCAAAATCTATGATTACTCCCACCATACAATATATCGATTTTGTGCTTTCCTAATTCTTTTACGAATTGATACGCCATATCTACATGCTGGATATGACCTATCAGTTTGGATCCACCTAAAATACATATAGTTTTAAATGGATGAGATCTATATGAGGATTCTGAGAACTCCATCTTTCTACACTAGACTTTCAAAATACTTTTATGAGAGATACATTTTCTGATTTGTGGATCCAAAATTTAAAGAACAAACTTCTTTCTAAACGACAAATGACTTCACTATTTTCATTGAAAAAGGAGCGGCATATAATGTAATACCCGTAATTTTCGATTTCCGGTAATTTCTTTTTTTGGCGGAAGTCCGTTTTGACGACTCGCTCATGACCGTTTCGTCATTCTGGGAATGATTAATTCTACACTTTTTGACATGCGAGTTCGTTTCGGTGTCGTTTTGTTGAGTTCCGTGCTTTTTAGCGACTTTTCCGCACTTGAGTTCGGTTCTTGCGAATCTTGTTCGAAACTGCTGTTTCAAGTTTCCAGTAAGTCCGTTTAACTTTGTTAGACGTGATGTGAACTTCGGTTTGGTTATTCGATCACGTATCGTGATTTCCGGGTGTTTTGGGCCATTTTGTAATTTCTTAAAAGTTACGGGTATCCGTATCTGTAATTGTTGTCTCGACCCGTTTCTTGGTCGCGTATGACTAATTATGGTATTATGTTTTCATTCCGGGTCGTTGATGTTGTCCGCGAACTTTTCGTCGTGTTCGTTCTGTACGTTTTCGGAAATCGGGTCGTCGAGCCCTGGTGGTCGCATCTTGACCGGACGGTTATGGATCGCCAGGACGATTGGGCACCGCCGGATAGGTGCGGCAGAACCGGCGAAGCGCACGCCACGGCCGGAAGGCCGCGCGCTAACCGGCAGTGTAGCGCACGCCATTCGGCCGCCTAACGACGCTTATCGTGCAGACAGTGGAGTCCAGGGGTTCTGGAATCGGTCGGGCTCGGCAGGTAGCACACGCCATCGCCGGGCATTGCATACGCTTCGACCGGCAGGTAGCGCGCGCTACGGCCGGAAGGTCGCGACGCTACTGGCCGACTCAAGAGGGCGGTGTGGGCACCGGATCGGCTCGGCCGATAGCGCACGCTAGCTCGGCAGCCTAGCGCGCGCTAGTCCGGCCCAGTATAAATGTGACAGAGCGGTCACATTTCATCTCGTTTTTCATTTCCTACCTTTCTCTTCCGCGGCTGGAGACTTGGAGATCTTCGAGCCATGTTGTTTTACAACAAATCCACGAATTTTTTGAGTTCATAACATCAATCAATCATCCGTTATCGTCCTTTGATCCAGCGAATCAAGGTAACCTTTCTTAGAACCCTAATTTCGTGAATTTGGGGGGTTTTGCATTTTTGTCTGATTCGTTCCGTGTTGTTGATTAATTCATGATGTGTATGATTAATCTTGGTAGTATTCTTGTGTTTAACATCATTTAATCCATTGTTCTTCGTCGAATCGAAATATATTTCTTGATTTCCTTCGAGTCGACTTTTCGGGGGATTTGTCCTCGATCTCGTTTTTCATCCGTTTTCGATGGATAGATTATGGTTAAATAATGTTGTTAAACATATTCTATAGATTGTATATCCATATTTCGACTTGAAATTCCGTTTTCGTGTTTTGACGGGACGAATCGTGTTCTTGGCCGTTTTGGGGGAAATCCTTGAACTTTCGTCATTTGTTCTTTGAATTCAGCGGCTTTGGGTCGTACTTTGGAATTCATTTTCGTTGTTATTGTTTTCGTTCGTAGTTCATTGTTGCGGATTGTCGTTCGGTGGAGTCGGCGGGTTCGTAGTCGGTTCGTGTCAACCTACTTCGGTCGATTCTCCGCGTTGTTCTTATTCGAGGCAAGTACCTTGTCCATACATTTCTTGTTTCGTGGATATGATGATTGGTGATCATCTTGGTATGTTTGTTTGTTTGTTTGAAATGAGTTTTCAAAAGATTCGGCTAGCCTCGTTAAAGGCTTACTTTCAAAACGCGTGTGTTTTGTAAATTGTGTGGGTTGTAAGTGACTATGTGAATCCTATGGATATGTTTGGTGTTGATGATGCACTTGGTATTTGCGTGTGGACGTATATTGTTTCATTTCGGTGCATTGTGGTTTGACGTGGTGTTTTGCTAAGCGTTTGATGCCTCTGGGTGAATGGTTTGGATACCCTTGGTGTGATATGTTATTTGTGCATGATTGTTTTGCTAGCCATCTCGGGAGGGTCCTTTGAGGCCTCGGGTGGGATTCATGGTGGCGTCCTGGTCCTAGGCGATGCCTGTGTTTGATTGTTTCGCTAGCCAGCTCGGGAGGGTCCTTCGAGGCCTCGGGTGGGATTCATGGTGGCGTCCTGGTCCTAGGCTATGCCTGTGTTTGATTGTTTCGTTAGCCAGCTCGGGAGGGTCCTTCGAGGCCTCGGGTGGGATTCATGGTGGCGTCCTGGTCCTAGGCGATGCCTGTGCGTGTATGTTTTGTGAATGTGTTCGCTCACCTCAGGAGGGTTCGACGGGGCGACGGAGGGAGTCCAATGGTTTCGCCCTGGATTCACGAGTGAAACTTCACCGCTGCGTGTGTATTTTATGTCCATCGAGGACGCGTGACGTGGGTTTTTAACCCTGTGTATTGTTGTCGGTTTCTATTTGCGAAAACAAAACCTTTGGGCTGTGACCCCTGTTGATTTTGGAAAAATAAGGATTCGGTAATCCTAAATTGTTTTCTATTAAAACTCTCGATGGCATTTTAAACTCTTTCTTAAATTGTTTCCCTTTAATTGTGGTCTTTCGGTTTTGAAGTGTTTTACCCAAACTCATGCCTCGGGAAGTACTTTTCGTTACGTTTGGATTTTTGAGGATTTCCTGGTTATTGTTATTCGTGTAATGTGAATTATATGGCTCGTATTTGCACTTTGTTCTTGCACTAGCAAAATAGTGGAGTTTTGCTAACCCCCGAGTATTCGGGGGGTGGATGTCTATTTTTGCATTCAGGTTTTGGAGCATAGCACAGGGTCGGCACGAAGGATGATGAAAGATGAACGATACTAATCACACGAGGATCCGTTGATGTCGTATTGGTCTAGTTGTATTTTCTTTTCCGCTGCAGTATCTTTTCCCTGTTGTACGGGAGTTTATTGTATTTTGACCCCTGCGTGGGTATGTGTTTGGAATTGAGTTGTATGTTGTTTTTGAAAGACCAAATCGGTCTACTGAGTCATTTTAGCCTTAAAGGCGATGTTTAGATGTTTGATTTTAGTTATCAGCCTGGTAGATCCTCGAGGAGAGGGTCTACGGCGTGTAATATCCCTGAGTGGATTGGGGGTATTACATAAATGGTATCAGAGCTTAGGTTGTGGAAACCTAGGCTGTCGGGTCACTGGTGTCTGTTGAATTTTGTTTCGTCGGATTTTATCTAACTGAGTCGTGTCGCGACGCGTCGTATGAGTTTGTTGGTCGTGATTAGTATCATGGGCGATCATCATCTTCGTGCGACCTGTGAATGTAAGCCTCCCTTCTTTGTGTTGTGCCTCGTGTGACACGAGCCATTTTTATGATTAATTGTTAAGTGACAGAATCCTCTTATGGATTTTGATTTCGTGATATGTGGTTATTTGACTCTCATATTTCGTTCATATGAGGAGTAGTGTTGCTGGATTGTGCATGTTGAACTGTATTTCTTTTATCCGCTGCGTGAGTTCTTTTGTAATGACTTTCGGTATTTTACCGACTGAGTTTTATTTCGAAAACCGATTTCCTTAACCGAGTTTTTGGCATTATGGCCTTGATCATTTTGGCGAAATTCTTATGACGGTATTTAGTACTCTGTAAATGGATTTTGTAAGTTTTTGAAATATTACCGTCATCGGCCTTTTTGGCGTTTTTGTAACTGATTTTTATCCTGGTGGGTTCCGGCGCGGGACCCACAGCGCTATAATGTTCCATGTAATTACCTGAAATTTTTGGGCATTCTAGCCCATTGAATTATCCTTGAAAAACTTGAGTATCTTAGAAAAATAAATTTCGAGACGTACTTTCAAAATGAATTTTCTCGTGGTACATCCAAGGTGCCACAATATGTTTCAAAATTCTTCTACCTCGAGGACCCAAAATGTTTTGAGATATTTTCAAAGTTTTATAAACACTTTTACTTAGACCCGAGGGTCGAATATTCTGAAAGTTTTTTTTTTTTACTAAGAGAAAGTGTCCTCATTTTTATCTAATGTGAAATGGTTTTCCAAAGTCTCGATAACGATGTTTCACGTTTTTACTTTTTTTTTTTAAAGGTGATACTCAAGATCAACCGGTGTTTTTCCTAAATTATTTTCAAAAGGTGGTTTTCATTTTTTTTAAAAACCTATCCATTCCCGTTTGAGGGATGGGTATGTATGTATGATGTTTGCATTTTCATTTTAATGTTTGCTCCCGAGTATGATCGAGTTGGCGGCGTGAGCGTTGAGTTGTTTTCCACACATTTGTTGTGTTAGCCCCCTGTGAGAGGCGGGATGTTGGTGTTGAATGTTGTCGCCTCGTGGTGATTTCTGCATTGTCGCGCATGTGCGAGCTATTAGAGCTTGGTTTGGTATGACCGTGTGCATCGGTGATGGTTCCGTTATGTGTCGGTTGTTTAATGTCTTGTTACCTTGCTCCCGTTTTTGTGAATTTCGTGGACGAGGTCGGAGGTAACACCCGTACTATTTTGACTTCGGTATTTTCTCTTTCTCCAGTCTATCGATTCGCTCATGTTCGTTGATACTTTATGAACTTGTTCTGTATTTCGGTTTCATCGTCCGAACGAGCTGTGATCTTATTGTGGGTCGATCTGGTTATCGATGTGACTTTTTCGGGTTCAGTTCGATTCTTGTGAACCTTGTTCGGGAGTGACATCATCGGGTTCTATTAGTTCTTTTATTCGAAGTGGATCGGATTTGGAACTCTTGTGTTTTCGACTCTGTCGACTCATTATGTTCGTTGACATTTCTGAGCTTGTCCTGCCCCTTGCTTTTGTTGATCGAACGAGTGTGGTATTGTTTTGGAATAACTCGTTTGTCGCTGTGACTTTTCAATCGCTATTCCCTTTCCTGTGGATCTTATGGGAATGCATGTCTTGTAGTTCTCACCAGATCATCATGGGAGTTGTTGTTTGAATTTTATTATCCTTCGTGTTTCGGACATGATTGTTCGATCTTTGTTGTCTCGATCGTTTGCTTGTTCAGTTTTTGTTCTCGTTTCGTGATTGTTGAGCATTCAGGCTCCTTCCTAATTCCCTTAAGTTCGGGAAATTAGTCTCGTTTTCGATCTTCCAACCCTTGGGCGGTGGGATTCCGTATTTGTTCAGCGGTTGGCTCGCGTTTTGATTGATGTACCGTTGGGTTGGTCAATCATATTGATTTTCGTTCGTTGTGTTTTGTGATTGTCGGATAATTGACTTGGCTATATTATCCGTTTGATGACGCTTGTCATTTGTTGGTTTTATTATATCCCTAACGGCGACGTTGTGTTGGTCGCCGTGGAGCGTGTTTTCACGCCGTATATTCCTTTGCGTTGTTTGTAACATTTCGCCGTTTGGCGTTAGTTACGCATTCTTGTGTATCTCGTTAAGTTTTTCCTGGCGGAATATTTCTTCCCCCTACTTGTTTTAAGTTTCGGGACGAAACTTCTTTTAAGGAGGGTAGAATGTAATACCCGTAATTTTCGATTTCCGGTAATTTCTTTTTTTCGGCGGAAGTCCGTTTTGACGACTCGCTCATGACCGTTTCGTCATTCTGGGAATGATTCATTCTACACTTTTTGACATCCGAGTTCGTTTCGGTGTCGTTTTGTTGAGTTCCGTGCTTTTTAGCGACTTTTCCGCACTTGAGTTCGGTTCTTGCGAATCTTGTTCGAAACTGCTGTTTCGAGTTTCCAGTAAGTCCGTTTAACTTTGTTAGACGTGATGTGAACTTCGGTTTGGTTATTCGATCACGTATCGTGATTTCTGGGCGTTTTGGGCCATTTTGTAATTTCTTGAAAGTTACGGGTATCCGTATCTGTAATTGTTGTCTCGACCCGTTTCTTGATCGCGTATGACTAATTATGGTATTATGTTTTCATTCTGGTTCGTTGATGTTGTCCGCGAACTTTTCGTCGTGTTCGTTCCGTACGTTTTCGGAAATCGGGTCGTCGAGCCACAGTGGTGGTCGCATCGACCGGACGGTTGCGGATCGCCGGACACGGCGGGCACCGGCCGACAGCGGCAGAACCGGCGAAGCGCACGCCACGGCCGAGGTCGCGCGCTAACCGGCAGTGTAGCGACGCCACGGCACCGCCTAACGATGCTATCGGTCTGGACATTGGAGTCCGTGGGTTCTGGAATCGGTCAGGCTCGGCAGTAGCGCACGCCATCGCCGGGCATTGCAGACGCTTACGGCCGTGTAGCGCGCGCTACGGCCGGAAGGCTGCGCACGCTACTGGCCGAAGCCGAGAGGCGGTGGGCACCGGATCGCGGCACGGGCCGATAAGCGCACGCTAGCTCGGCGACTAGCGCGCGCTAGTCCGGCCCAGTATAAATGTGACAGAGCAGTCACATTTCATCTCGTTTTTCATTTCCTACCTTTCTCTTCCGCGGCTGGAGACTTGGAGATCTTCGAGCCATGTTGTTTTACAACAAATCCATGAAGTTCTTGAGTTCATAACATCAATCAATCATCCGTTATCGTCCTTTGATCCAGCGAATCAAGGTAACCTTTCTTAGAACCCTAATTTCGTGAATTTGGGGTTTTTTACATTTTTGTCCGATTCGTTCCGTGTTTTTGATTAATTCATGATGGGTATGATTAATCTTGGTAGTATTCTTGTGTTTAACATCATTTAATCCATTGTTCTTCGTCGAATCGAAGTATATTTCTTGATTTCCTTCGAGTCGACTTTTCGGGGGATTTGTCCTCGATCTCGTTTTTCATCCGTTTTCGATGGATCGATTATGGTTAAATGATGTTGTTAAACATATTCTATGGATTGTATATCCATATTTCGACTTGAAATTCCGTTTTCGTGTTTTGACGGGACGAATCGTGTTTTTGGCCGTTTTGGGGGAAATCTTTGAACTTTCGTCATTTGTTCTTTGAATTCAGCGGCTTTGGGTCGTACTTTGGAATTCATTTTCGTTGTTATTGTTTTCGTTCATAGTTCATTGTTGCGGATTGTCGTTCGGTGGAGTCGGCGGGTTCGTAGTCGGTTCGTGTCAACCTACTTCGGTCGATTCTCCGCGTTGTTCTTATTCGAGGCAAGTACCTTGTCCATACATTTCTTGTTTCGTGGATATGATGATTGGTGATCGTCTTGGTATGTTTGTTTATTTGTTTGAAATGAGTTTTCAAAAGATTCGGCTAGCCTCGTTAAAGGCTTACTTTCAAAACGCGTATGTTTTGTAAATTGTGTGGGTTGTAAGTGACTATGTGAATCCTATGGATATGTTTGGTGTTGATGATGCACTTGGTATTTGGGTGTGGACGTATATTGTTTCATTTCGGTGCATTGTGGTTTGACGTGGTGTTTTGCTAAGCGTTTGATGCCTCTGGGTGAATGGTTTGGATACCCTTGGTGTGATATGTTATTTGTGCATGATTGTTTTGCTAGCCATCTCGGGAGGGTCCTTTGAGGCCTCGGGTGGGATTCATGGTGGCGTCCTGGTCCTAGGCGATGCCTGTGTTTGATTGTTTCGCTAGCCAGCTCGGGAGGGTCCTTCGAGGCCTCGGGTGGGATTCATGGTGGCGTCCTGGTCCTAGGCTATGCCTGTGTTTGATTGTTTCGTTAGCCAGCTCGGGAGGGTCCTTCGAGGCCTCGGGTGGGATTCATGGTGGCGTCTGGTCCTAGGCGATGCCTGTGCGTGTATGTTTTGTGAATGTGTTCGCTCACCTCAGGAGGGTTCGACGGGGCGACGGAGGGAGTCCAATGGTTTCGCCCTGGATTCACGAGTGAAACTTCACCGCTGCGTGTGTATTTTATGTCCATCGAGGACGCGTGACGTGGGTTTTTAACCCTGTGTATTGTTGTCGGTTTCTATTTGCGAAAACAAAACCTTTGGTGTGACCCCTGTTGATTTTGGAAAAATAAGGATTCGGTAATCCTAAATTGTTTTCTATTAAAACTCTCGATGGCATTTTAAACTCTTTCTTAAATTGTTTCCCTTTAATTGTGGTCTTTCGGTTTTGAAGTGTTTTACCCAAACTCATGCCTCGGGAAGTACTTTTCGTTACGTTTGGATTTTTGAGGATTTCCTGGTTATTGTTATTCGTGTAATGTGAATTGTATGGCTCGTATTTGCACTTTGTTCTTGCACTAGCAAAATAGTGGAGTTTTGCTAACCCCCGAGTATTCGGGGGGTGGATGTCTATTTTTGCATTCAGGTTTTGGAGCATAGCACAGGGTCGGCACGAAGGATGATGAAAGATGAACGATACTAATCACACGAGGATCCGTTGATGTCGTATTGGTCTAGTTGTATTTTCTTTTCCGCTGCAGTATCTTTTCCCTGTTGTACGGGAGTTTATTGTATTTTGACCCCTGTGTGGGTATGTGTTTGGAATTGAGTTGTATGTTATTTTTGAAAGACCAAATCGGTCTACTGATTCATTTTAGCCTTAGAGGCGATGTTTAGATGTTTGATTTTAGTTATCAGCCTGGTAGAACCTCGAGGAGAGGGTCTACGGCGTGTAATATCCCTGAGTGGATTGGGGGTGTTACATATAAGACATTACTTTTGACAAAATTGCAAAAGAAAACGAAAGATGTGATATTATATTTTTCAATGAAAATGACGTTATCGATCGACAGCTGAGAAACTTAAATATTAGAAAACAATATTCAACAACTTGCATTATTTTGCTATTTACCTTATACCAATTTTGACAGAACGGACTTACAAACTGGATCTTTTGAGACTAATTTTTCATGACTATAACGTTCCCGTTCATCCTTAAATTGCATCCACAAAGCCATTAGTTCACGATGAACATATCCACTAGGATGTGTATCAAGAATCTGTTGGATATCATGATCAATAGATTCCTTACTCAATCCATCCTTGATAAATGCTATTTTATCTTCTCGATTTTTGGATACAAACCCCACAGATTTGCATCGTGTGTCACATGTCCATCGAGCACATTTATAGCACCCACCTAATCTTTTTGCTCTCCGTTTCTTTGCAAAACTACTTTTACCTGTACCTGGCATGTACTTAAATGAATTTGAAAATTCGCCAGATAATCGAACTTGTGCTTCGATCAACCATCGAATATCTTCTGGGATGCCATTTCTCATTAGCACCCTTAATCTTTCGAGTCGAGCTCGATAAATTCTTTTTATGATATTTACTGGAAGAGATGGGTAATATTTACAAAGATTCGAAAGCATTGAATCCATTATGATATTCAAACCCTCGGTACGGATGATTGTGAATACAATGATAATCTATTTATAGATTGGAATTACGCGTATGAGATTTGACTCCGCGTCCTGAAGCGTATGAACTACGGCTCTATATATTTGAATAATGAACATAATATGACATGTGGGAGCGGCGACTCCATGTTGAAAATTATGTGCAATAATGGCACCGAAAAATGATGTGATATGCCGGCAAAATATCTATACGGTGATACAAACACATCATGTCTTCAAATATATGTTCTCAATTACTATTACTACTAGCCAATATTGGGAATGAATCCCTTATACATTTGGAATATATTAAAGGGGAGTATGGGCCCACTTCCTCTACATGTGAACTACTAGATATTATGGATCCACTAGATAGTCACATGTGTATATGACTCGTAATCAAAAATTTACGAGATGATTTGGTCACGGTTTGAGCATATATTCCATATCAGATAAAGGTAGTAATATAAACTTGAATAGATTCCAGAAAGGATCAAGATATGCGCATACAAGTGGGATATTAATTGGCATACTATTCGAAGTCCTCCTGCCAATATCGAGAACATAATATATAAACCCCATGACTGAAGATGAATACTGAGGTACTGGCATACGAGTTTGGTGCTAAAAAATCTCGTAGCATGAGGAGGAGTATTGATAGTTGGAAATATATGAAATTCATCACACTATATCCTCACAATTGAAATATGAACTTGAAGTTCAAAGATGCATAATAGATTCACTACTACAAAAACAGCATTTAACTGCGGTATTTTAACAGCGGTTCTAAAAAAACCGCTGTTAAAATGAAACGATGGCAATTTAACAATGTTTTCATGAAACCATTAAATCTGCACATTTAACAATGGTTCGTAAGAACCATTTAAATTGCACATTTAATAAGTTATAGGAAAACATGTTAAATGCAGACATTTAACAAATGGTTCTTGTAGAACCGTTGTTAAATCAGTACATTTAACAAATGTTCTTGTAGAACCGTTGTTAAATTTGTACATTTAACAATGTTCTTTCTAGAACCTTGTTAAATGTGCAATATATTGAATATTAAGATATTTTGTTATATATTATTAAAAATTATATTACATTATATATTAAAAATTATAATACATACATATTATTTTATGAATTATATTATATCAAATGTGGAATATATTGAATATTAATATATTTTGTTATATATTAATATTAAAAATTATATTACATTATATATTAAAAATTATAATATATATACATATTATTTTATGAATTATATTATATCAAATGTGGAATATATTGAATATTAATATATTTTGTTATATATTAATATTAAAAATTATATTACATTATATATTAAAAATTATAATATATACATATTATTTTATGAATTATATTATATTAAATGTGGAATATATTGAATATTAATAAATTTTGTTATATATTAATATTAAAAATTATATTACATTATATCTAAAAAATTATAATACATACATATTATTTTATGAATTATATTATATTAAATGTGGAATATATTGAATATTAATATATTTTGTTATATATTAATATTAAAAATTATATTAAATTATATATTAAAAATTATAATATATACATATTATTTTATGAATTATATTATATCAAATGTGGAATATATTGAATATTAATATATTTTGTTATATATTAATATTAAAAATTATATTACATTATATATTAAAAATTATAATACATACATATTATTTTATGAATTATATTATATAAAATGTGGAATATATTGAATATTAATATATTTTGTTATATATTAATATTAAAAATTATATTACATTATATATTAAAATTATAATACATACATATTATTTTATGAATTATATTATATCAAATGCGGAATATATTGAATATTAATATATTTTGTTATATATTAATATTAAAAATTATATTACATTATATATTAAAAATTATAATATATACATATTATTTTATGAATTATATTATATCAAATGTGGAATATATTGAATATTAATATATTTTGTTATATATTAATATTAAAAATTATATTACATTATATATTAAAAATTATAATACATACATATTATTTTATGAATTATATTATATTAAATGTGGAATATATTGAATATTAATATATTTTGTTATATATTAATATTAAAAATTATATTACATTATATATTAAAAATTATAATACATACATATTATTATATGAATTATATTATATCAAATGTGGAATATATTGAATATTAATATATTTTGTTATAAATTAATATTAAAAATTAAATTAAATTATATATTAAAAATTATAATATATACATATTATTTTATGAATTATATTATATCAAATGTGGAATATATTGAATATTAATATATTTTGTTATATATTAATATTAAAAATTATATTACATTATATATTAAAAATTATAAAATATACATATTATTTTATGAATTATATTATATCATATGTGGAATATATTGAATATTAATATATTTTGTTATATATTAATATTAAAAATTATATTACATTATATATTGAAAATTATAATATATCCATATATATATATATATGGTTTATTGTATACTTATATTGATCATTAGTTATTAAATGTGCAATATAATAAATATTAATATATTTTGAAAATATTTATGAAAATATTAACAAACATATACATAATATATATATATATTATGTATATTTATATACATATATATACATATATATATATGGTTTATTGTATACTTATATAATAGAAATCAATATTTGAACAACAAATGACTTTGGTTCACTGGTTTGATACCCACCTCCATCTCATTGAGGTCACAGGTTCAAATCCCATGAGTAGCGGAAATGCACATTTATACATATTATGTGCGGGTCGCTGTTGGGCGGGTTGGCGGGCCGGGCGGGTGTGGGCTGGCAGGGCGTGTGCGGACTGGGCGGGAATATATATATTTTTTAAAAAAATAATATATTAAAAAAATAATTTCATATTATTAAAAAAAATTATTTAAAAAAATAAATTTAATAATGTTGTTAACAATCATTGTTAAATTTTAATGTTCTAACATTGTTAAAAGCGCCCGTAACTGTTAAATGCTGTTTTTGTAGTAGTGATTATTAATATCTGGTACCAACTACAATTGCTTTGATAAATACATAATAATTCCCCGAATATGAATCAAAGCAAATGATAAAAGGAGGCATATACTTTCAAAAGTATATGGATATAACCACAATGCAATGGATGATTGATAATGAGATATCTCGACAAGTTATATTGCCATGGGGAAATAAATATTCAAAAGTGTCGACACAATATAGCGCTATGAATGAAATGAGGATATCAATGATTGGAAAGGGGATATCGATAAATGGTATGATGTGACTGTGAAATATGGATTTTGGAAATGAGGATATTAAAATCCATGATTTGTGAAAATGAGGATATTGAAATCCATCGAAATTGAAATTTATGCCCTTATAATAAAATGAAACATATGGGCTTACTGAAAGTGACTCGTAAGGAGATTTTGAATATATTATCAGTGCGTGCAGTCACTCAAAATAAAGTGTTGTGAACGAAAATTATATGATGTACTCTTTTCCTTGACTGAGGTTTTATCCCACTGGGTTTTCCCAGCAAGGTTTTTAACGAGGCAGCTTAATCACAACTAATATGAAATTTCCAAAAGAAATTTGGAATATATCGCAAAGAATATGAGTTCGATATTACAAACTGCACTGAAGATGATACTCATACTAATTCCTGGAGGATCATTGAAATGCCTGACGCATATTTGTATAAAATACGCGTTGCACTCTTTTTCCCTTGACTGAGGTTTTGTCCCATTGGGTTTTCCTAGCAAGGTTTTTAACGAGGCAACTGGAATGGCGTATTAGTATGAATAATGTACTCTTTTTCCTTCATTAGGATTTTTCTCATTGGGTTTTTCCTAATAAGGTTTTAATGAGGCATATTCATGGCATAATGAGTAACACTACAAAGATCAAGGTTATTCCTCAAAGCTCCAGTACAAACAGTTTGAAAGTTTTTCTCCCATTGGGTTTTTCTTCAAACTAGTTCAGCAAATATATTTGTAAATAGTCATTCAAGGGGGAGTGTTATAAAAACACCATGAAAGTGACATTTCAATTACCCTTTTGTTTTTATATAGTGTGAATGACTATTATGCCCCTGATGTAATTATGTAATTACGATTGTGCCATTTGAAGTTTTCCTATAAATAGAGTTTCAGTTATTAATGAAAAACATACCTGAGAATCATTGTCTAATTTCTCTCTCTAATTTCTCTCTCTATTATTTCGATTTTACAACAAATTAATCTATTTTAGTTCTAAATATTATTTAATTAATATAAAATAACAAAATAAATGGAAAAACTTGTATTTACTAAATTATATAATTACTGATTTTATGAATTCTCAAAGAGATATTTCAAAATATATAAGAAATAAAATTTATTAATAACATACTAATCCGTAGATTCATCTTTGTACAAAGAGAATTTCAGAAATTAAAAATTGATCGTTTTAAGTAATTTTTATATTTTATTTTAGTTTTAAAATATTTGTTAATTTATCTACTTTTGAAATCAATTATATATTTTTGAAAGTTTTTGGATTTGCTTTTGTATTTTAAATTATATCCAAATAATTTATGTATTTTTTTAATATAAGGATTAAATTATCTCTGTTTTGGTCATTTAACAGAAACCGTTAAATACTTAACGATTTTGACCATTTTGGCAAAAAGACAAAAAAAAGAACGTGGAACTAAAATTTCATCAAATACAGTTTAACACAATCACATATGAATTGAGATTTTTTCTAATACCAGTTTCCGAAATTACTAAAAGTGCCCAACTATTTATGTGTTGTCTTGAATGTAAAATGTGCCAACTTTAATACTTCTATATATTAAGTTAAATGTTGAAAATAATATCATATAAAAATGATATAAAGTTTCAACTGAACCAAATGTCACTTAGGTTTTCTGTAATAAAAGTTCACAAATTACTAAAAATACTCTCATTATTTTTATCTTCTTTTGAATGTAAAATTTCTTGATTTTAGTACTCTTAAATATGAAGTTCAATGCCTGAAAGTACCCTATAACTTTTCCCGGCTCATCTTATATTACAAATAAAATTCGATATTTTTTTTACTTTTAAAAAATGGGGATAATTTTAATTAGGCTAGGATGTGGATGTAGTTTTCTTATTTAACCCCGCGATTACTATATTTACAATAAGTCATACAATTAATTTACTTATATATATATATATACTGCGATGTTGCTGCTTCTTTTTGTTTTTTGACAAATTGGGAAGTACTTAATTTTAAGTTATAAGTCATAATCTCCTTACTTTATAATTCCAAAATCTATTTTAAAAGGAATATACATATAGTTTCACTTCACCAAATGCCGTCGAGATTTTTTATAATACAAGTTTTAGAAATTACTAAAAGTACTTCAAAATATGAGATTAATTGTTGGACAAACAATGTCATCTCACCATCTACAAGAAATTAAGGACTTCTCCGAATGAATCCTCAAATTTGTAGATGGTGAGCTGGATAAAGAAGTCGATAGAGAAACCTTGATTGATATTCTTGATAAATAATAATTGGAATGTCGAAGATCATATTGCAGCCATTGTTGAAAGCACTATCATTCACTTATAAGTAACTTTCCATAAAATAATTTTTTGAAGAAAGAGCAATCCTGACGCCAATAAACAATGTTATGGAGATAGTAAACGATTACGTGATGTCTATAATTTCAAAAGACAAGCGGAGATATCTCAGTTTTTATAGTATATATATGCGAAATTTCTGCGACCTCTAAAAAACAAAATCAAGTATATCCAATGGATTTTTTTGAATAGCATCAAGTGTTCTAGAATTCCAAATCACATTTTGAAATCGTAAGATAGAGTTTCAATTATGCTAATTCAAAATATGGATCAATCATCAAGATTATGCAATGTCACATCATTAATAATTATTCAAATCCGTAACCATATTATTGAATAAAAAAATTCGGGGAATAATTTGAGAGTAGAGTATTTATTCCACAACTGATATTAAGCCCGTTAGATATCAGATTATCATTTAAATTTCAAATACGTCAGTTCCCACTTATTATGAGCTTTGCCATGACTATATTTAAGAGTCAAGGACAACTCTATCATGTCGGTATGTATCTTTCAAGACCCGTATTCGATCATGATTAGCTTTATGTAGCCATATCAAGAGTGAAGATCAGGAAAAACTAGAAATCTTTTGTTGCGATGAGAATGAGATGTAATCATAAACAGAACAAATAGTGTAGTTTATAAAGAAGTATTATGAAATTTATAATGAACGATTTACGTATTATATATTTACAAAAGAGTTCTTTTTTGTGTTCCCGTGTAACTACACGGATGTTATAATAGTTAGGGATAATTACCAAAACTAATGCAGGTACAGGATAAAATTACAAAAAATTACAAATATATATATATATATATAACTTGATGTTTAAGTTTGAGACTTAAATTTAATGTAATATCTTTATGAAAAGTATTTTTTTTTAAAATGCTAACGAACGTAAAAAAATATATGACAGGAATTATAGGTCAAGCCTTTATTAAAAAAAATTCAACATGCATTGCAAATTTACAAGAAAGTGCAACTAAGGCCCCGTTCTTTTGGACTTATTTTTCAGTTTTTCAGTTCAGTTCAGTTCAGTTCTTCTTCTTATTATTATTAATCTTAATTATTATTATTGTTATTATTACTAATAATATTACTATTATTGTTGTTGTTCATTATTATTATTATTATTATTATTATTATTTACTATTATTATTATTATTATTTGCCCTTAATATATATTTATTCGATTCGCCTACAGTCCACTCAGCCTTGATTCGATTGAATCAGATCCATTCGATTCAAGACAGTCTGATTCATTCGGTCCAAAAGAACAGAGCCTAAGCTTACCATTTACTTCGCAGTATAAAAAAACACTACCAAAAGAAATCAGATTTTTCTATATACTACCTAAATGAAGATGGAGATATTGCCGATACAGTTTCCTACACCGGCTACAGAATGAAATTCTCTCTTCCAAGTCCATTAAACGAAATCTCCAATTCCCGACGTTTAGTGCTGCAAAGTTCACAAACAAATTAAGGTACACACAACGCATGAATTAAACCACCTACCTACCAGATATCAAATGCTCGGGATCGAATTTGAACGAATAAACTCTTTGAGAATAGCTTTATCCTCGTCAATGCGCCTCTTATCTTCTCGACTCACGGGTTTCGCCTTTCTTTTCTCTTCTAGCATCCATTTGAAAATTTCACGTTGCTCATCCTCGGGAACGGGCTTCCGCACTATCGCGGGCCTTGTTATGGGAGGAGAGATTACGGGTGCAGATTCGGTTGGAGCAATCACTGCCGAAGGGACGGATGCAACTTCAGCAGGGACCACACTTTTCTCTTTCCTTCTTGGTTTATTACCCGACTTCCAAAATATGTATGCTGCAAATACATCAAAATGAATTGAGTATAAGATTGATTCCTCAAGGTCACTACAATATTCCATTGCCACTATCACACTTGTAGTGTAAAATCACCGCCCGATGCCATCATGATTTCTGTAAAAAGCACCAATTGCCAGTATACGACGAACAAGAGGGTAAAATATTCATTAAACATCCTACACAAAGTAGCAACGTCCAGCAGCACACCAATCAACTATAACATGTACAACCACAATCTATTTCCAACCACCATAAATACATGAACTAAATGAACAGGAGCCCTGCCCTGTACAACACTTACTCCCCCCCTTAGCTCAAATTACAAATTTATTTGCTAAAAAATAAAAAAGAATAATAATACAAATTACACTCGCATAAACATCAAATTTATAGTTGCACAACATACACAATGGAAATGCCCAAAGTTTTTGTAATTTGTATGTACCACTTGTGTTGTGAGTAACTAAATGAAATAGAAGACGGCATTTGGCTTGATTAGCAACCGAGAGATCTTATAAGGTTAGATGTGGGGCAAGAGTACAAAACAGAGGAACAAAAGGAACGGGTTACAGTTTTTATGATACTAGTCTAATGCACTCTTTAAATCAAAAAACCATTGCTAAAAATCATGAAAATGAGGCGAGTTTCACAATGATCATATCATAACAAACATGAAGAGTTCATATATATATATATATATATATATATATATATATATAGAGAGAGAGAGAGAGAGAGAGAGAAAGTTTCAATATTATTCCTTCTATTTTTTAATTTAATCTTTATTTTATCCAAAATATCACCAGACACCTACATATTCAACTAGGAGAATGCGACATAATGTACGTTTGCTAAAAATAAGCTAGCTTGTTTTTTGAGCTTATTTAAGAAGCCTCGTTTGGTTCGCCATAAACCAACTTATAAGCTAACTTATCAACCATCAGGTAGCTTATCAGCCAAACTGCTAAAACGCACAATAGTCAACCACTTCTATAAAAAGATCTACGGAAGAAGCGCTGGGCTATGTGAATAGAGTAAACATAGATCATGAGTCGATTTTTACTCAAAATTGGCTAGATATTTATATACTAAGATCATAGAGAACCAAAACTGATGCAAAGAATCTTAGAACGAACATCTCCGTGCCAGCACGCCCTTTAATCACAAAACTGTTTATGCACCATACGATAACAAAGTACCACTCCCGACCTTTAGGTATAAATATCTCAACCGACACCATTTCAAGGTCAAAATGTTTTCTCACGTAATGTCCTATATAGACTTGATTGTCGGAGAAATATCCCATGCCAACACTGACCACAGTAATATTACTCTAAGGATCCAAAAGGAAATACAAAATCCCATCATAAAAGACAGGACTTGGCATTAGCCATTAACTAGCTTAAAGGAAGAATGTGCAGTTAATGTGTAACCAAAGTAAAAGCAATTGTAGGTATATTTCACCGAGAACAATTTATCACATCGCTGGAGAGGGAGGGAGCGAGGGAGGGAGGGGGGGGGGGGAGAGAGAGAGAGAGAGAGAGAGAGAGAGAGAGAGAGATAGAGATAGCGAGAGGGGGAGGGGGAGGGGGAGGGGGAGGGCGAGGGCGAGGGGGAGAGAGAGAGAGAGAGAGAGAGAGAGAGAGAGAGAGAGAGAGAGAGAGAGAGAGAGAGAGAGAGAGAGAGAGCTTTTCACCATCAGAAGAGGCACATTCATATAGTCAAGTACTTCAATTTTCAATTTAGGTCATTTAGCAACATTTTGAAACAAAAATACAACCAGCAAACCATACATGAGCACTAAAAGTGATACATCTTCCTATCTGTTAATATCATCTGATTCCCCATTATATGTAAGTTCAATTTCGTGTCTGCAAACATGTAGTTTGTATACTCGGCATATACCATGTATAAATTTGAAGGTTGTAAAATATGATATAATCCAGAATTTATTAAATAAACCAACATATAGAAGAGTTCAAGGCCATCGATTTATATAGCGAGATGATAAATCAGAACCCTAGGTTATTCCAAGTTCAATACCGAATAGGGATGAAATTTATAAAGAAAAAAAAAAAAAAACAGGAAAGACTGACCAGCAAGAGCGAAGTTGGAAATTAGGAATGAACGGAAAAGGAACTTGTTACGTTTCACAGTAGCTTCAGTTGGAATCTGATGCAGTGGTGGGATTCCCCCCATGTTTCCTCTCTTTCCCACTTTCCCCGCCCGCCCCCTTCTTTTTTGCCTGCGTTCGTGTAGAGAGCAAGAAAGAATGAAGAAAGAAAAAAAAAAGGGAAAAAAAAAAGAAAAAAAGTATAATAATCAACTAAATTAGTAATTATTAAATTTACGGATAATAGCGACCTGATTTTAGTTAAAAAAAAAAACAAGAAAATTATAATTAAACCTTATAAATATGAGCAAGTTATATTAAATACCAAACTTTTCTTACTATCAAGAGACTCATCTCCACCATCCATCCAAAAAAAATTAATGATTGAGATTAAAAGCATTTAATATTTCACACATTTTTTATAATTTAAATATCTCTTAAACCGTTAATCGTTAAGCGAAAATAATTATATCATCGCGACGAGCATTTAATTATCTTTCTATAGACGGACACTTTGATATACTTTCGACAAAAAAAAAAATTTCGTTTTTTTCACGTTTTTTTTCGTGGCCGAAAATATCACATATGATATATCATATATGATATGTAATATCACATATGATATGATATTAATATCATATATGATATATCATATGTGATTTTTTCGGCCACGAAAAAAAGCGTGAAAAAAGCGAAAAAATAAATTTGTCGAAAGTATATCAAAGTGCCTATCTATAGAAAGATAATTAAATGCTCGTCGTAACGGTATATTTTTTTTGACTTAACGATTAACGGTTTGAAAGATATTGATATTTGAAAAAAAATGATGAAAGTGGGTTTTTTAAATTGTTGGGATTAATCTCATCCATTAGATCAAATAAAGATAGAGGGAAGATGGATGATGGAGATTAGTAAAAAAAGTTTGGTATCTTAAATCTATAAACATAGAGGAAATGAACAGAGGTACAAACTAAGAAGATTGACTTCCCTAAAATATAATACTAACTGTTAAGGAAAAATAAATGAGACAGAAAAGGAGTGGAAAAGATGTGTATTCTCATTGATAATACCCTATATATAGGGAGATATTATATAAAAGCAGGTCTAATCCTATTTTAACTAGGAGAATCCATAAATAACAGATAGTATTGTTACTTTAACACTTCCCCTTGTGCCTAGTCTACAAGTGCATGTCATATTGCCTCGTTAAAACCTCGTCAAGCAAAAACTCAGTGGGAACAATGTCTTGATCGTAGAGAAAAGAGTACAACATCTAGACACATCTAGTTCAGACTTCGCACATTGAGTCTATCCGTTCATATGATCATTACATAATCATAGCTCTACTAAGGTGATCATTCCATCGATCCCTAAAATAGATACATCTGGTTACCTTGTTAAAAATCTTTCCAAGTGATAAAAACCCTGCGGGAAAAATGATCCTCGAAAGGAAGAGAGTATAACGTATGTTGTGGATGTAAAGACTCCCCCTCAAGTCTACATCTCCCCCTGATTTGTACATCAATCAAGTAGTCGTTGCCTCATTAAAAACTTCGTCAAGTAACAAAATTCAATGATAGAAATGAACCGCGGTAAAAAAAGAAGAGTATAGCACATGTGATTAAGTTTCTTAGATCAGGTTCAGGTTCATATTTATCTCATTCTAGTTGTGGGTGGCTCGCCATGGTTGGTCACGAAAGGACATGTCTTTATCAAATACTTCCTCCGTCCACAATCAATGTTCCCTTTTTGCCATTTTGGTATGTCCACAAAAAATGTTTCTTTTCTATTTTTAAACACTACCCCACAATACAATTTACTAAAATATCATTATAATTTTTATATATTTACATATTTTATCAAGCTGACCCACATATTAAATTATTTAACCAACTTAATTAACATTAAATTACTTTTAAGGTGGGACCCAAACTACATTCACATCACACTCACCTAATATTTCCTAAAATCCAAACCCAAAAAGTTGGGGAATATTGATCGTGAGTACTACTCAACTCAATCTTGCCTGCCTCCTCATCATCCCCCAAAGGCTAAAATCTCAGATAGGGTCAAAAACCCCCACTCTCCCACACCATGTGCATTTTCCCCGTATCCCAGTCACATACACAAATGTATATAAAGGCGTAGCCCTTTATTATATCTGTGAAATGGATTTCTTCCCACAATCAAAATTTCAACCTTTTTAACAATTCATTCCCATGGCTCTTCTCAGCAAAAACCCATCTTCTTCCCCAACACCACTCCAATCAAGAAAACCCAAATCTTTTGGCCTCAAACCACTCTCCACCATTCACTGTGCCTCTTCGAATTCACGAAGGGCGTCATCACCTTTCACAGAAAAGCATTCGATTGGTAGGTACAAAAGGGACAGCTGGGCGCACAAGAACCAGCTGCAGAAGCCCTCCCTACCCTCCTGCCCGCTCCCTCCTGATCAAGAATCTCTCAGGGATTACGACATAGCCTTGCAGCTTCCAGAGCTGAACAAATTACTTCAAGTTTTGAGAGAAAAAAGAGAAAATAGAAATGGGGTTCCGAGAAGAAGGCCTGGAAATGTGTTCTTGGTGGGGACTGGGCCTGGGGACCCTGAATTACTGACTCTCAAAGCATTGAGAGTGATTGAGAATGCTGATCTGCTGTTGTACGATAGGTTGGTGTCTAATGATGTGTTGGATTTGGTGGGACCCAATGCCCGGCTTTTGTATGTTGGCAAGACTGCTGGTTACCATAGCAGAACTCAGGTTTGATGTATTTTTTTTTTTTTTTTGGGTTAAATTTTGTGCGTTGTTATGAGTTTAAGTGGGTTTTTGATAGTGTGGTGAAGTGTATTTCTTGGCATTTGTCTGTCTGGTAGAATACTGATGGATAGTTGTTCTATCAGACTATTTGAGGCATTGAGTGCTTGGGGTGTTTGAGAACGGAGACTTGGAGAAAAAAAAATGATATATTTGTCCAAAAGTTGGTTTCTGCAGTTCAGTTTTTGTTTAGCGGATGTGAATAGATAGAAATGGAGAGGAAAATTGTCGATCTTTGGACCGTAAGATAGGGAAACTATCAATTCAGGGCCAAAATGATTTTTCCTATCAATTTGGATCCTGAAACACAGAAAACTATCAATCCGGGAGTTGTTAAACACATCATGGAACGAGTTCATGATGCAACATGGACTCGGAAGCAATACATAAGGCATGGGTGGGACGAATCGACTGGGGTATCTATGTCATTTACTCATTTATATCTTATATATCACCACGAATCCATAACACATCATTAACCTGGGTCCATGATAGAGATTGCGTCAATCCGGTTCTTGAAAGATTGAAATTATCAATTAAAGGCTCACATGTTTGAAGACCACGTTCGACAAATTGTAAACAGTAGCCTTATACAATTATATAATTATTTTTCTTAATATTTTTCTTGCTTTTCTCATTTTCCCATTTACATGAAAATTCATTTATCTATTTTTTTTAGATTGTGATTTTCTAAATATCTTTAATTGATCGTGACTGAAGATTCCAAACATGGTATTAAGATGTGAGTCTTTAATTGATAATATCGATCCTTGAGGCCCCTAATTGATAGTTTATATATCTTTCGGGCCCTGGATTGAAAAAAGGACACTGTACTTTGGTTTTGGGTGTGATTGATACAAAAATGGACAAATGAGAAGGATGAAAATGGCTACGGTTTGATATATTAAACCCCTCGCAACGAATAAAGATGAGATGGATGCTTGATTAAATTTGCTGTACTTTATATCACAAGTTCATTTTAGCAAGATAGGGATGTTGTTTACTCCAACTCACATATTTCAATCGTGTCAAAATATAAATCGTGTGGTAAATTGCATGGTTATGGTTGCTTAAATTGAAAATATTGAAAATTTACTCGTTAGTGATGATAAACGGGATGCCATTGTACCCTATTGTGATACAATTTTTTAATCGTGTGATGCAATTTTTTATATAACAAAATCCATTTAGCCAGACGGTGATTTTCATCGTCATCACAGTCGTAACATTCAATTGCAATCTTCTTTTTCACTGATAAATTTGCTTTATCGGGAGTTTATTTATGTTCGGGAGTTTCAGCAGGAGGAAATTCATGATTTGCTTTTAAGCTTTGCTGAAGCTGGAGCTAATGTTGTGAGGCTTAAAGGCGGGGATCCATTAGTGAGTTCACTGAAACCATTTTCATGCCTCTATTTCTCTTTTAAGAATTTTGATTAAATGTCGATTTTTTTAGGTATTCGGAAGGGGTGGAGAAGAGATGGACTTTCTGCAACAACAAGGAATCGAAGTGAAAGTCGTTCCAGGTATGCTAGGATTAGTCGGATGTTAGGAAGTGCTTGGATGTGAAAAAACTGAGATCAATTTTCCGACAGGCATAACAGCTGCTTCTGGAATAGCGGCCGAATTAGGGATTCCATTGACACACCGTGGGGTGGCGAATAGCGTAAGATTTCTCACCGGCCACTCGAGAAAAGGAGGGACAGATCCTCTGTTTGTAGCGGAAAATGCTGCCGATCCTGATTCTACGCTTGTCGTGTATATGGGCTTGTCGACTCTCCCTCGTCTTTCGTCGAAATTGATTTTTCATGGTTTGCCAGAGGACACGCCTGCTGTTGCCGTTGAACGAGGAACTACACCTCAACAACGCATTGTAAGCAATTATATACGAGTTGGAGGAAGTTACATTACATTAAAAAAATGGTGATATTTGGGATTGGGATAAATGGGAAAAGTACGGTCAAAAGTGAAAATCATCTTCTGTTACTCGCTGGAGGGTTTTGTCGTTGAGCTTTGTGCTTTGTTTTATTCATTTTTTATTTTTTTTATTTTTCCTTTTTCCATATATCATGCTTGTCGTTTCACCTTTTATGGCATATCGAATTACATGTTTAATTGTAACAATACTAAGGCTAATGCTATTGATGGATGTCATGCAACCTCAACTACGTGGGTTTTATTAATTCCGACCTCTGGCGGAGCCATGATCCACCAGAGGTTGGGTTTAATAAATACCAGGTGTAGTTAAGGTTGTGCTTTTTGAAGGGAAAACAAAAAAGGTTAGATTGTAAAGCTAAAGAAGACCTAAAGTTCGAAATTGTTGGGTTCAAAATGTGTAGGGATGAGATGAGAACACCTAAAGTTTTGATAGTGTATACTTTTACGCTAGCTAACCATTTTTGGAGTTGATATTCGACTGAAAGCATTCTTGCTACAACTAGGTGTTTGCTGGTCTAAAAGACCTTGCCGATGAAATCGCATCACATCAGCTGGTGTCGCCAACTTTGATTGTGATCGGGAAAGTTGTTGCTCTTTCACCATTATGCCCACATGTCCTGAGAGAGATTTCCACGTTGGTGGTTGGTTCCAGATAGCAGCTGGACACAAGAAAAAGACGAGACTTGGATTTCACAATGAGTCGGCTGAGAACAGTTCCATTGCCATTGAAGACGAAAAAACAAAAGGAGCGGGTGATTCATTGAACAGCATATGGAGGAATCGAGAGTTCTCAAACGCTCGTGTATGAGAACTCCCATGTACCTTTTGCTTGTACGGATTCGTTCGGAAGTTATTGTAACTATTGATAGAGGTATATCAAAAATTCAACCCAATTCTTTCAAGTTGTGTGATTTTTTCGTCTGTTTTCATTTCGGAATAGACGTGGCAATGCTGTTGCAGAAAATACGTTATGTATCATATTCATATATTTTTTCAAGAAGATAAAAACAAAAAAATTAAAGAAAATCAAGGAGAACTAGTCTTTTCCCCATATTTTATGAAATATCACAATATTGTCTTTTCTTCTCTTTTATACCCTTCCCCTCCCCACTGCTGCCACAGTTTATGTTTTTTATAAATATACTATTCAATTAATTAATTTAGCTATAAATGTATAAGTTGAGTAAAAATACAAAAAATAGGCCTGTAAATAGACAGATATTATTAAATGGATCAACTCGACAAAAAAAACGAGTAAGTGCGTAAAATAATATAAAAAAGATGGAGAAGGGCAAGTGTTCTGGATATTATAAATAAGTGTGAAATAATATAAAAAGATGGAGAAGTACAAGTGTTCTCGATAATATAAATACTAATTTTGTTCCATTAGATATTGTCACTATACCGTTCTGTCGTAGTAAGATATTGTCAGCTCTGGTCACTCTCTACTGAGCTGGCTCTAATGGTTTTGTTTCTAGGAGCCCGCAAGCAGCTTCCCCAGGAGGTCACCCATCCTGAGATTGCTCTCGCCCAAGCATGCTTAACTTCGGAGTTCCCATCTCTCTAAAGCAGTGAACTCCCACTCCGCTAGCTGATGTGGGATATCACAATCCACTCCCCCTCAAGGGGACCGACGTCCTCGTCGACACACTCACACTACACGACAAGGTGGCTCCAATACCAAATTGTCACATCCCAAGACCGCTTTGCCGTAGCATGATATTATCCGTTTTGGGCATTCTCCTCTAAGTTGGCCTTCACGGGTTTGTTTTTGGGAGCCCGCGAGCAGCTGCCCAGGGAGAAGCCCATCATGGGATTGCTCTCGCCCAAGCACGCTTAACTTCGGAGTTCCCATCTCTACGAAGCCAATGAGCTCCCAAAAAGCTTCGCGCTATTTGGAGGCGGGCATGCACATATAAGGCACATCACCCCCTCTCCGCTAGATGATGTGGGATATTACAGTCATGATTGAATTCTTGCACGATTTGGAGTCCATCACCCTCTACTCTCTTCTGTTGCATTGTTGATCCGCATTATTAAAATTGGTGGTACTGGATAACCAGTATTTAAAAATACTTTAACAAAATGATTATCATGAAAATGTGCAATGACTATATCGTTTCGTCCCTTGAGTGGAATTGGTGCGGGCCTAGATGGCAAGTGGGTAAAACAACCCCAATTGTATCGTTTTTTTTAATCAAAAAAAAAAAACCACAATATATAGAATCCATCCAGCTCCAATGAAGTGCTGGAGAATCCAGGCAATTAAGTTTATACAATATATTATCTACTGCACCTCGTTCTATGAAGATCTTATTGTGAAATTTTGTTTTGTAAAATTTCATAATAAATGTCTACCTGCACGAGCATCAAACCATCTTCCTCTAGATACCCGACTTGTGTAGCTATTGATCCATTGCAATAATTGTCATCTCCCAAGACTTAATAGTATGATTAACGTGACTCCAAAAAGCTCAAGGTAATTGTCGGATATAGGGATTATTAGTTGTCTGAGACGAAAGTTTTGTCTTTGGCAACTAAGCAAGAATATATCCTCCCTTGGTTCTACTCTTTTGACTAGACCGACATTTGTTCTTTATATTTTGGGGTGGTGGTTTAAATTTGTAGTTAGATGGATGAATCACATTGATTATTTTATTCAACATATGATCTCTCATGGTTGGGTCCATCTCATCTTATATTAATATCGTTATTTTTTTTTCTGGAGATGATTTTTTTATTGAGTAGTTTGCGCTCATGGATAAGCTTATCCAATGATGATGAATATTTTTTCGATAGAATTGACAACGAATTTGAATGCTAATATGCTAGTTGATGTTTTCATGGGAAACCGTATGAAAAGGTTTATTTTACAATTGCAAGGGTCAGATACTTTTTCCACCAACCTTATCCAACTCATGATCGATCAAGTGTGTTTCGGGGCTTTCACGGCCTGTTTTTGCTCCCCTCTCGATTTGCTCGATCGATTTCCATCTTCATCTAGAAAATTACATAAAAATACGATAAAAATCCCCAACATAACCATAAATGCAAAAATGACATAAAATCCTAAGAATCGAGCTAAAAAACAAGTATGACTAAAACAACAACAAAAATACTAATAAGAACGGCCAAAAAAAGTGCTCCACACTAAACCATTTGCTCGTCCTCAAGCAAAACAATCGTGCGACGGGATTTAAAAAGAAAAGAAATACCTTATTTATACTCATTGTATTCTGTATGCTAAGTGACATAACCCGACACTTTAACTCGGACCTTAGAAAAGTGAAGATATAGTAAAATTAGCTAGGTGGAACACTACACTAAAATGTATTGCCCTCCGTACAAGTGTCCAATTTGTATCTCTAATCGCACCCCACGCTCGACAACGAAAGTGTATCTATAAAGGCACTAGCTCTGAAACACTCATGCATATACTTGTAATTATTGCAAATACATTTGAGGTGCAATACGTGTACCCCCGTTCAATGTAACAAAGCACAATGGTGATTTAAATTATCATTACTTTAGTGGCATCAAGCTATCAATCTATTTTTAAGATTTTTAGGTGTCTCATCGGAGATTCAAAGCCCGAATTATCTATCATAAGAGATTGGCTCAGCCCATAACATAATATTGAATATCTCATTAAGTGCGATAGCCATCTGAAGAACAATAAAGGCATCACTGTTATTTATCATATACATCATATATTATCATATACGGCCTGTACCTGAAGCATCAGTCTAGTTGAACCTATTATAACACTGGTTCTAACTGTGCGGATGTGTATGTCACTTGTTACTCTTGTTACTAGTTTTTCCTTTGCGGCCATTAAATAATAATCCAAAAAGATTTGGTTACTCCCTCCATACAGTATATCAATTTTATATTTTCTTGGGACATGTCTCGAATAGCAAAGAGTCTGGAACTAAATTTTTTAGGATATTTGGGACATGTAGCACATCCTTAACCAGCAGCTCCTTCCAGAGGTCAGTTTCAACACCACATTCTCCACACATGCAATCAAGAATAAGCAGAGTTTGACATGTGTAATATCATAATATCAGTAACAGCATAGGAAGAGAACATTTCTCTATCAGAATAAATATGACTAGTAGCCCCAGTATCAATATACCAGGCGCAGTGATTTTCCACCATATTATGTTCAATCACCATAGCTGAGACATCCTCATCCAGCTCCCTGACCCTAGCTGACAGCTCCAAATCCGGCATGTTAATATCGCCATGTTCAACCATATTAGCGATTTGCTTGCCTTTGTTTTGCAAACCAGTTGAGTTGATCAACAAGCAATACTTTTATACCTTGTAATCCGGCTAGCCACAATATTGGCAATTTTCAGTAAATTTTCAAGCCTTAAAAGGCGTCCCTTTGTGTTGGAGTTGTTCCACTTTCTTCTTTTTTCGAGAGGATCCATGTTCAAGCAAATTTACTTTGGCTTTCATCATGCCTCTCTTGAAAGTCCTTTAAACTCGATTCTTAGTTTTGCGTTTCAGGTAATTTTTGAAGTCCTTCCAACTAGGAGGCAGCTTCTTAATTACCATCTCCACAATAAATGGTTCAGGCATAATCATCCATTCAGCACTTATTTCACGCACAATGAGTTGAAATTTTTAGACTTGTTCAATAAGGGTTTTGTAGTCCGTTATATGAAAATACAAATAACATCCGATCACAAATATTTTCACTCGATCTTCCCAGTTTTATACCTTTTCCCCAAATAATTCCAGCGCTATCTAACTATACATGTTGTATAGATAATTAACAAACCCGTTCAGTATTATATTACGGCAAATGAAGTCTCCATTAGACCACTGATCGTAAGCAAAATACTTATACGACCATCTTCTGTCTCAATCACCATAGGAGCATCATCATTGAGGTAAACAACAAGCCCAATGATATTGAGATAGAACAACATCTTTTAGTGCCATCTTTTGAAATTAACACCCGAGAATTTCACAGGTTGCTCAGCCTGCACTGGAATAGTGGGAGTAGTAGACCTGACAAACGGGCGGGCTCGGCCCAAACGGGCCGAGAAAAAAACGGGCTGGCCTTTTTTGGGCCGGGCCAAAAAGGCCCTTTTTTTTCTGGGCCATAATTATCAAGCCCGTGGCCCGCCCCGCGGGCCTCAGTTTTTTTTTGAAATATTAATTCTGAATAAATATATAAATATTTTTTGATCCTTAATTATTATATTAATCACTATACTATCACAATCAGATAAATAAATATATAATTATTTTTATTTGATGATTACATATTTACTACAATACCACAATCAAAAGACAAATATACAAATATTTCTATTTGATCATCATATCATCTATCACTACTACTTTCTTATAAAAATCATAAAGTAATATTACTTTGATCTCAGATACTACAAAGTAATCACAGTCCCATAAAAAATAAAATTACATCAATAATTAACATATAGATGTAATATAACCTAACAAATAAGGAAAAAAATTTAAATTATAATTACATATAACATACATTAAAAAAAACTGGGCCGCCCGGACCGCCCGCGGGCCGGGCCTCCACGGGTGGGCCAAATCTGGGTCGGGCCAAAAAGGATCGTTTTTTTTACTAAAAATATGAAGTTCAATGCCCGCCCAAAAATAGGCGGGCTGGCCCGGCCCGCGTGCCTGGGCTATTTTGCTAGGTTTAGGGAGCAATAGGTGCAGCATGAATATTATTAGCATTGATGGCAGCTGCGGCAGTGCCATCCTCCTCGGTGTAGGTCGCCATTGGAAATTATAGAAAAATAAAATAAAAATAGTGCTATGATTGTTGGTTTTATGAATTTCCAACAACGTAATTCCAATAAGAATTACATAATTGAAATGTCTATTACAAAAGCTACTAGAAGTAGAATTCAGAATATAAAGAAGAAAGCAAAGGTAAGTCGAACTATTTATGTAAGACTATTTTGCCCCCATATAAGAACAGATAGATCAGGCAATAAGCCCCAAGATACATCTGCTTGACGTTTCTGAATTAGGTGCTCTCAAGAACTTAGAACTCTAGCAAACTGGACTGTGTTAGAGGGGTACAAAAATAACAAGGAAGATATGAGTTCAATATGATTTTTGTATGTTTTTTATGTGCCAAATGAAATGCAGAAGACCCCCTTTTGTTGGGCCTAAAACCACTCCTTCAGGTGGAGATTACTGCAGATTAATGACCCACTAATTTTTTAATAACCCTTCACCTCAAGAGTCATTCTATAAGATTACAACCTCGAGATTGAAGAGTGATGTTCCAGAAGAACCTCTTCAAGTGTGGGCTATGTTCGTTGGGTCTGACTGCAAAACTATTATAATTTCAGCCCAAGCTGGGTATGTGGGCTTCGTAACAATGGTCCACTAGTGTAGCCTACTTGGTTGTTGAACTACTTATATACCTTCTTACTAATGTAATAATCAATATGACTTCACTTTCTCGATGTGGAATGTCTGTTTATATCCCACTTTAGTTCTACATTTTCCTATTAGTTTAACTATATAGCCAATTTTAATAATTTATTTTTCACTCATCGAAAATTACTTTAAAAAAATAGTCCTGCAGTTATCTTTAAACTTAGATTCATATTTTTCAAGAATTAAATATTTTTATACTATAAAATTGGTTCAAAATCGAATCAAACCCCATTTTTCTAAACTAATTCCCAACATTTCCCCACATGTTTTTTTAAATGGAGTGCGGTTAAATATACCATATATTTTAATAAGTTCATCACAATTAATAAATAACCCAAAACTACAAAGTAAGCATCTACTTTTACCCAAAACTCAATTATTTATTTATTTTTTGACTCAAAATACAGTTCTTATATTTTTCACTTAAAATACTCCTATATTATAATCTATATTGTTATAAAACTGAGAGAGAATAGAGAGAGAATAGAGAGAATGATTCTCAGGTATATTTTCATTAATAACTGAAGTCCAAATTATATGAAAACTTCAGATGACACAATTGTGATTACATAATTTCATCAGGGACATAATAGTTATTCACACTATATAAAAACAAAAGGGTAATTAAAATGTCACTTTCATGGTATTTTTATAACACTCCCCTTGAATGACTGTTTATATAAATATCTGTTGAACTAGTTTGAAGAAAAATTCAATGGGAGAAAAACTTTCAAACTATTTATATGTAGCATCATAATGTTGCTAGGAAATCTTAGTGGGATAAAAATTCAGCAATCTGTTATCTCGTAAATTTGCTCTCCACTATCTCGATAGTTCTTATATGAATATTGTTGTGCCGTCTCAGTAAAATATTGTGGGACAAAAACTGAGTGAATCTGTCATGTATCATTCGTTGTTGAAGTATCCACATGTCGCCTTATTAAAATCTTGTCAAGAAAACCCAATAGGAAAAAACTTGATCGAAGGAAAAAGAGTACAACTAATCATTTTTTCAAATTTTTGAGGAATAATCTTTATCTTTCTAGTGTTCCTCATTATGCCATGAATATGCCTCGTTAAAACCATACTAGGAAAAACTCGGTGGAAAAAATCCTAATGAAGGGAAAAGAATACATTATTCATACTAATACGCCATTCCTATTGCCTCATTAAAGACTTTTCTGTTGGGATTCGGTGCCTAAAACGAAGGCCCAGCGGAAGCGGTAAAACGAAAATTAATTCGATCCGAATCCCTACGAGGATCGATCGAGCTACGTATATACGAATATAAAAATGAAAATCAAGAGTCGTAAGAAACTAACCCTCGAAGTCCGTTGATTAAATGGTAACCTTCTCTTGAGCTATTCCCCAAGCTTTAGTTTGATCTCTACGAATTCAATCCTCTCCAAGCCCTTGAACGATCCAACGCCGAAAGCACCGCGCCTCTACTTGCCACGCGCCGGAAAAATGACCGGAATAACAGCACTTGATTAACCTCTAAGGTTACGGCTAGAATCAAGTGATGAAGCTTTTATTACTACACTCTAAGTGTATAATATATCTCTCAATAATTTCTCTTGATATTTTTCTCTAAGAAAACTCTCAAGAACACATAAAGAAGAAGAACAAGATGAAGAAGTTTTTCTCTCTCTTGTAAGGCTTGTCTCACGTTGGAATTGTCTTGTGAGAGGTGAGAGATTGTCTTCTTTTTATTCTTCTCACTTTTGGACCAAATCACCAAATATCATATTTAATATGATATTGTCCCCTTAGTGGCCATATGTCTTCCACCTAACAAGGAGAAGACCAAGACCAAGGGAGGGGTTAGGTATGGGGCGGCCATCTAGAAGGAGCTGGTACGAGTTCGGTTCGTTTCGGACTCCCGTGAGTCCAAACAGATAAACTCCGATTCCGTTCCGATGTATTTATATCAATTAATTAATCTAATTAATTAATCATATCAAATACATTATAACATAATTAATTTCTCCAAGAAATAATTATATTCACGAATTAAATTAATCACCCAGTAATATATTTAATTCATTAGGCCGTAAATTAATTTATCCAATAAATCAATTTAGACATCCAATGTCCCAAAATCAAATAGACATCCAATGTCCAATAAATTAGATATCCAATATCTAATATTTATAATGAGAGAACAAGCTCGATTCATTCCATCGTCAATCCTAATGCGCGACTCGGTAGGTCCGTCTCAGTCAGCAATGGGAGGAACCAAAGAGTGGTAGCACCACCTAGCCAGCCTGGTGGCCTACACTGTACCCCGACTGAGAACAAATGGTTGGGATCATTCAAGAACCATTCTGTCGTGAATACCAGTAAACGTATAAACCATTCTTTCAAATGTCCCGATCAAGTTACTGGGTCACGGTCAGTCAAACCCCATCTGTACTTGACGCTATGCATGCGTTAATGCAAATCGAGATCATCGAGCTCTCGTGTATCTAATACAGCTAGCTCCATTGCTTTGGCCAAAGACTTATGATCTCATCTGCCAATAACCGCATAGGACATATAACCCGTTCACTAATAGGAAAAAGAATTCTATCTTGGTATTCAGTAGGACCTGCTACTCGCCCATCAAAATGCACATCGAGGTTGACCCCCGCCTTCCTGTTTATAGGGTCGAACTACTCTAATGAAAATCTTGACGTCACAAACACATCCCTACTAAATCCTTAAGTCGAAGGTTCACGAATACCTATCACAACCTTCCGATTCCATCATTGACTGTCCCGGAGTGAAATCCGTGTGACGAATCGAGGGTGAGTCGGTTCGAGTATACTAATCCAATTAGCATACCTATAACGTGTGCTCCTACTAACCATTAGTGTTCGACAGGCACTCTTCATGTCAAAGAACACATCATACAAGTCTTCACATAAACTTAACGCCCAGTCAAGTTTCATCGACTTGCGAACGATTAAGTATTTGAGCTATAACCTTTCCAGTGCCGACCCCCTTATCCAATAAGGAGTGAAACGTTTTGCTCTCAAATACACGGACTAGTTTCTATATGTTTATTTACGAGTTAGGAATGCCAGTAACTACCAGTAAATGAAGAAACATTCATTTGCCTTATATAAATGGTTTACATAATTACAAGTACAATGCCCTCACTCAACAACCTCTAAGTGGCATTCGAGGGCATACTCCTAACAATCTCCCACTTGCACTCAATGCCACACACTATGGTATCTAATACCCATGTTCTCCAGATGACGCTCCAAGCTAGTCTGAGAAAGTGGCTTGGTCAGTGGATCGGCGACGTTGTCGGCTGAGTCTACTCTGTGCAGCACAATGTATCCCTTGCGAACAAATTCTCTGACGAGATGATACTTTCTCTCAATATGTTTGGTGCTGTTGTGAAACCTCGGCTCCTTGGCCTGCGCTCCAGCTCCATCGTTGTTGCAGTACAGCGGAACAGGCAGCTCAGCACATGGTATCACTTGAAGTTTTCCCAGAAACTTCTTAATCCAGAACCCTTCCTTGGAAGCCTCCGAGGCTGCTTGATACTCAGCCTGACAGGTGGAATCAGCAGTCGTTCTTTGCTTGGCACTACACCAAGATACTGCTCCTCCATTAAGAGTAAATATGTAGCCAGAAGTGGACATCGAGTCGTCCTTCAGTCCTTGGAAGTCCGAATCAGTGAATCCCACCACATCCAATTCTCTACCGCCATACATCAGAATCATATCTCTAGTCCTTCTTAAGTGCTTGAGAACGTTCTTTACGGCAGTCCAATGTTCCCTACCTGGGTTTGCCTGAAACCTATTCACCACGCTTATAGCATGCGCGATGTCAGGTCTTGTACACAACATAGCATACATAAGGCTACCCACGGCCGAAGCATATGGTATATTACTCATTTCCTTGCGTTGTTCCTCACTTTGAGGACACATCTTCAAGGTGAGTTTTATTCCATGTCGCATCGGTAGGAACCCTCTTTTAGAATCATCCATCTTAAATCGCTTTAAGATTTTATCTATATAGAGGGCTTGGGAAAGACCTATTGTTCTCTTTGCTCTATCCCGATAGAGTCGAATACCAAGAATATAGGTAGCTTCTCCCAAGTCTTTCATGGAGAAATTACTCGAAAGCCAAGCTTTCACAGAATTGAGCATTCCCACATCATTTCCTATTAGTAGAATGTCATCTACATATAGTACTAAGAATGCGATCTTTCTCCCACTAACCCTCTTGTATACACAAGGTTCCTCATCATTTTGTACGAAGTCAAACTCTTTGACTGCCTCGTCAAAACGAAGGTTCCAACTACGCGACGCTTGCTTCAGTCCATAAATGGAACGCTGAAGCTTGCACACTTTCTGAATATCGACTTCGGACACAAAGCCTTTAGGCTGCTCCATATAGATTTCCTCCTCGAGGAATCCATTAAGGAAAGCCGTCTTTACGTCCATTTGCCATATCTCATAATCGTGGTAGGCAGCTATAGCAAGCATCATGCGAATAGACTTGATCATGGCTACGGGCGAGAAGGTATCGTGGTAATCGATCCCTTCCTTCTGGGTATAACCCTTTGCCACAAGCCTGGCCTTATAGGCGTCAACCTTGCCATCACCATCAATCTTTCTCTTGTAGATCCACTTGTTCCCAATAGGCACTATGCCCTTGGGGCGGTCTACTAGAGTCCAGACCTCATTGACATGCATCGAGTCTATCTCAGCTTCCATAGCTTCACGCCATTTCGCGGAGTCTACATCCACCATCGCATGGTCATAGGTCGTCGGGTCGGTCTCTTGGCTCTCACTTGGAACCTCATGGAGACCCATCTCCTCCAAGTGCACAAGCCCATACCTCTCAGGTAAATGAGACACCCTACTAGACCTACGAGGTGGTTGTACTTGTGTTTCAGAAAGTTCGGTTCCAGTTTGTTGCACAGGTGTCTCCCGAGGAGTTTCATTGTATTCTTCTAAATAAATACTTCTACCTGCTCCGCCTTCCTGAATGAACTCATCTTCCAGGAAGTGTGCTTGTAAAGCAACAACGATCTTTCGATCTTCGGGCATGTAGAATAGATATCCAATCGTCCCAAACGGGAATCTAATGAAATGTCCCTTCGCAGACCTAGCTTCCAACTTTTCCACCTTAGTCTTCTTGATATAGGCGGGACATCTCCAAATCCTAATATGATTAAGACTTGGTTTCCTTCCCTCCCACATCTCATGTGGAGTTTTAGGAATGGATTTGGAAGGATATCTGTTCAAGATATAAGAGGCAGTCAGGAATGCATACCCCCACAGGTAAATAGGTAAGTCAGTATAGCCCAGCAAGGAACGGACCATGTTTAACAAGGTCCGGTTCCTTCTTTCTGACACACCATTTAACTGAGGAGTACCTGGAGGTGTTAGTTGTGAAACTATTCCATGTTCCTTAAGGAACTCGTCAAACTCCGTACTCATATACTCGCCACCTCGGTCCGACCGAAGTGCTTTGATATGATTACCAATTTGTTTCTCGACTAGGACCTTGAATTTCTGGAATTTCTCAAAGGCCTCGGATTTATGTTTCATTAAGTATACATAACCATACCTAGTATGATCATGTGTAAACGTAATGAAATATTGATATCCGTCACGTGCTGCTTCCAAAGCACCACATACGTCGGTATGAATTAATCCCAGTTTATCAGCAGCTCTTTCAAATGTCCCTGTGAAGGGGGACTTAGTCATTTTGCCTTTAAGGCAAGATTCACAAGTAGGAAAAAGATCTGATCCCAATGGACCCATAAGTCCATCTTTTTCCATCTTGTAAACCTTGGTCTGACCAACATGACCAAGTCTAAGATGCCATTTCAAAACTTGATTGGTTTCATCCCTACCACGTTTTCTAGTCATAGTATTCACAACTACTTTGTTGCTGAGATTTAGATGATACAATCCATTCAACAATGTAGCAGTACCCACTAGTTTATTTCTAAAATTAATTTTGCAGGAACCATCATCAATGAAAAATGAAAAGCCTTTATGGTCCATGACCGGAATGGATACAATATTTTTGTGCCCCTTGGGCAAAACAAGTACATCTTCTAAAGTCAAAACAAAGCCGGATTCTAAACCCAAAAGAAGTGATCCTATGCCGGTCGCCTCGACACTATGCCCGCTTCCGACTGTGATTATAACTTCTCCAGCTCCAAGCTTCCTACTTTGTTCCAGATCCTGATTCACGGTACAAATATGAGAACTAGCACCAGAATCCAGTATCCAGGATGTAGAAAATACAAAGAGGTAACAATTTGTTTCCAAAACTAAAAGTTCAGATCAAGTGCCATGAAGAATCAGACAGTCTCTAGCCCAGTGGCGCAGCTCACCGCACTTGAGACAAGCATCCTTCTTCTTCTTGTTCTTTGGAACCATCGGGGCCTTGCCCTTTCCCGTAAGGTCCTTAGCTTGCGGTCCAGTCCGCTTCTTGGTCTTTTTCTTCTTATTCTTAGACTTCCGAAGTCCAGAAGAAATCACAAGGGCAGACTCCTTCATTCGCGGAGTCTTCATCTGAGACTGAGCGGTCACCAGTTTGTTCATTAGCCCAGCTAAGTTACATGCAATCTCATTGCAGTTAAAGTTCATAACAAACTGTGAGAAGGAATCAGGGAGAGACTGTAAGATAAGGTCGGTTTGGAGAGAAGTATCCATTTTAAAATCAAGAGCCTCCAATCTCTCGATCATGGATATCATTTTGAGGACGTGTTCCCCAACCTTCTCACCTTCCTTCATCCTTGCACCGAACAGTTGCTTGGATATCTCATATCTAGCAGTTCTGTTGTGCTCACCATAAAGCTCGGTTAAGTGAGATAGAATCTGCCTAGCAGAAGTCATTTTCTCATGAGATCTCTGAAGCTCATTAGACATGGAATCCATCATATAAGCACGGACTTTCACGTCATCCTTAACCCACTTTTCGTGGTTTTCAATCTCTTCCTGATTGGCTAGGGTCCGCACAGGAGGCGCCGGAATGTCCGTCTCCAAGACGTATCCCAGTACCTCTATACTGAGGACAATCATCAGATTGCGGAGCCAATCCACAAAGTTAGGTCCCATTAAGATGTTCTTTTCGAGCAGAATTGCGAGTGGATTTATTGTCATATCGAAATTTGAGTCTGCATTAAGTACGATAGATTAATTAGTGACTCATTCAATTATGTTCTGAGTATAGAATTAAGGTCTTTTCTATTCTTGTTACCCAGCTCCCACTATTTTTATCGGAATAACACACTCCCATGTGAAATCCGGAAGTATCGTCGCTCTACTTCATAGTGGTGATCGAGTTCTTTATAAATCTTATAGAGGGCAACCGAACAGGTTTCTAGTCTATTAATTTTCATAAAGTGGTGTCCAACACCAACCCATCTAATGGATGATTCGATCTTCTTTTTCCCCTTATTCACTCCCCTCAACCTATACGGTTTCTATGGTTCGTGAACAAGTTAAGTTTATACCATCGACGCAAATCAGTTTCACAATTGAATCTTATCCGGCAACCTATCAGGTTTCTAGGGATAAAATTTGCTCCAACCGAAGGCATCAAATGCGCTCCCGGTAATTTATCCATCCTCACCGAATGACTACCCCGATAACTCGGAAGCATAGCACATCCGGCCGAATATCTGCCGAGCAGGGCCTGCACAGGGAGCCGAGAACGGCCGGATGCCTGCCGACCAGGACTCGCTCCTGGCCGCTGCATCAGCGGTCCATACAGTGCACCGCGGCGGTGCCCTTGCAGCTCCAAGCTGCCGAGTCCGTTTACGTTTTCGACTCATTTTTTCGCCCCGATTCCAAAAATAATATTTTTCTAATCTTTATATTATTCATTTAAATCAGTTTCTCAAAAGAAAAATAGATTTATATTGTAACATAAAATCATGAAAAATTAATTTTTAGATGAACAATAGAAAATCAACGATTAATACGATTATGATTCCAAATCATACACCATCTAATAAAGCATTCCAAATGCTAATATCGTATATACGATCGCAAGACCTACGCTCCGATACCACTGTTGGGATTCAGTGCCTAAAACGAAGGCCCAGCGGAAGCGGTAAAACGAAAATTAATTCGATCCGAATCCCTACGAGGATCGATCGAGCTACGTATATACGAATATATAAACGAAAAGCAAGAGTCGTAAGAAACTAACCCTCGAAGTCCGTTGATTAAATGGTAACCTTCTCTTGAGCTATTCCCCAAGCTTTAGTTTGATCTCTACGAATTCAATCCGCTCCAAGCCCTTGAACGATCCAACGCTGAAAGCACCGCGCCTCTACTTGCCACGCGCCGGAAAAACGACTGGAATAACAACAATTGATTAACCTCTAAGGTTACGGCTAGAATCAAGTGATGAAGCTTTTATTACTACACTCTAAGTGTATAATATATCTCTCAATAATTTCTCTTGATATTTTTCTCTAAGAAAACTCTCAAGAACACATAAAGAAGAAGAACAAGATGAAGAAGTTTTTCTCTCTCTCTCTCTCTTGTAAGGCTTGTATCACGTTGGAATTGTATTGTGAGAGGTGAGAGATTGTCTTCTTTTTATTCTTCTCACTTTTGGACCAAATCACCTAATATCATATTTAATATGATATTGTACCCTTGGTGGCCATATGTCTTCCACCTAACAAGGAGAAGACCAAGACCAAGGGAGGGGTTAGGTATGGGGCGGCCATCTAGAAGGAGCCGGGACGAGTTCGATTCGTTTCGGACTCCCGTGAGTCCAAACAGATAAACTCCGATTCCGTTCTGATGTATTTATATCAATTAATTAATCCAATTAATTAATCATATCAAATATATTATAACATAATTAATTTCTCCAAGAAATACTTATATTTAATTCATTAGGCCGTAAATTAATTTATTCAATAAATCAATTTAGACATCCAATGTCCCAAAATCAATTAGACATCCAATGTCCAATATATTAGATATCCAATATCTAATATTTATAATAAGAGAACAAGCTCGATTCATTCCGTCGTCAATCCTAATGCACGACTCGGTAGGTCCGTCTCAGTCAGCAATGGGAGGAACCAAAGAGTGGTAGCACCACCTAGCCAGCCTGGTGGCCTACACTGTACCCCGACTGAGAACGAATGATTGGGATCATTCAAGAACCATTCTGTCGTGAATACCAGTAAACATATAAACCCTTCTTTCAAATGTCCCGATCAAGTTATAGGGTCACGGTCAGTCAAACCCCATCTGTACTTGATGTTATTCATGCGTTAATGCAAATCGAGATCATCGAGCTCTCGTGTATCTAATACAGCTAGCACCATTGCTTTGGCCAAAGACTTATGATCTCATCTGCCAATAACCGCATAGGACATATAACCCGTTCACTAACAGGAGAAAGAATTCTATCTTGGTATTCAGTAGGACCTGCTACTCGCCCATCAAGATGCACGTCGAGGTTGACCCCCGCCTTCCGGTTTATAGGGTCGAACTACTCTAATGAAAATCTTGACATAACAAGCACATCCCTACTAAATCCTCAAGTCGAAGGTTCACGAATACCTATCACAACCTTTCGATTCCATCATTGGTATCCGAGTGAAATCCGTGTGACGAATCGAGGGTGAGTCGGTTCGAGTATACTAATCCAATTAGCATACCTATAATGTGTGCTCCCACTAACCATTAGTGTTCGACAGGCACTCTCCATGTCAAAGAACACGTCATACAAGTCTTCACATAAACTTAACGCCCAGTCAAGTTTCAGCGACTTGCGAATGATTAAGTATTTGAGCTATAACCTTTCCAGTGCCGACCCCCTTATCCAATAAGGAGTGGAACGTTTTGCTCTCAAATACACGGACTAGTTTCTATATGTTTATTTACGAGTTAGGAATGCCAGTAACTACCAGTAAATAAAGAAACATTCATTTGCCTTATATAAATGGTTTACATAATTACAAGTACAATGCCTTCACTCAACAACCTCTGAGTAGCATTCGAGGGCATACTCCTAACATTTTTTAGGAAAACCCAATGAGACAAAACCTCAGTCAAGGGAAAAAGAGTGCGACGCGTATTTTATACAAATATGCCCTAGGCATTTCAATAATCCCCCAAGGATTAGTAAAAGTTGTAACACCCCCATGTTATTCACGGTATATTACAGCGCCATGAGCCCCTCCATGGGACCCACAAGACTATAATTACGCGGAACCATGAATTTTACCGATAAGGTCTAAACATAACCCAGTAGAAGACAATAAAAATGACAGCAAGGTAGTAATCAATTCGACAGAATACGATACATCAGGAATTAAAACTCAGGGTAACACAGGCCAAAACATCACGAGCATCTGAAATATTACTCGAGTGTTCATAACCATTCCAAGTACAACAATTCCGAATGGATAAAGTGTTAGGATTGTATACTGCAAAGCATACTTTATGCTTGTATTACCTAATTTCCCTATTACTACCTATGAGGATATTAATTATATTTAATCACATGTTTTGCATATTAATTCACGTTATGGTTATGCAAATGAAATGTCTAATTATTTTATATTGTAGATAATGTGGTGTGTTGGTGTCACACGGAAGATCACATTATCGGTGCCTTATAAAATAATATAATAGTTCACAACCTATATAATTATTAGACAAATTATATAAAGGGTTGTAGTGTATGCTTGAGAATAGTTGGTCTTGACTATTAACATACATTAGCGTATTTGTATACGTTGAACAGGATCGAGGTGAGATAATGTCTTCTATACTGACTGTAAGAAGAACGTAAATCTCGGATAAATATTATTTCTTAATTCTAAGTATATAATATTTAATTGTGTATTTATAATAATTATTTCTTTGATTTACCATAGGTGAGAGTCAAAATGATCGACTCAATAAGCCTCGTATCTTGGGCAATAATATTGTTTATACGACAATTATTATTATTATTAGAAATCGTGTCCCGACTCGTGCGGGTTGATGATGTCCCCTTGAGGAGCTCGATAATGATTATTATATTAAACCCTGCAGGTGGATTTAATTCCGGTATAATAATAAGGTTCGAGTGGTACTACTCTTGGATAAGATATTAATTAATTAAAGAGATCGTAGCTTATAATTAATTAATGGACATTCGATATCTTAAACACGGAAATAATATATTTAATAAGGAGCCCAATTTCGTAATTTGGGATTTTGGTAGGAAGTGCAATATCAACTTTTTAGTGGACTAAGTTGATATTAATTGATTCATCATATATTAGGAAGAGTCCTAATAAGGTAAGATGAATTAATTGGGAGTCCTTCCATAATCCTCCTTTAGATCCCTAGTAGTAGTCCAAGAGCCTATAAATAGGACATTATGTGTTGGCGATTTTATGCTTCATACACACAAGAAATTTCGATTTTTCTTCTAAGTGTTTAATTGTGGATCTTGACTTGTGTCTTTGATTCCACAATTGAGATAACACT
Organism: Orobanche coerulescens; assembly: GCA_033398695.1. NCBI lineage: Eukaryota > Viridiplantae > Streptophyta > Magnoliopsida > Lamiales > Orobanchaceae > Orobanche > Orobanche coerulescens. The sequence continues at coordinate 29,629,462 of CM065815.1, read as the reverse complement.
TTAATTCTTGCTACATATCGGAATTACTTGAAGAAAATAAAATCGAGAGTTGTGAGGCAAGGTGAATTCGGCCGATCCATAAGGTGTCCAAGCAAGTTCCGGTAGCTCGTTGCCCACACAACGTCCGGTTCAAGGCGGATCATACTCTAGAAGATCTGAAGGTAGAGATACAAGGCGATCAAGAAGGAAATAACCAACCGCTTCAAAAGGTAATATCCTATGATCTTGGATCTAGATTAGGATATTTTAATTAATCAACATATTTAATTAATAAATAATAAATAATATTTAAATTGCTTGTTAATCTTAGTAATTAATTAATTAGCATGCCTAAATAGATCTAATGCTCGTAGATGCGTAAAACGCTATAATCATATTTTCCCAAACTTCGCTTCCGCTGCGTTTTACTTTCCAACAATTGGTATCAGAGATGGATTTTTAGGCTTTTGCTATTTTAATTAATTTTTGTGATTAATTGATAGCAATTTAAATATTCATATATTTTGATATTGGAATATTTTGCTAGATGTGTTCTTGCAGGTGATATGATCCAATTATCATGGTTTATATGAATGGTGCATTTATTTATTTATTTCATTAATTATGCAATTGTTGGTTTGGCCCGTTTTTGAGGCATGTAATGGTTTTTCCCGCGAGAAAATCCGCGGGTAGTTCTAGGTGGTTTTATTTTTCGTGTAATCTTGATGTAATTTCGATGTATTTTATTTCGTATAAAATTATAATCGAATTCGTAAAAGACGGGATCACAAAGAAATAGAGCAGGATCGGGCTAGGATCAAGCTTGCGGCCAAGCAGCCCGGCCGAAGTGCCAGAGGTCGCTGAAAGCAGGCGGCCAGCGGCCGCCGATCTGCCGCGCACTGGTCCGGGCCGCCGTCGATTTTGGTCCGGTCCGTTCGCCCGCCGTTCGTTCTGCGTCCCGCCGAAGTCGGGATTTAAAATTAATTTTTTTATGTAATTAATTTTGCATAAAAGTAAAATTTTAATTTTGAAAATCCACGGCCTACTGGAGAAGCGACGAGATGCTTGATTCATGGGAGAGATCGAGCCAAGATCTTCTCGGATTCAAGTCAAGGAAGAAGACCATGATAATTGGATAAATTTAATTATCCATGCTTTATTTTGGTTTTTATTGTTTTGATGTATGGCATGTATGGATGTATGCGTGATATGTTTCCTTGCATGTTAGGACGAGAAAATTAAAAACCTTAAGGCTAAAATAACTAAGTGATTAAATTGATTTTTATTTTAATTAAAATCAAATTGGCCTCCATAATTAATTTAAATTGTGAAGTAATTAGCATGCGCGTTGACATTAGAGTCTTCCTCCATATCGGATGTGCTAATTATAGGTTCACTAGTTTTAAATTTCAAAACGATAACATAAGGTAAATATTACTTTTTATGATAGGACCTCTCCATCTGTAGGACTATTATTTAAAAGATAATATTTTAAGGATGTTAAATTATGGTGTTCACTTAGGTGTATTAATTAATAAGCTCCCCATCGGAGTCTATGTTAATTAATACATGGCCAAGAGGAACCAACTATTAATTTTACTTGTCATAACGTAATTTGACTAGATAGTAAAATTAAAGACGTAAAACTCTACTTGAAAAATGTGTGTGTAAACGTCCACACGATCGTGGCTTGCATGTGCGGATTTTGAGGTGTTGGTTGCTAGCATATATATCGTGTTTTTGAGGTTTTTCGATATATTTTGCTATGCATTATGTGATGAATGTTTTTAATTTTTATTCTCGGATGTCTTTCAATCCACTAGCCGTTATTCTCAAAGAAAATAAACTAGATGGCACTAACTTTGCCGATTGGAAAAGAAATCTTGACATTGTCCCGACCGCCGAGGGGCATAAGTTTGTCTTAATCGAGGAGAGCCCTCTAGAACTGTAACCGGATGCCACTCCCGAAGAGTTGGCGGAATTAGGAAATGGAAAAAGTCGATGAGATGGCTCATTGTTACATTTTGGCTTCACCGACAAATGTATTGCGGCATCGGCATCGACGATGGGTTCGGCCGCGAAATGATGAAAAGTCTCACCGAGATGTTTGGTCATCGAACCAGGCGGCTAGACAAAATGCTATGAGGGTATTGATGACAACCCAAATGTCTCAAGGGACTCCAAGAAGGGATCATGTTCTAAAAATGATGTCTCATTTGAGCATCGAGCATATTGGGGGCTACTATCGATGCGGAAACGCAGTCGATATTATCTTAGACTTACCTAGAAGCTTTGAGCGCTTTCGCCTCAACTACAATATGAACCGTAGGACATATAGTTTGGCGGAACTTCTGCAGACTTGATCTGTGAAGGTCTCTTCAAACAAGGTTATCATCAAATTCTTGCGGCAGGTGCTACTTCCTCCAAACCCAAATGGGGAAAAAGAAGAAGCAGTTGGCCGAAGCAAGTGGCAGCCCTCAAGGTGAAAAGAAAGGCTCCTCACCCCGAGGCGAACAAAAGCCAAAGGGAAAGTGCTACAAGTGCGGCGGAAAGGACATTTTAAAGCGGATCGCCCGCTCTTAAGAAAGGTATGTCTCGTGCACTAGTAGTCAAAACATGTTTGGCGACTTGTTCTTCCACTTCGTGGATAGTTGATTCAGCTCCACCGATCATGTTTGCTTTGACTCGCATGGTTTTCGTGTAACCAAGCGGCTTAGTGCGGGCGAGATTACCATCAATCTGGGCGATTATTCCAGGGCTTATGGTCATTGCGGTGGGAGTCGTGCGGTTGAAGATTAATGATAAATTATTAGTTCTGAATAATGTATTATTAGTACCAGATTTTAGAATGAATTTAATTTCGGTTTCTAAATTAAAATGCGATGGTTATTCAGTTTCTTTTGATGATGATGCCATTATTAAGAAAAGAAGCGGTGAATATATTTGCAGAGGTACTTTTAATGATGGACTATATATTGTTAATACTGCACAAACTCCTATGCATAAATCACTTAACTCTTTGTCTAAACCTAAAAAGAGAAAAGAACCTTCAAGCATAAACCAAACATATCTGTGGCATTTACGGTTAGGACATGTAAACCTTAGAAGGATTCAAAGATTGGTAGATGATGGCCTGGATGATCTCCAAGTTGAGTCATTTCCAATTTGTGAATCCTGTCTGGAAGGTAAGATGACCAAAAGGGTTTTTAAAACCAAGGGAAACCGTGCTCAGGATGTGTTAGAATTGGTTCATACGGATGTATGTGGTCCAATGAATATCCAGGCTAGGGGAGGTTTCGAATATTTCATCACGTTCATAGATGATTATTCGAGATATGGATACATCTTTTTGATGCGACGTAAGTCTGAAGCTTTTGACAAGTTCAGAGACTTCAAGGCTGAAATGGAGAAGCGTCATGGGAAGAGTATCAAGTCACTACGATCTGATCGTGGTGGCGAATACCTTAGTGGAGAGTTTTTGGATTTCTTGGCGAATGAGGGGATTTCATCCCAGCTCACCGCACCGGGAACTCCACAACAAAATGGTGTGGCTGAAAGAAGGAATAGGACTCTTTTGGAAATGGTTAGATCAATGATGAGTTATTGATTTACCTATTTCGTTTTGGGATACGCCTTAGAAACAAGAAATAACATTCTAAACTCCGGTGCCTTCAAATCGGTTCCAAAACACCCACGTAACCGTGCAAAGGCGTAAGCTCCCAGACATGTTCGGATTTGGGGTACTCCAGCAAATGTGCTGAATAAGGAAGCTGATAAGTTGGCATCTCGCACAGAAGTACGAGTGTTTGTGGGATACCCTAAGGGAACGAAGGGTGGCTTATTCTATAGTCCCCAGGATCAGAAGGTCATTGTTAGCACCAATGCCCGATTTCTGGAAGAGGATTATATGATTAGTCACAAGCCCATGAGCAAAATAATTCTGGAAGAGCTGAGGGGCGAGATTCCGACTATACCAATCGTACAAGCGCCAACTAACACTGCACCACGTATCGATTCTGAAACTTTTACACCAACTCAGGATTTGCCTCGTCGTAGTGGGAGGGTTGTTCGTTAGCCCGAACGATTCATAGGCGTGGGAAAGTCTTCGGACTCAATCCCAGACAAAGATGAATCGGTTCCCTGGACCTATAATGAGGCAATCCAAGATAAAGATGTTGACTCCTCGCAAGAAGCAATGGAATCAGAAATGGGATCTATGGATTCCAATCAAGTGTGGGAGCTAGTAGAGATACCTGATGGTGTACAAGACATTGAGAGTAAATGGGTCTACAAGAGAAAGAAGGGACGTGACGGGAAGGTTGAAACCTTCAAAGCGAGGCTTGTTGCAAAAGGTTACACTCAGAAAGAGGGTATCGATTATGATGAAACCTTTTCGCCGGTAGCCATGCTTAAGTCAATCCGGATTCTTTTAGCTATAGCTGCGCATTCGATCTCGGAGATTTGGCAGATGGATGTCAAGACCGCATTCTTGAATGGGAGTCTAGACAAGGAAATCTATATGCGCCAAGGAGGGATTCATTGCTAAAGGAGAAGAGCACTTGGTGTGCAAACTTAAGAAATCCATTTATGGACTTAAGCAAGCATCTAGATCTTGGAACACTGCTTTGACGAAGTAGTCCAATATATGGATTCGCCCAATGTCCGAGTGAGAGTTGTGTGTATAAGAAATGCGATGGAAACGTGTTGGTATTTCTCAGATCAGTATGTAGACGATATCCTTCCGATTGGAAACAACGTGAAGGAATTGTCTGACGACGTATGGCTATCTCGAAAGGCTTCGATATGAAGGATCTAGGATAAGCGGACACATCCTTGGAATCGGGATCTTTCGTGATCTAAGAAGAGGATGTTGTGCTTATCCTGCATCCTATATCGATACAAAGGTCAAGCGTTTAGCATGGAGAATTCCAAGAAAGGTTTTCTACCTTACGACATGGAATTCAACTATCTAAGAACATGTGTCCTAAGACACAAAAGGAGATAGATGACATGAAGATGGTTCCTTATGCATCCGCCGTGGGAAGTCTCATGTATGCTATGCTTTGCACTAGACCAGATATCTCACATGCCGTGGGCATGGCTGCCGATATCGGGCCGAACCCAGACTGTGACACTGGATTGCCGCTGCCACATACTCAAGTACCGAGAAGGACTAGGAGTACATGCTTGTATATCAATCGACGACTGCTTCCTGGGGTTACACCGACTCAATTTTTCATCTGACAAAGAAAAGTCCAAGTCTACTTCGGGTTATGTGTTTAGCTTCGGGAGGTGGAGCCATTAGTTGGAGGAGTGTGAAGCGTAAATGCATCTCTGACCGTACCATGGAAGCCGAGTACGTGGCGGCCTTCCGAGGCGCCCAAGGAGGCGGTGTGGCTCAAGTACTTCCCGCAGACTTAGATGTGATTCCCGATTTGCCGAGGGTATTACACTCTATTGTGATAATATCGGTGCGCCGCAAATTCGAGGGAACCACGAGCCCATCGTGCAAGTAAACATATCAACCGCAAGTACCACATCATACGACACTTCGTAAAGGAAGGAGACGTAGTTGTAGCCGTGGTTGCATCGGAAGATAATCTTGCCGACCCTTTCACGAAAGGCCTACCTTCAAAAGTTTTTGAAAGGCATGTGGAAGGAATGGGATTACGGTGTATGGCAAAGATTGCTTTGAGTATAAGTGGGAGAAATGAGAGACTATGTAATAGAGTAGTATACTTAAAAGCATGCTTTGAGTATAAGTGGGAGATTGTTAGATTGATACTGCAAAGCATACTTTATGCTTGTATTACCTAATTTCCCTAGTACTACCTATGAGGATATTAATTATATTTAATCACATGTTTTGCATATTAATTCACGTTATGGTTATGCAAATGAAATGTCTAATTATTTTATATTGTAGATAATGTGGTGTGTTGGTGTCACACTAAGATCACATTATCGGTGCCTTATAAAATAATATAATAGTTCACAACCTATACAATTATTAGACAAATTATATAAAGGGTTGTAGTGTATGCTTGAGAATAGTTGGTCTTGACTATTAGCATACATTAGCGTATTTGTATACGTTGAACAGGATCGAGGTGAGATATTGTCTTCTATAATCGATCGTAAGAAGAACGTAAATCTCGGATAAATATTATTTCTTAATTCTAAGTATATAATATTTAATTGTGTATTTATAATAATTATTGCTTTGATTTACCATAGGTGAGAGTCAAAATGATCGACTCAATAAGCCTCGTATCTTGGGCAATAATATTGTTTATACGACAATTATTATTATTACTAGAAATCGTGTCCCGACTCGTGCGGGTTGATGATGTCCCCTTGAGGAGCTCGATAATGATTATTATATTAAACCCCCGCAGTGGATTTAATTAGGTATAATAATAAGGTTCGAGTGGTACTACTCTTGGATAAGATATTAATTAATTAAAGTCACAAGAGCTTATAATTAATTAATGGACATTCGATATCTTAAACACGGGAAATAATATATTTAATAAGGAGCCCAATTTCGTAATTTGGGATTTTGGTAGGAAGTGCAATATCAACTTTTTAGTGGACTAAGTTGATATTAATTGATTCATCATATATTAGGAAGAGTCCTAATAAGGTAAGATGAATTAATTGGGAGTCCTTCCATAATCCTCCTTTAGATCCCTAGTAGTAGTCCAAGAGCCTATAAATAGGACATTATGTGTTGGCCGATTTTATGCTTCATACACACAAGAAATTTCGATTTTTCTTCTAAGTGTTTAATTGTGGATCTTGACTTGTGTCTTTGATTCCACAATTGAGATAACACTTTAATTCTTGCTACATATCGGAATTACTTGAAGAAAATAAAATCGAGAGTTGTGAGGCAAGGTGAATTCGTCCGATCCATAAGGTGTCCAAGCAAGTTCCGGTAGCTCATTGCCCACACAACGTCCGGTTCAAGGCGGATCATACTCTAGAAGATCTGAAGGTAGAGATACAAGGCGATCAAGAAGGAAATAACCAACCGCTTCAAAAGGTAATATCCTATGATCTTGGATCTAGATTAGGATATTTTAATTAATCAACATATTTAATTAATGAATAATAAATAATATTTAAATTGCTTGTTAATCTTAGTAATTAATTAATTAGCATGCCTAAATAGATCCAATGCTCGTAGATGCGTAAAACGCTATAATCATATTTTCCCAAACTTCGTTTCCGCTGCGTTTTACTTTCCAACATAAAGTACAAAACACAGACAGAGACAAGACACAGCATCACTCTTACCCATCATCTTCGTGCCGACCCGGTACATGCCTATTCCCTCTCCTGGATCCTGAAATGCATAAAAAGTACTTCCCCCAAAAGGGGTTAGCCGTCGAATAGCTAGTACAAGTATATCGAATATGAAACACAATACTTCTCGACAATAAAGTAAACGTAATCCTCATTTCATCAGATTCAAGACTAATATTCCGGAATAACTAAATCTCATGGCATTTCAATTCAATACATACGTGATTAACCATGGAACCGCACCAACGACAACGGAACCCTCTGAGGCCCCGTCGGACCCTCCCAGAGTGGTTAACCCAAAAATATTCATGGAACTGCACCAACGGCAACGGAACCCTCTGAGGCCCCGTCGGCCGTTGGACCCCCCCAGAGTGAATATATACAATTACATAATTCATATACCTCACTTTCAAAGTCGAGAACGTACAATCATAAACATATACTTGCCTTTGAGACATCTGAACCAAAGTGAAAATGGTATTCAAGCTCGGGAGGTCCAAGAACGCACTTCCGGGCCTAAACGATTCGTAAGGAAATACGATAATCAATCATCAATACTCAATTCTCAAAGAAGACTCCCGAAACCGCCCTTTTTACGATTCATAAATTTTCAAAGTATTCACATAGAGGTTGAAAATCATCCAAACCCTCTCCACTTCAAGTAATACACAAAAACATTCGAATAATTGTAAGGGAAACATGGAAACGGGGTAGATACATCTTAATCTCAAGGATTTCAAGCTTCAAAACGGATTAACCTAACGAATCTAAGAAAAAACCCCAAAATTCCCCAGACTAGAGTTCTAAGGAATTTACTTAGAATTACAGGAGGAAAGACGAATGGGTGATGATTAAACCGCGTTAGAAATCCGAAAATGTTGATGACTGATGAATTCTCGACAACATTTTGTCTTGGGATCGCTTAAATCGCCGGAGAGGAAGAAGGAAGATGAGAAATGAGGTCCAAAACCCGTCCCCCGGGAATATATAGTTTGACTCGCGTTACGTACATAGCATGCACATGTTAACGTACGTAAGGCCATTTATGTACGCTACGCTCGAAGTATTTGCGTACGTTACGGCCTGGGCAGGGATCACTGCCTCGAACAAACAAGGGCATTATATACATAATGCGGAGCCCCTTACCGAGGCTAGAGTACGTAACACTGTCTCCATAGGCTACTGTCTCAAATCGTCAGGCCGATTACGTAAAGCATGAATAACACATAACGTACGTTAATGACTTATAGCGTGTGTTAAACTCTAATGTCAGCGTACGTAACCAGAGAAAATCGAAGGAAGAACAGGAGTACGTATTTCATCTAAGATTTCAAATGCACCAAAATTAACCGCGGACCCACAGCTTCGTGGATCCCTACCGAGACCCCATCGGATCTAACCCGTAGTGGTTAAAAGCAAGCTCGCGGTCCCACAGCTTCGTGGAGCCCTACCGAGACCCCGTCGGATCTAACCCGTAGTGAGCATACACACACACACACGTTACTCATGCAATACTAATATGCTAAGAATGTAAGTTCATCAAGAATACTTACTAGAGATGGCCATTTATCTGACAACATTATCAAACTCTTCAAAAACACAATAACAAGATTAAATACGGAATACACGATTCCATAACTTTAAACAATAGGGATATCATCAAAGCCTTCAACGTTCAAAATAATCAATTCCCAAAACACAACGTTCACAAAACACACACGCGTTTTGAAAGAGAGCCTTTAACGAGGCCAAACCGAAATCTTTTGGAAATTCATTTTAAAATATCCAAACAAACACACCAAGACGACCACCGATCAATCATATCCACAAAACGAGCGTATGAACAAGGTACTTGCCTCGAATAAGAACAACGCGAAGAATCGACCGAAGTAGGTTGACACGAACCGACTATGAACCCGCCGACTCCACCGATCGCCAACTCGCGTTCATAAACTACGAAGGACAATAAAAATAATGAAATGAATTCCCTAACACGACTTAAAGCCGTTGAATTCAAAGAACGAATGATGAAAGTTCAAGCGTTTCCCCCAAAACGGCCAAGAACACGATTCGTTCCGTCAAAACCCGAAAACGGAATTCCAAGTTGAAATATGGATATACAATCCATAGAATATGTTTAACAACATCATTTAACCATAATCGATCCATCAAAAACGGATGAAAAACGAGATCGAGGACAAATCCCCCAAAAAGTCGATTCGAAGGAAATCAAGAAATATACTTCGATTCGACGAAGAACAATGGATTAAATGATGTTAAACACAAGAACACTACCAAGATTAATCATACCCATCATGAATTAATCAACAACACGGAACGAATCGGACAAAAATGCAAAAAACCCCCAAATTCACGAAATTAGGGTTCTAAGGAAGATTACCTTGATTCGCTGGATCAAAGGATGATAACGGATGATTGATTGATGTTATGAACTCAAGAGCTTCGTGGATTTGTTGTTAAACAACATGGATTCGTCACCTCCGAAGCTCCAGCCGCGGATCGTAAAGAAAGGAAATGAAAAATGAGTGACAATGAGGCTGCTTTGCCACATTTATACTGGGCCGGACTAGCGCGCGCTAGGCTGCCGAGCTAGCGTGCGCTATCGGCCCAGGCCGCGATCCAGTGGCCTTCTGGACTAGACTGCTCGGCCAGGTAGCGTGCGCAGCCTTCCGGTCGTAGCGTGCGCTACCTGCCGATCGTAGCGTACGCAGCATCCGACAGTAGCGTGCGCTACCTGCCGAGCCTAACCGATTCCAGAACCCCAAGACTCTACTGTCTGCACTTAGAGCGTGGCGTTAAAGCCGCCTGAGCACAGGCGGTACACCTGCCGGTTAGCGCGCGCAGCCTTCCGGTCGTAGCGTGCGCTACGCCGGTTCCTGCCGCACCCGTCCGTCCGGTGCCCGCAATCGTCCGGCCAGTCCCGCAACCGTTTGGCCAGTGCTCGAACACCAGGGCTCGACGACTCGATTTCCGAAAATGCACGGAACGAACACGATGAAAAGTTCGCGGACGACATCAACGACCCGAAATGAAAATATAATACAATAATTAATCATACGCGACCAAGAAACGGGTCGAGACAACAATTACAGATACAGATACCCGTAACTTTTAAGAAATTATAAAATGACCCAAAACGCCCGAAAATCACGATACGTGATCGAATAACCAAACCGAAGTTCACAACACGTCTAACAAAGTTAAACGGACTTACAGGAAACTCGAAACAGCAGTTTCGAACGAGATTCGCAAGAATCGAACTCAAGTGCGGGAAAAGTCGTCAAAAAGTACGGAACTCAACAAAACGACATCGAAACGAACTCGGATGACAAAAAGTACAGAATTAATCATTCTCAGAATGACGAAACGGTCATGAGCGCGTCATCAAAACGGACTCCGGCCGAAAAAAGAAATTTACCAAAAATCGAAAATTGCGGATATTACAGTTTCAAACGAAGTTTTACCATAGCATTTCTCTAATTTGGAACGGGTATAGAGTTGATTCAATTCAATCATAGAATCATGAATAGTCATTAGTTCAACTGCCCCTAGACATCATAATATAGGCCTTTTCTTTAGGCTTTTTCTTATACATTATTATGATGTATGTAACGATTTTTTTCGTAAAAAGTCTTAGCAAGGGAATATATTTAACATACATAAATCATAATATTGCGCCATTTTAATTTATAATTTACGCCAAGAAACAATAATATTGCTATTAGTTCTTTGTCAATTCTAATCCAAATCTATATAGATTTGTACTATAATTGATTTTGATACATATACATATAGATTATAAAATTCAACTTAATTTATTCTTTTTTACTTAGATTCTATCAAAAATTTAATTATCTCCAAGAACAAAATGTTTGTTATGCTTAATACTATTAATTTGATCTGTATTAATTCTGTCTTTTATTTGAGTAGTTTTTCTTCGACAAATTTCCAGAAGCCTATTACTTTTAAAAATACAATCATAGATTTTATGCTACCATACTGTGATTTTTTTCTTAGCTTTTGTTTGGCAAGCTACTATAAGTTTTTGGTGATATCCTTAGTTTAATAATATCCTAGAAAATAAATTATTTCTTCGATAAAATTTTAACAATTGCTAAAATAAGAAAAGTTTGAGAGTATAAACCCTTGATTCACATATTGAAATTCTTGTATATTCATCATAAATCTGGTTGATCCCCCCTACTTTGATCCTTTTCTGGCGAAAGAACCTAAACCTATTATATTTAGTATATTTTGGGTCTACCACAATATCTGATTTGGTTTGTATATGGATATAAAATAAACAAAAATTTTTATTAATGAAAAACAAATTCATTTGTAACAATGTATTTTTAGTTTTAGAAAAAACCTAATTTCTTGATGTCCTAAAATTATGATATGATATGTAGTATAGAAATATAAGATCTATTTTTTTTTTTACAAAAATCATCTTAGAGATTATGTAATGTTTATTCTGAAACTCTTTGTTTATACCGTAGTGATATTTTTTGTTTCTCTATTTATCTTTGGATTCTTACCTAATGATTCGGGACAGAATCCTGGCCGTGAAGAATAAAATAACAAGATTTTATCTATTTCGTCCCTTTTATTTTAAAAATTTTAAAAACTTAAATAAATATTAAATATAAATAAAGTCATAAATAAAAACGGAAAGAGAGGGATTCGAACCCTCGGTACTTGTAACTCGTACAACGGATTAGCAACCCAACGCTCTAGTCCACTTAGCCATCTCTCCCTATTGAAAAAAAAATAATTACTACATTTTACCTTACATATAATGTTAATGTAAGGAGTCTTTATTTTCTTTCTATATTATATATAAATAATAACATGCAAATCGTAAATTTCTTTTATCTAAAACTGGGACACATCAACAATAGAACTAGAAAAAATAAGGACTTTTATGATTATATTTTAATTTTCTAAATTAAAAAATAAACTGTCGATTCTTCTATAATGCTTTTCCTCTTATAATTTTAGTGTGTTTTTTTTATCTATAATCTATTATCAAAAGATAAAATTTAATTATGTTATTTATTATTTAAATTAAATGAAGCCTCTTTTCCAAATCTCATTAAATTTTTATCTACCCGCGAAAAGGCTGAACACTCTCGATTTGATGCTTCTTTGATGATTCTATACTTGATCATATTCAATTATCTAATTCGAAAAAATGGTTATTTATATACAATAATCATATTGTAGTGGGTATAGTTTAGTGGTAAAATTGTGATTTGTTCCTTTAATCTTTTAATAATTAAATCTTTCGGTTTTATTCATATTCCGACCAAAAACTTTATTTCTAAAAAGGATTAAATTCTTTACCCCTCAATGATAAATTCGATAAAAAAAATACACATTCTTGTAATTTGTATACACGAGTTACTTATAAATCTCAAAGTTTAATTATAAAATTACAAAACAGAATTTTTGAATTGGACCCAGATTTCCAATTAAATAAGTATTGAGTAAAGAATCCATGGTGGAAAATAAAAATACAATCTCTAATCATAACTAAATTTTCTATTTTTATTTAGAATTATAAGAAAAAATAAAAAAAAAACTTTAAGCATTTATTTGATTATAAATGCTTATATTGAATGAAGACAATTTGTCTGAAAACAAAACTCTTTCAGCATGATTAAGGCATCTCGCGCGTCATCTCTATCAAATAATTCATCTTTCATTTGAACCATTCATGTTGACTAATCTAATAAATGGAAGTCTCACGTTATCTTTGCGTGATCTACGATTCAGATTGGATTATGCATAAGAAATATGCATTTCATGCAATAAAGTGACAAACATTAAAATTATACATTATATATATCAAAATATCGATACATTAAAACAATGCATTCTATGCATAAATTTTTATATGAATAAATTTTGACCATCTATTTAATTAAAATCTATGTACCAAATTCATTTTTATTCCTTACCATAAACTCATTTTGACCGGAACCACCATATATATTTCCCCACCTAACACCCATTACTGAAAGTGAATATATTCAAAAGAGATAAGAATACATAAATTAATTATGATAAAAAAATGTAAATAATATTATGGTAAAACGTATGTATATATATATATATATATATTAGTTATGGTAACACAAGTGAATTAGTACAATAACAACATCAAAACTAAATAAGTTGTAAGGCTGCTCTTTTTTACCAATTAATCGAATCAATCGAATCAATCAACTAAATCGAATGGATATGAATCGAATCAATCGAATCGAATGGACTCGAATCGAATCGAATCAGATCGAACTAAAATATATATTAAGAGTAAATAATAATAATAATAATAATAATAATAAATATAATAATATAATAATAAATATAATAATATAATAAAATATAAATGATAAGTTGAGATCTATTTGATAATAGTAATCAACAACAACAACAATAATAATAAATATTATTAATAATAATAGTAAATATTATTAGTAATAATAAAAATAATACTAATTAAGATTAATAATAATAATAATAACACTGATAATAATGGTAAATAATAATAATAATAATAATCAACAACAACGATAATAGTAAATATTATTAGTAATAACAATAATAATTAAGATTAATAATAATAATAATAATAATAAGAAGAAGAAGAAGAAGAAGAAGAAGAAGATGATGATGAAGAAGAAGAAGAACTGAACTGAATGAACCTGAACTGAACTGAAAAACTGAAAAATAAGTCCAAAAAAACAGGATCTAAATAAAGCAAATTAGTGGAATACCAGAATATTGTAGTAAACGTGTAGACTAATTATGAAAAACTGTGGAATTTCTTTTTGAAGAAATGTGGAAAGAGTTATACAAACTAGAATTATAATCAACCACTTTATAAAAGTGTTGCGTGAAAATGAATTAATGTTCAAACATTATATTTTGTTTAAAACCGGGAAAATAAAAAAAATCATATAAAATTTTTATTTATATTAAAATATTTTATTTTTTTATTAATAGATGGATGGATTTAACTTTGCATCTAGTTTACCAAAAAAAAAAGATAGATGGATTGAATTTATCAACCGAAATTTATTGAGATCAATATTCAAATGGTAAATTTTCAGTTTTGCAATAAAAATCGTCGATTCAATGAAAAATTTCTAGATAAAGAAAATATTGGGATGAATAATTAAAATTATACATAATTAAAATCAATCAAGATATTAGTTAAAAAACGGCCCAATTTTTTTAAAATATAGTAACGAGCTCACTAACATGAAACCTGCTAATGCTATATAAAATTTTGGTGCATAATACCTAAATATTTTGTTTTATTTATTTTAAAATAAAAACAACTAACATTGAATGTGGTAAACAATAATATACTAGCATCAATCTACAAGTTTGATCCAAATATTACTGACTGTTTAATTTTAGGGAAACTAGTGTATAGCCCGTCGAAACTCGACGGGTAATCACTTTATATTATCATTTATAAGTAAAAAATAAAAAATAATTTAATACTTTGTTAGGGTTCAGCCACTTGCAATTGTACCGCAGTGGAAGACACCAATAAATAGAAATAGAAATAATGAGTATGTGATTCAGCCACCCGAACTTCTTTAGAATTTATGTACTTGTACTCGTCATAACTCAATTGAAAGATAATTTTACTACTTATTCCAGTTCAAAGCTCATATAGTAATACATGAAACAATGAAAGTATGGTACAAATATTCAAACTTGTTTAAAATCTTTATATCCATATTCATCAAAATCGATTAAAATATGACTTTATTACCCATTTATATCCCAGACCCAATATAATATCCGATAATTACTCAACGTATTTAAATTTATATAATTTAAATAAGTAAACATAAGTTGCTATAGTATTTGGTTAATCCATCTCAATGTAAACTCAAACATTGTAAAGTAAAAGGTTAAGACTAAATATTATAAATGACAAAAGATTAAAAGTTAGTTCCTAATATAATTTTGGAATTATACAATCTTAAAAACCCTTTAAAATTTATATACCTATACTTTGATGTGGGATTCAAGATTTTAGATAAATAATAATAAAGAAAATAAAAAACTTCATGTAAGAGAGAGGGTTAACGTGGTACTTCGAATCCATATTTGCTATTAGATACTTTATATATTTATTTATAAGTGAAAGAGAATCGAGTTTATTAAACAAATATAAAAGTTTAAAAATAATATGCATATCTAAATTAGATATTAAAAAATAAATATGTATATATTTGGGCCAATGAGGTTTAATTAATAATTTACCAAATTTAATTTTCTAATAAGAATAAAATAATTTATTTGACCAACTCAATAGATGACTATTAACGTGGTGATGTAAAATAATTATGGCTAAAATACATATTTATGTTAAATATTTATTTAGTTATTCATTGATTGGAGTGTCATTTAAAATCAAGATGGGATAAAAGTTTTAAATAAATAAGAATCTATTCCGGGAATTATTAATCCCGTGATGTGTCTTACCTAATACTGGTTGTAGATGTAACACCCCCAGATTTAACCGGAAATATTACAGCGCCGTGGGCCCCGAGATGGAACCCACAAGGCTAAAAGAAATTTTCACAAACATTTACAAATGCTCGAGAGGCCAACGACGGTAATGTCTTTAAAAATTCACAAAGACTTATAAAATCCATTTATCAAAAACCGTCGTAAAACTCATTTGAAATCGCAAGGCCAAATAGCCGATACTCGAAAGTTTAGAAAACGATTTCCAAAGTAACCTCAGTTACCAGATACCAAAAGTGCATCTCAAAATACTCACGCAGCGGAAAAAGACCAACCAGAACGATACTCTAGCAGCAGAAAACAAGAACCAAACAAGAAGCTCAATGTACAGAACATGTCCTAGCCAGTATCCTCCGGGAAGCTCATCTCTTCACGACCGCTACAAGCTCGATACTCCGAGAACCTAAAAAGAAATCCCACGACGGGGTCAGCCATAATATCCAACAATGATAACC
Source organism: Orobanche coerulescens (assembly GCA_033398695.1). NCBI lineage: Eukaryota > Viridiplantae > Streptophyta > Magnoliopsida > Lamiales > Orobanchaceae > Orobanche > Orobanche coerulescens. The sequence continues at coordinate 29,613,137 of CM065815.1, read as the reverse complement.
GTCACATCACATTAATAATAACATACCAATGAGAATACAACATAAGAATACGACCAACGTAATCTTTACTTACTCAAGAAATTCTCATCAGAATAACCATTATCACATTTCACATCCTGTACTCAATTAACCAATAAACTCGAACATAATATCTGTATTGTACCTCAAACAATACTCAAGATCCTCAAACTATCAGAACCAACTCACGATACAGAAATCTACCATATCTGACCAATACGATCCATCGAATAATATCAACAAATCCCAAGACGGTAACCGATTGTCCACCAAAGACAAGACCAAAGAAAATATGGAACATACCTCGAGATATGATGTGCCACGATAATCATATCAGTCTAATCCGAGATCAGAACAATGCAATACGGACAAGGCCCTAACACAAGACCTACAAATGCATACTCATATGACCACGTCAATATGATCACAACAATAACAATCATGTATACTCAATGGAAATCCGACGATCCAGCGCCCTTAGCATAGATCCCTTTGTTAATCCTATCAGATCAACATAAGGTGGATAACTAACAATACACATGTGAACAACAACACATGACAAAATCAATGATGCGAATTCACAAGATTCCATCAACACAATACTGGTAATCCAACGATCCAGCGCCCTCAGCATAGATCCCCATGATGATCCCGTCGAACCAACGCATGGTGGAAAACCTGTCCAACGATCCAGCGCCCTCAGCATAGATCCCCATGATGATCCCGTCGAACCAACGCATGGTGGACATTCGATCCAGCGCCCTCAGCATAGATCCTCATAATCCCATCGGATTATTTACACAACATAAACAACACAATATGCATACACATATGCAAATCAACACGTTCATCAACATGAACAACATAACATGCACGACAACATGACAATATACCAGGACTACTTCATGTTCAACAACATGAAAGAAAATGTACGAGACCAAAATAAATAACACTAAACCATAATCAATATGGAATTTTTTTGCCCCGAGTCCTTCGGGAGCAACCTCAATGTCCAAATCATCACCAACGATTATCCTCAATGTTCGGCGATCCACACGTACACTGAACTATAGATACTCATATCCTCGTCTTTACCATAATGTAACCTCGTTACTCGAACATACCGATAACTGAGATAAAGCATATATATATTATGATTTACCTCCCAGAATCGAAAGAACGATATGTGATCCGAATACCCAGAGTTCACAATAATAATCATCGCTATATGCATTATAAACGAAATGAAACTGAAACCATTCATTAAATATTATAACTGAGTAAGTAATAACTTGCCTCGATACCGATACCACGAAGATGCTGCCGAACACATTGCCTTTATCTACGAGCTCCTCAGCCTCGATCAAACGCAATACAATGGACATACTCGAACACGACCGCAATATCCGGTTATAATCACCGATCAATAATCTCAACCTATCGAAGAAACCAAATAACACATATCCGATAACGGTCAACAACTGAGAAAACTAACCAATCGAACTCAACGGTTCAACACAACCTCGAATAAACACAGTCAGAACCAACCAAGTCAAAAATCGAAACACAAAAATACTGCACTGTCTGCCTACTTAGCGCACGTTAATCACCTAACGTAGCGTGCGCTAAGTTGCTCCCGTTAGCGCGCGCTAGGCGATGGCGTAGCGTGCGCTAATGCATTTCAAGCATCGTCTAACACTTCCATCATGACAATGATCAAATCATCTCGAGATTAAGGATTTCATAACAATCATGACATATAATTTAATAGCTCTTCAAGAACACGAATTATCCAAATTCACGTTCATGATCCATAAAATGATAAAATCCGATGTGTTCTAACATCTAAAAATCCTTATTCATCATGTTCTTCGACATACAATTCATATAACTTCAAGAATCACAAGAAGATCACAATAATCGTTACCATACGAAGTAACCAACGACAAAACATCAAAAATCCGAATTGAAGAAGGGAATTACATCAACATATATCTTGAATTCCATCCAAAACCATACGAAACATATCAATACTCATATATTGATAACAACACTAACTTAGTACGGTAATCCAACTCGTTGTCATGCTCATCAACTTGTTTATATGATAATCATCAACTCAAGAACATCATATACAATCCAAAACGAAATCTCAAAGTGAAGAGTAATTACCATTTATGAAGGAAAGGATTCATTTCAAGAATCACCAATTATTTCAAGATCAAAGCTTTACTCCATGATTTCCATCTTTAATCTTGTTAAAGAGGATCATCCCTCGTGTTTAGGAACTCCAAATGTTCTCACAAGGTTGTCTCTATCGGGTGAAAGGAAAGAAATGGACGAAATGTTTCATGACACCCGCTTGTCCCTTTATATAGAATGCACCATAGCGTGCGCTAAACCCTTATGTTTAGCGTGCGCTAGCCTTAGCGTGCGCTAATCGACTTTGTTAGCGTGCGCTATCGCACCTGCAGGCTACCGCCTTGCTTCAGAAACTAACTTACGACGTAATGCCCATGCATTAACGCACGTAAAACATCCTCGCTTAGCGACGCAAGTCATTTATCTTAGCGTGCGCTATCCGAAGTTGACTTGCTACGTTGTTCACCTACCACTCGCCCCCACATTCCGACAAAGATCCGGCAAGGATAAGATTCCTTGTTGACTGATACATAGTTAGCGTGCGCTAAGCCTAATATATTAGCGTGCGCTAATACTTCAGGACAACAACCGTTGACTTACCAGAACGTGCGCCGAAAGCAGCCGGGTCCACACGCAGATTCCTTCCGACCGTCCGCACTAGCGCACGCTAACCTATAAACGTAGCGTGCGCTAATCCTGCACGATAGCGTGCGTTATGCATGAATATCAGCGTGCGCTAATAAGGCTATACTTAGCCATTTTCCACAGTTCTTGTCCAACGTCTCGACATACCAAAAACGAACATAAGACACACTGAACACAAACACTGAATCCAATAATATCATCATACGATATACCCGATATCAAAAGTACGACAACCTGATACACAATATCCTCAAATGTAATTGTCGACCAAATACGACAATTATACCGATACTGATATCTCAGTCCTTTATTTATTTTATCTCTACTGTACAGATTCCACGCTGTACAATATAACTCGGATAAAATAATATTAAACATCAGTAGTAGAAATTCCGGATATTACAGTAGATACATAGATGGAAGGTTATAGATCCTTCTAGAGGTAGTAGGATCCTATTAGATGTCTTACCTTATCTAGGAATCCTATGTATGGAAGGACTCTCATTGTAATGCCTATATAAAGGCCCCTCTATCAGTGTTATGAATACAATTGATTGACTCTATTTACAGTCTTTTTACTTTCTCCTAAAACACGTTAGCAGCACGTAGTCCCCAAACTGAGCAAGAAATTTCTTTTTCCTCTCCCGTTTTTTTTCTTCAGAAAATCCCGAAAAAAAAAAATCGCGGCTGAAAGAACCTAATCCCCGCCGCGCCGCCACCCCGACTCATAGCAGCCCTGCAGAAACCGCGACCTGCACTTGCAACAACAACCGCACCCAGACCGAATTCCTGCCGCCCCTGCTCCGGATCCAACGTCATCTACTTCCGCCGCGCTACCTGTAACACCCCGAGATATTCGGAATAATTACAGCGCCGTAAACCCTTTAAGTAAGGATTTACAAGGCTAAATAAAAGAAATGCAATTATAATTCAACCTTAGAACTGAAGTTCAAAATACAGAACTGGTTCAACTGATCCAAAGAGTTAACTTATACAACCATATCGAAAATGACATTATTGAAAACACGCGTACTCGAGTACTAAAGTGAAGCAAGAAGACAAATCATAATAACAATAAATATCAACCACATCACTGAGCCATTTCATCGTCCTGTAGGTACTGTGGTTGCTGTAATACCCCGATTTTTCGGATATATTTTTCGTTTATATATTGGATATCATGGATGGTTAATTATGCTCGAGGACGTTGTGAACGTTTGATAATGTTATTGAATTGAGTATATGTATTGATTTTGCCGTATGTTCGTATTTAGTATGTCGTGACGTCGGACAGGAACAATTGAATTTTTGGCTAAGTATAAAAGCCATTACGTACGTTAAGCCTTGGAGCTTACGTACGTAAAATGTGTTAGCTTACGTACGTTATATAGTGTACATAACGTACGTAACAAGAGGAATCGGACAGTTGGGGCCCGTGGTCGGCGGCTTTCGGCGTAGATGTGGACAGGTGAGTCAACGGATGGATTTACGTACGTTATACAGGTTGTATTACGTACGTAATACGAGTATAATACTGTAGCAAGTCAGCGTACGTATTACGTACGCAACGGAATAAGTGTTACGTACGTTACGGGGCGGCTGGCCGAGTCGTGGCCGAGAGGACCTGTAGTGGCCGAGCATGGTCGGCAGTGACTCGCTGGGATGGCCGATCATGGTCGGCAGTGACTTGCATGGATGGCCGATCGCGGTCGGCAGTGACTCGCTGGGGGCTAGGACTGGCCGATAACGTACGTAAGGTACCGACCGGTTACGGCCGTAAGGGACCGTTACGTACGTAAGCAGCTGCCGGTTACGTACGTAAGGATGTCGGCCAAACTGGTCAGTAGGGTAGGCCACGGCCGGCTACGTACGTAAGCACCTGCCAGTTACGTACGTAAGGTGCCGGCAGGGCTCGGCCTATATAAGGCCTGGACCGAGTCATCTTGGGCATTTTTCATTCTTCTTCGTTTTTTCGCGATTCCTTCAGCAAAAGTGGATGGATTTGAGTAAGATCATCATGTAACAACATGTTTTGGAAGTTTTATTCATGGATTAACATCATCTCCACCCGGATCGAAGGTTGATTAACCAATAGGTATAATCATTTTGCCGCGGTGAAAGGCCGTAGATTCCGTCCAGTCGGGGCTGAAGAGCTCGTAGACGAGGGCGATGAGTTCGGTGTTGGTTTTGTCATGTTGGTATCCAGGCAAGTGTTTACTTGTTTGGTTGTAATGTTTTGATGAGTAATTCCATTTACATTTCATAAGTATTTTATGTTGTATTATATCGATATTGAATGTTCGGTGATGTTCTAAAAGGATTAGAATGCACAGTTGATGATTGTTGAGATACTTGGACAATCTTGGGAAGATTGTAGTATTCGGATATTGTTGATGTCATTTTGGATATTCTTGGTCTATGGTATACATTTCGGAAGGAAGTCCGGATAGAGGTATGTTTTGTGGTAATCGTACGTAGAAGATTGTGTACGGGAAGGTATTCGGTATTGAGGTATTATGTGGTATTATCGTGATATTGGGATTTTGATGAGAATCGTTGGATTACCGGAAGTGGTAAGGTTATCGTTGAGGTTATTATTCTCATGATGCATGGCATGTGAATATTTATGTTTATGTACTTGTGGTTATTTGTCGGGCATTATTGCTGACCCCGTTGTGGGACTTGTTTTTCAGGTATTGAGAACTTTGATGGTAGCGGTCGTGAAGCGAGGATTCCGGACGATACTGGCTATGGCACATTGTTGGGGAATCATGTATTTTTGTTTGTTTATATTATTATTGATGTATATGTATCTTGGAATGTATTTTTATCCGCTGCGTGAGTTCTTTCAAATGGCTTTCGGCTTTATGCCAACTGAGTTTGATTTCAAAAACCGATTCCCTTAATCGAGTTTTTGGCCTTGATTATAATGGCTTTCGGTTTTATGCCAACTGAGTTTGATTTCGAAAACCGATTCCCTTAACCGAGTTTTTGGCCTTGATTATCTTGACGGTAGTTGGTGTTTTCAAATGATTTTGTGAGTTTTGGAAAATACTACCGTCATCGGCCTTTTTGGGCGTTTTTGTAATTGGTTTTTAGCCTGGTGGGTTCCGGCGTGGGGCCCACGACGTGTAATACTCCCGTAAGGTTTTGGGGGTGTTACAAATATGGTATCGGAGCCCATGGTTTTGTGATAACCGGGCATGTGTGTTATGTGGCTCTACCAGTGTGGTAGTTGCGTGATTTTTGTGTAGCTGGATTTCTGGCTATTTTGGACTGTGTTGTTTTGGTTCTGTGTGATTTTTTGAGTACTGTCGTGGTGATGTGTGGGTTTGGGGATTGTTGGTGTTTCCGAGACCGATGAGGAAGGGAGTGAACGCCGGTGCCGTGGTCATGTGCAATGTGCGGCTCCAATCGGGAAGTGAATGCCGGTGCGAGGCACGTGCAATGTGCGGCTTTCGATGTGGAGTGGAACGTCGGTGATACGTGCATGTGACAAGGAGGGGCTCATGCGCTTTAGGTGAGGAGACACAGCGTCACAGATCCCACAAAACTCGACAGTGCTCTAAACTTGGTGTGGTCTTGGCGGAGACCAATCGTTTTCAAATTGTGATTATTCCTGTTTTGGCATTCTTGTTGTGTCGAGATTTTTTAAATGGTGTCATATGCTAGTATCACGGGAGATCTTCGTCTTCACTGACTTGTAAGTATGTTGTTCGGATTATTCGATAATTCTTGGTTATCTTGGTGATTTTGGATTTTCCGTTGAAATGTTGTTTGTGCGAGTGATTGCAAGTTTCGAGGACGAAACTTATTTTTAAGGGGGGTAGAGTGTAATACCCCGATTTTTCGGATATATTTTTCGTTTATATATTGGATATCATGGATGGTTAATTATGCTCGAGGACGTTGTGAACGTTTGATAATGTTATTGACTTGAGTATATGTATTGATTTTGCCGTATGTTCGTATTTAGTATGTCGTGACGTCGGACAGGAACAGTTGAATTTTTGGCTAAGTATAAAAGCCATTACGTACGTTAAGCCTTGGAGCTTACGTACGTAAAATTTGTTAGCTTACGTACGTTATATAGTGTACATAACCTACGTAACAAGAGGAATCGGACAGTTGGGGCCCGTGGTCGGCGGCTTTCGGCGTAGATGTGGATAGGTGAGTCAACGGATGGATTTACGTACGTTATACAGGGTGTATTACGTACGTAATACGAGTATAATACTGTAGCAAGTCAACGTACGTATTACGTACGCAACGGAATAAGTGTTACGTACGTTAAGGGGCGGCTGGCCGAGTCGTGGCCGAGAGGACCTGTAGTGGCCGAGCATGGTCGGCAGTGACTCGCTGGGATGGCCGATCATGGTCGGCAGTGACTCGCATGGATGGCCGATCGCGGTCGGCAGTGACTCGCTGGGGGCTAGGACTGGCCGATAACGTACGTAAGGTACCGACCGGTTACGGCCGTAAGGGACCGTTACGTACGTAAGCAGCTGCCGGTTACGTACGTAAGGATGTCGGCCAAACTGGGCAGTAGGGTAGGCCACGGCCGGCTACGTACGTAAGCACCTGCCGGTTACGTACGTAAGGTGCCGGCAGGGCTCGGCCTATATAAGGCCTGGACCGAGTCATCTTGGGCATTTTTCATTCTTCTTCGTTTTTTCGCGATTCCTTCAGCAAAAGTGGATGGATTTGAGTAAGATCATCATGTAACAACATGTTTGGGAAGTTTTATTCATGGATTAACATCATCTCCACCCGGATCGAAGGTTGATTAACCAATAGGTATAATCATTTTGCCGCGGTGAAAGGCCATAGATTCCGTCCAGTCGGGGCTGAAGAGCTCGTAGACGAGGGCGATGAGTTTGGTGTTGGTTTTGTCATGTTGGTATCCAGGCAAGTGTTTACTTGTTCGGTTGTAATGTTTTGATGAGTAATTCCATTTACATTTCATAAGTATTTTATGTTGTATTGCATATTGACGAATGTTCAGTGATGTTCTAAAAGGATTAGAATGCACAGTTGATGATTGTTGAGATACTTGGACAATCTTGGGAAGATTGTAGTATTCGGATATTGTTGATGTCATTTTGGATATTCTTGGTCTATGGTATACATTTCGTAAGGAAGTCCGGATAGAGGTATGTTTTTTGGTAATCGTACGTAGAAGATTGTGTACGGGAAGGTATTCGGTATTGAGGTATTATGTGGTATTATCGTGATATTGGGATTTTGATGAGAATCGTTGGATTACCGGAAGTGGTAAGGTTATCGTTGAGGTTATTATTCTCATGATGCATGGCATGTGAATATTTATGTTTATGTACTTGTGGTTATTTGTCGGGCATTATTGCTGACCCCGTTGTGGGACTTGTTTTTCAGGTATTGAAAACTTTGATGGTAGCGGTCGTGAAGCGAGGATTCCGGACAATACTGGCTATGGCATATTGTTGGGGAATCATGTATTTTTGTTTGTGTATATTATTATTGATGTATATGTATCTTGGACTGTATTTTTATCCGCTGCGTGAGTTCTTTCAAATGGCTTTTGGCTTTATGCCAACTGAGTTTGATTTCGAAAACCGATTCCCTTAACCGAGTTTTTGGCCTTGATTATAATGGCTTTCGGTTTTATGCCAACTGAGTTTGATTTCGAAAACCGATTCCCTTAACCGAGTTTTTGGCCTTGATTATCTTGACGGTAGTTGGTGTTTTCAAATGATTTTGTGAGTTTTGGAAAATACTACCGTCATCGGCCTTTTTGGGCATTTTTGTAATTGGTTTTTAGCCTGGTGGGTTCCGGCGCGGGGCCCACGGCGTGTAATACTCCCGTAAGGTTTTGGGGGTGTTACAGTTGCTTCCCCGCTCCTCGGCTAGCTGAACATCAAAATAATGTCCACCCCCGAAGGGGTTAGCAAAACAATGCTAGTACAAGTATCATAATACATAAATCATCAGTGCATCATAAATCATGCAAAACGGACTTCCGTCATCGGAATCCAACGATGTGAATCCTCACGATTCCATCAACACAATACAGGGTAATCCAGCGATCCAGCGCCCTTGGTATAGATCCCATGATGATCCCGTCGGACCAACGCATGGTGGAAAACCCGTCCAGCGATCCGGCCCTCAAAGATAGATCCCCATGATGATCCCGTCGGACCAACGCATGGTGGACATTCGATCCAGCGCCCTCAGCATAGATCCTTATGACCCCCTCGGATCATTTATACCATAAACCAATCAATTATGCATACATATATGCATTTCAATATGTTCAACAATACGAACAATTAACAACGAATCCCACGAGAAATTAAAGAAATAAGTCTCATATTCGACAACATGAACAAAACCAAACGCATGATCAAAGTTCCAATATAAATCAAACTCAACATATGATACTTGCCTCGAAAATGGCAAGAATGAAATACTCCAACAAATGACATGCGTCCGTATGCCACCGCCCCTCGATCGTCCCCTATGCAAGGCTCGGACCTAAGAAATAATAAAGAATTCCTCTCAATTCGTACGAATGTCTAACAATCCGGTTTACGGCCGCAAGCTCTAAAATTGAATTATGCCTGCACTACTTAGCGCGCGCTACGTACTCTACGTAACGTGCACTAAGCCTGTCTGTTAACGTACGCAAATGACCAAGTCTAGCGTATGCTAGCTGTGTACTGACAGTCCTCTCTGATCAGCCGACTGTCCTGCCTGATGACATAACGTACGTTACGTACCAAACGTAGCGTACGTTACTCATTCCCGATAGCGCACGTTAATAGGCCTATCTTAGCGTGCGCTAACTGTGTATGGCAGTTTACTACTGGGCAGAAAACTTGAGCTAAAGGTGATGAAACTCATGAAATCTTCAGTGTTAATACATGTCATCTCCGTGCATATCATGCTCATAGGGTTTGTGAAAGATCTTTATGTATTAAATGACTACGAGACACAAGGATACGTATCATCATTATAACACCATAATTCATCTTTGATCTTCAAGAAAATATCTTAAGTTCAATCCATTTCATGTCCCAAAACGTATGATTCCTTTATGTAAGGACATAAGAACTTGGTAATCTCCATATACTGGTCATAATCGGTTTTGAAGATACATGAATATGCTTAGGAGTCCATATACTAAAAAGGTTCAATGGATTATACGATGAATAAGTGCCGAAACGCTAAAAATATCCTTCTAACACATGATGTTCGACTACTAACGAATTTAACTGACTAGATAATCAAAAATCATGATCAAAACGTACTTCAGAATATTACTAATATTGGTGAAGAATCACCTACCTCAAAGTAGTGAAGAACACGAAGGAACTAGAAGAAATCCAACACCGAGAGCTTGAACACCAACCTCCAATGATCTACAATATTCAACTCGGACTAGGATTATGATAAGAAGGGTTTAGGACGGAGAGAATGACTCTCTGTGTCTCAAAATTCGGGTTTGGAAAGTGATGAAAGCTGAAAAGATGAAAAAGGGTGCTGTCCTATATATAGAAAATGGTTATTAGCGCGCGCTAGTCCATATTCATAGCGTGCGCTAACGGTCATACGAAGCTTACTGACTTCACCGTACTCAGCGTTTAGCGTGCGCTATCCTCATATTGTTAGCGTGCGCTACCGCGTTGACTTGGCTTTTCCCGAAAGCCGTCCAGGTTCATCCCGACACAATCCGACCAAGATCCGCGGCCTAATCTCACCTACCAAGCGTACGCTACGCCTAGTCGATAGCGTGCGCTACACGTGCAATATCACAATATTGAACGCAATCATGCAATCATGCTCTAAACAACACCGGATCATGAAATACGAAAAATAATACTCAGATCAAAATACAACAAATATAATATCACAAGGTTCAAATACACATCAGAAATCTCGGGTATTACATCCTTCCTCCCTAAAAAGAAGTTTCGTCCCGAAACTTAAGATGAAAACAACTCTGGATATCTAGCCTTCATACTGTCCTCTGTTTCCCAAGTGGCCTCTTCAGCTCCATGCCGTGACCATTGTACTTTAACCAAGTGTATTGGTTTATTCCTCAATTGTTTGATCCGACTCTCCAGTATCTTGATTGGTCTCTCTTCGAAGGTGCCGTCATTAGTTATCTCGATCTCATCAAACTCAATGATATGACTGGGATCCGGTACATACTTCCGCAATTGGGATACGTGAAACACATTGTGAACGTGACTCAGCGATGGCGGTAAGGCCACTCTGTATGCTAAATCCCTAACCCTCTCGAGGATCTCAAATGGCCCGATATATCTCGGATCTAGCTTACCTTTCCTCCCAAAACGGAAAATCCCTCGTGTAGGAGACACCTTCAATAGTACGTGGTCCCCAATGTCGAACTCTAGAGGGCGACGACGTACATCTGCATAAGACTTCTGTCGACTCTGGGCAGTCAACAGTCTTTCCCGAATCAAAGCTATCTTCTCTTGAGTCTGAACTATTAATTCTGGTTCCGTCCCGATCAAGTCCGAAGAATCATCCCAACACAGGGGCGATCGACATCTTCTCCCGTACAAAGCTTCAAACGGTGCCATCTTAATAGAAGCATGCCAACTATTATTGTAGGTGAATTCAATCAATGGCAAATGAACTTCCCAATCAGTTGACCAATCCAAAGCACAAGCTCTAAGCATGTCTTCTGCTGTTTGTATAGTCCTTTCGGACTGACCGTCCGTCTGAGGATGATAAGTCTTGCTAAAGTTCAGCTCAGTCCCCAAAGCCCTGTGAACTGCCTTCCAAAAGTGCGACACGAAGCGACCATCCCGATCTGAAATAATGGTCTTCGGTGTCCCATGTAATCTGACTATCTCTGCAATAAATACTCGCGCCAATCTCTCGGGTCCCCAAGTATCTTTAATTCCTAGGAAATGAGCCTACTTGGTTAGTCGATCAACTACAACCCAAATCATGTTCATTCCCGTCTTGGTCCTTGGCATACTGGTGATGAAATCCATCGAGATATCCTCCCACTTCCACTCAAGAATCGGAAGCAGTTTTAACATTCCGGCAGGTCACTGATGTTCAATCTTAACCTGCTGACAAGTCAAACACTTCGAAACGTACTCTGCTGCGTCCTTCTTCATATTTCCCCACCAGAAGTTTTGTTTTAGATCCTTATACATCTTACTGTTGCCTGGGTGAATAGAATAGGAAGCGCTGTGAGCTTCCTTCAAAATTGTCCGTCTCAAATCATCATCATCGGGAACACAAAGTCGATTTTGAAATCTCAGAACTCCATCATCCTGTATCACGAATCCTAGGGCCTTTCCTTTCTTTACTTCTTCACTTAACCGAAGGATCAGAGAATCGTTCAGCTGCTTAGATTTGATTTCCTCGACTAGGGACGAAGTCAGTTCCATCACCTATAGTTTCCCTTGAATTTCTGGTGACCATACTTCAATCCCTTCGCGGGATCAGTTCTCTTTGAATGTGGGTTTGGGACGTAAGTGCTTCCAACACTCGAAGAGAAACAAGTTTACGGCTCAATGCATCGGCTACTACGTTTGCTTTACCCGGGTGATAGAGAATTTCCAAGTCGTAATCCTTGATCAATTCCAGCCACCTTCTCTGCCTCATGTTTAATTCTTTCTCACTGAAAATGTACTTGAGGCTTTTATGATCTGTAAAGATCTGACAATGAGTTCCATATAAATAATGTCGCCAAATTTTCAAGGCAAAGACCACAGCTGCTAACTCCAGATCATGAGTCGGGTAATTAACTTCGTATGGTTTTAATTGCCGAGAAGCATAGGCAATCACCTTATCCTTTTGCATCAACACACATCCCAGACCCTAATTTGAAGCGTCGCTGTATACCATGAATCCATCAGTTCCATCTGGTAATGCTAATATAGGTGCTGTCGTCAATCTCTTCTTAAGTTCGTCAAAACCAGCCTGACATTTCTCATCCCACGTGAACTTTTGAGTTTTCTGTAACAGCTGAGTGAGTGGACGAGCAATTTTGGAAAATCCCTCTACAAAACGGCGATAATATCCAGCAAGCCCCAAGAAACTCCGGACTTCTTTCACGTTATTAGGAGCTTCCCATTCCAAGATTGCTTCGACTTTATTCGGGTCCACCTGAAATCCGTCAGCTGATATCACATGCCCAAGGAAAGTTACTTCCTTAAGCCAGAACTCACATTTGAAAAGCTTTGCATACAGCTGTTCCTTCCTCAAGATGCTCAAAACCACACGCATATGCTCAGCGTGCTCCTCTGTGTCTTTCGAATATATCAAGATGTCATCGATGAAGACGACCACAAATTTATCCAAGTATTCTAAGAATACCCGATTCATCAATTGCATGAATACCGCAGGAGCATTGGTAAGTCCAAATGGCATCACTACAAATTCATAATGCCCGTACCGGGATCTGAAAGCAGACTTTGGTATATCCGATTCCTTAATTCTCAACTGATGGTATCCTGATCGCAAGTCAATCTTCGAGAATACCCTTGCCCCTTGCAGTTGATCAAACAAGTCGTCGATCCAAGGTATAGGATACTTATTCTTGATTGTCACTTTGTTGAGCTCCCTGTAATCAATACATAATCGGGGGGATCCGTCTTTCTTCCGGACAAAGAGAACGGGCGCTCCCCAAGGAGAAACGCTAGGTTGAATGTAACCCTTCTGTAATAATTCCTCCAGTTGCTTCTTTAGTTCATACATCTCGGTTGGCGCCATGCGGTATGGTGCTCTGGAAATAGGAGCGGCTCCAGGCTCTAATTTGATAGTGAACTCCACTTCTCTCTGCGGAGGTAACCCAGGTAGTTCGTCAGGAAATACATCTGAGAATTCATTCACAACTGGAATAGATGAGAGCTCTACTCCTTCCTCTTTCCTCATGGCATAGTACCAAAGTCCATGACATCCCTGCTTCAGTAATTTCACGGCTTTCATTGCTTTGATCAATTTTTCCGAGCTTCCCGGTCTCCATCCTCGGAATAAGTGTTCAGATCCGTCATCAGCAATGATAGAAATGACTCTCTTTCGGTAATTCAGAATAGCTCCATAACGGTTGAGCCAATCGTCTCCAAGAATTAAGTCGTCATCATGTATGTTAACTACAATAAGATTTGATGGCCAATCTCTCCCTCCTATAGACACTGGAAAATCTCTAACTTCTAGGGTTCCCACAATTTTCTCTCCACTCGGTAATCCCACAACATAAGGTTCACAATCATACAAGCACGAGATTTTGAAAAGATTAACACAGTTCAAAGATATAAAAGAATGCGTAGCTCCTGAATCGAATAAGACACTAACTGGTTGCAAAAGGATCTGAATCGTACCTGATGCAACAGCTGTGTTCTGATCGTCTGACTTATTCATCTCGTAAATACGTGTAGGAACGGACCCAGTGCTGGATGCCTCTCTTTTCCCAACATTCTGCTGCTGGAAACCACTTTGCTGCGTCTGGTTTACACTAGTGTCCTTCGGAACCAGTACAGGAGTGCGAGTACCAAAAGATCGAGTCGCATTTCCACAAAATGTTGCGCGATGCCCTTCCTGTCCACACTCGAAATAGGTCACAGCAGGCGCGAAACAGTCACGTCGAACATGCCCCGCTTTGCCGTAGTTATAACATTTCTTCCCTGCGTCTGAAACGATTGGTGCTGCCCGGAACTTCTTTCCACCTCGAGAAGGATGCGGAGGCCTCCTGGATGAATGAAAAGAGGACTGGCCCCTGCGAGGCCCACTACTCTTATTCTCCGTGAAGTTGCCAGACACCTTCTGTTTCTTTGCTTTCGTTGACTTTTCTACTGCCGCCTCTTTCATATCATAGGCCAGTGCTTTGTCCTGATACTGTCGCGAGGTGGTACATTCAAATCCGGACATATACTGCTGAATTTTCGGCTTCATTCGCATGTCAAAATGAAAAATCCTCTCTGCCTCGGTCCTGACCAAGTGGCGCACATAAATCAACTGGTGATTAAAAGTCTTAATCACGTCTGTCACAGATGCTTCTGAATTTTGTGGTGAGAAAAACTCCCGGACTCGGGCCTCTCTAACTGGGCGAGGACAATACTGCGCTTCCATCATTAATTTGAACTCCGTCCAGTCGACATTATGCTCCTCAGGTCGAATGGCCTCCCACCAGTCGAAAGCCTCCCCCGTCAGAAGATACTGGGCGACCGTAACCTTTCTGTCGTTGGGACAGTTAATCCCTGCAAAAATCTTCTCTAACTCCTTCAGCCAGTGATCCCAAGAAAGCGTCTCAGCAGAACCGTCAAATTTCGGAGGGTGCAATTTGACCACCTCAGTAAGCCATTTGTCTCCCCGATTATCCACGTTATGCTGATGTCCCATCGCCGTCTGCATGCGATCAACAACTTGAGCAAATTGGTTTATCTGAACAACCACCTGCTGATCCCTGCTGTCCTCCAGAATGGGAATCAGTTCGACTAGCAGATAACTCCGGGGTAGACGCCGAATCATCCTGTCTCATATTTCCACGTCCGCGTCCACGACCACGTACGCGTCCACGACCTCCTCTCAACATACTGTAAACACAAATACTCAATATCCAGGGCAAACTTTCTAAAAGAAAGTCCATCAATGTTCACAAAACATGAATTAAATAAAACGGTAGTATTTGAGATTAGGAAACTTACAACCACGGTCCACACGACGATGCTGGCTCAGCAGTGATGTTACAAACGACCCGAAAATAACGTAAACAGACCCAACTAAAACCCGACTGCCAAGATATCCATGAATCTTAGCTCCGATACCATATTCTGTAACACCCCGAGATATTCGGAATAATTACAGCGCCGTAAACCCTTTAAGTAAGGATTTACAAGGCTAAATAAAAGAAATGCAATTATAATTCAACCTTACAACTAAAGTTCAAAATACAGAACTGGTTCAACTGATCCAAAGAGTTAACTTATACAACCATATCGAAAATGACATTATTGAAAACACGCGTACTCGAGTACTAAAGTGAACCAAGAAGACAAATCATAATAACAATAAACATCAACCACATCACTGAGCCATTTCATCGTCCTGTTGGTACTGTGGTTGCTTTCCCGCTCCTCGGCTACCTGAACATCAAAACAATGTCCACCCCCGAAGGGGTTAGCAAAACAATGCTAGTACAAGTATCATAATACTTAAATCATCAGTGCATCATAAATCATGCAAAATGGACTTCCATCATCGGAATCCAACGATGTGAATCCTCACGATTCCATCAACACAATACAGGGTAATCCAGCGATCCAGCGCCCTTGGTATAGATCCCCATGATGATCCCGTCGGACCAACGCATGGTGGAAAACCCATCCAGCGATCCAGCGCCCTCAGCATAGATCCCATGATGATCCCATCGGACCAACGCATGGTGGACATTCGATCCAGCGCCCTCAGCATAGATCTTCATGACCCCCTCGGATCATTTATACCATAAACCAATCAATTGCATACATATATGCATTTCAATATGTTCAATAATACGAACAATTAACAACGAATCCTACGAGAAATTAAATAAATAAGTCTCATATCCGACAACATGAACAAAACCATACGCATGATCAAAGTTCCAATATAAATCAAACTCAACATATGATACTTGCCTCGAAAATCACAAGAATGAAATACTCCAACAAATGACACGCGTCCGTATGGCACCGCCCCTCGATCGTCCCCTATGCAAGGCTCGGACCTAAGAAATAATAAAGAATTCCTCTCAAGTCGTACGAATGTCTAACAATCCAGTTTACGGCCGCAAGCTCTAAAAATGAATTCAGCCTACACTACTTAGCGCGCGCTACGTACTCTACGTAACGTGCGCTAAGCCTGCCTGTTAACGTACGCAAATGACCAAGTCTAGCGTACGCTAGCTGTGTACTGACAGTCCTCTCTGATCAGCCGACTGTCCTGCCTGATGACATAACGTATGTTATGTACCAAACGTAGCGTACGTTACTCATTCCCGATAGTGCACGTTAATAGGCCTATCTTGGCGTGCGCTAACTGTGCATGGCAGTTTACTACTGGGCAGAAAACTTGAGCTAAAGGTGATGAAACTCATGAAATCTTCAGTGTTAATACATGTCATCTCCGTGCATATCATGCTCATACGGTTTGTGAAAGATCTTTACGTATTAAATGACTACAAGACACAAGGATACGTATCATCATTACAACACCATAATTCATCTTTGATCTTCAAGAAAATATCTTAAGTTCAATCCATTTCATGTCCCAAAACGTATGATTCCTTTATGTAAGGACATAAGAACTTGGTAATCTCCATATACTGGTCATAATCGGTTTTGAAGATAGATGAATATGCTTAGGAGTCCATATACTAAAAAGGTTCAATGGATTATACGATGAATAAGTGCCGAAACGTCAAAAATATCCTTCTAACACATGATGTTCGACTACTAACGAATTTAACTGACTAGATAATCCAAAATCATGATCAAAACGTACTTCAGAATATTACTAATATTGGTGAAGAATCACCTACCTCAAAGTAGTGAAGAACACGAAGGAACTAGAAGAAATCCAACACCGAGAGCTTGAACACCAACCTCCAATGATCTACAATCTTCAACTCGGACTAGGATTATGATAAGAAGGGTTTAGGACGGAGAGAGTGACTCTCTATGTCTCAGAATTCGGGTTTGGAAAGTGATGAAAGCTGAAAAGATGAAAAAGGGTGCTGTCCTATATATAGAAAATGGTTATTAGCGCGCGCTAGTCCATATTCATAGCGTGCGCTAACGGTCATATGAATCTTACTGACTTCACTGTACTCAACGTTTAGCGTGCGCTATCCTCATATTGTTAGCGTGCGCTACCGCGTTGACTTGGCTTTTTCCGAAAGCCGTCCAGGTTCATCCC
The DNA here is from genome assembly GCA_033398695.1 of Orobanche coerulescens. NCBI lineage: Eukaryota > Viridiplantae > Streptophyta > Magnoliopsida > Lamiales > Orobanchaceae > Orobanche > Orobanche coerulescens. The sequence goes on along the minus strand of CM065815.1, from coordinate 29,595,410 downwards.
GACACAATCCGACCAAGATCCGCGGCCTAATCTCACCTACCAACACGTCTCAATCATGCTGACTACGTATAGCGCGCGTTAAGGTTCATATATAGCGTGCGCTACTAAACCCAAATTAGCGTACGCTACGCCTAGTCGATAGCGTGCGCTACACGTGCAAAATCACAATATTGAACGCAATCATGCAATCATGCGCTCAACAACACCGGATCATGAAATACGGAAAATAATACTCAGATCAAAATACAACAAATACAATATCACAAGGTTCAAATACACATAAGAAATCTCGGGTATTACACTACCAGGCCTCCGCCGTCCTTGCCCAAAACCTCGTACAGAGCAGAGCCCCCATCAAACACCTGCCGGACGACGAAGTGAACCCGATCGCCATCATCTCCTGCGTCGCCCTCACCACCTGTCTGAGGAAAACCATATTTTCGACGCAACCTCCGCCCGCACCAGATCACCGACCCAGGAGACCGCATACTTCCAGATCGGGAACGGAACAACACAGACCGAATTAGCAGATTCCCCAGCCCGTCCAAACCCAACAGTCTGGCCCGCTGCAAACACTAGCCCGACCCTCGACCCGTTCGATTTGCTCCACCCCCTAAGTGGATCCGAACTGCTTAGTTTACAACTCGCCCCAGAGGCAGCAATTCGGCCCGACCCGGCCGACAGATTGAGTAAACTAGATTTTTTGTTTACCCTCTCAACCATGTAGCAAGAACTACAAATTTAACCATGAAGATCTGATTCGGAACAATATTTCTCAATGTAACTGTACGCGAAAGAAAAAAAAACGAGAGACGAGAATTTGTGCGCGTAAATTTTCTGGACAGCGTAGTCGTACCAAAAACATGTTTCCCGATTCGTTAACCGTCGGATCGGTGTGAAATTTTGACAGCAACTTTCCAACACAAATATATGTATATTCAACGGTGGAGATCAGATTCTGTGTAATATTAGTTACTGAATCAGCCGACGAACAGAAGCAGATTTTTACGAGGAAATTTGGAGATCCGACCTCATCCAATACCGAGCTGCTGCATCGCCGCGCTCGAGTCCTTTTTCGGCCGAATTATAGAGCCCAGTAGCCCTATCTGGGCGTTTCTCAACTCTCCATATTTTCCTACTTTGTGATTCATTTGTTCATTAATTTGTACACTTATGAATCTTACCATGTTTATATTTTACGTGAATATAGAAAAATATGTTGCTCATGATGATATGCAAAATATGGAGAGAAGCCATATTTATTATCCCATTCAAGGATCAAAGTACATATGGAACCGAATACCACGAAAATATTGCTCATATGGAGAGAAGCTCCCGTTCAAGGATCAAAGCAAATATGGAACCAAGTACCCATAAAATTTTATTAAAGTTCCCGTTTTTCAATTTTTCTCTTTCGGGATTTTTTTTGGGAATTGGGGAATTGGGTTCTTTATCTCCCACGCTACTTTGCGGTGGATGAGACTATGAGAGGTGGTATCACTCTCGTATGTCGAAGTAAACTGTATGACGGTCCTGGGGGAGTCACGGATAATTGTTGAAAGTCGATATTTGTGGTTGTTGCATACACCACGTTTTGGGTGCGATTTGACGTCGCCGTTTTGTCGATTTTAAACCAACAATTGAATAAAATGAATATTGTCGGTAACGGTAAAGTTATGACTTGTTCATGATTAGTCACGGGATTGTGACGTACAAATGGGACAAACATCGATTGCGATGGATATGTCATGGTTAAAATCGATTTGTGACAGATTTGTCACGTTGAATTGAGCGACCACCACGTTGGTCTTAACCCAATCCCATACTTGGAAAACTCCATCTTTCATCCTATTAAAATAAAATATTGCATATGGGTGTAGTCATGCACCGTCTCCTTGCAATATGATATATGAAATAATGTAAGAGTAATTCTCATGAATTTTAACATGTAAAGCAATGGCATATTGCGGTAAATACATGAATTTGTTGACCTCGATTATAGTTCGTATGACTATAGGTCTGAATACTTTTCCAAGTATTTGTAAAGGCATGTGCCTTATACATCTGACTATGTTTAGTCGATCTTATTGGATGGTCAAGACGAGTTGGCTATGGTATATTCATTATGTCTCATGGTTCAAAATGCTTAATATTGATGCACCGCGTTGCATCCATATAACATGGCTATTATAACGTATACTTGCAAATTGAGAATTAAAATACTTGGTTGATTTGATGCACTTTGGTGAATTTTGTCTACACTTTGATCATGACTAGGCGCATCCTCCTTGGTATTTATTTATGCTTTGAAAGTTCAAACGGAATTAGTGGTTTTTAAACAGCCTTAGTTGTACCGACATTCCTACTTTCTCTGCAAGTTTACCAAGTTGGAGTTACCGAAAGGATCATTAGTCGAGATAAGAAATCGAACACCTGCTACGTTTAAACGCACCTATGGCTGTCATTGCCATGTTTTTGCATCAACACTTATGCCATTGGATATGGCCTCAACCTTGTTTTTTTGACTAAACTTGGGAAATACTAAAGCAGCCAATTAAAACATGTACTGTGATCTGAGTTTAATAATCCGTGTGGTGCACAATATATGGATAGAAATACACGGAAGTCTAGTTTCCAGAACATCTGACCGTTCGTCCATAGCCTTATTGACGAGGGAGTTATTGCTGTTTTAGTGAACAAAGGTCAAGCTGCGCGGAATTTTATTTCCAGCGATTGTGCTAACTTTTGTCCCAACCAACTTAGTTCCCATATTAAATTTGCAAGTGGTTTTATGACACATGTTTTTCAACCTCTTTTTGGCCGATTTTGCCATAGATGATGCAATTTTTGGTATGCATTGTACGCTAAACTATCATCTTTCAAATGTTGAAAAACAGTTTCCTTGGGGAAGCACAAAATACGCACCCTTATAAAAAGGTCGAGCGTGTGCATGGTAGTGTTACACCATGCTTCTGTCGCAATTTTGCCCCTTCGGCATATAACCTTGCCATGTTATGCACTCAATATGATAGATCATTTTGATCGTATTTGGTATAAAATCTCTATGTTGTTAGAGTGTTCGCTATGCTCATATTTGTAAAATTTTGCAAGCGAAATTGAGTGCGTATTAAGCTATTTTCAAGGAACACGATATTTTTGGATTTCGGTTTATAAATCTATTGTGACTATGATGACTAGGTCATCACAATCAATGAGTGGAATAATGCTCAAGTTGTTGAATGTCGAATGGCGTTTTCTAGTCACATATGTTCCGTAGCAATTGAACCATGTTATGACTCGATGATATATATACCAAAGTGTATCACCCATAGCATCTCATTGTGATTTGTGAGAAATAAAATCTTATGCATCACTTGTACTGGATATGTGAAAAGGAAAAATATTCGTGAGTCAATATGGTCCGGCTTGCATCGGTTTTTGTAACCAGAAGATGTATTGGGACATTGACACATTTAGGCTTTAATAGTCTGGAGTTTGGACAGTTTGATGATCCATATACCACGATATTGTCATGGACATCATTTTCTTTGAACAAAGAAACTAGTTGGATCAAGACACCAAAGTACGTTGGTGGAGTCGTGAGCAAGGCTCATGACCGATGATGATATTTATGTCATATGCGTCTTGTTTTCATAAACATGTGTGACGCCAAAGACCCCCCCCCCCCCAATGACCCTTCTTAGTCATGTTAATTTATTAAAGCCTATCATTTGGCACGAATAGGAGATGACACCCTCCTATGCTAAAGAGGATAATGTAGCGACTCGCATAAGTATGGTGCTGAGTCCTCCCTTTTCACCGAGTCCTTATACATACATGATCATAAGTATTAGCCTGGGTGGCTTATTATGCTATGATGGTGTTCACAAATGGTCGTACTCAAGTGATAACATTTATATGTTATGTTGTTCCTTTGACAATGGTTGATAAGTTGATGAAACCTGAGTTTATGGTTGTCCAACTTGCGGACCAGTTATTGTAAAGGTCGGTTCACCCACTTTTAGACCAAGTCTTAAAGTGAAATTTTAACGAGTACTTCCTAACATCCAAGGATACCTTCTCACAAATTTCAGTGCCATTTGGAGACTTGGAAGGAGGTGAACCACTTAAATGAAGTTTTCACATACCACCAGCCGTCCCAACAACCAGTCCGATGTCATTTCGATCGGTTTTTGAGCACAAGAGGTTGATGGTTTTGGAATCCTAAACACCCGTTTATACATGCTCACGAAATTTTGAGGTGTTTGGGGCTGGTGAAGGGAGTGAACTCTTCAAGAAAGCACTAGAGATTCGATAAAACCAACGGCCTATCATCGGTTCAATCGTTTCTTCTAAACACTTCTAGTGCCCATCTCCTTATCTCCATAAGGAGTAGAATGTTCACTCTCAAATGCAAGGACTATTATTCTATATACCAAATCACAATGCCAGTGATATACAATAATATAGAAATAATAATTGCCTTATTAAATATAATATTCATAATTACAATACAATTGCTCTCACTCTCTCATCCTCTGAGTGGCATTCGAGGGCATATTCCTAACAATCTCCCACTTGCACTCAATGCCACAAACTATGGTATCTAATACCCATACTCTCCAGATGTCTCCCTAAGACCTTCTGAGATAGTGGCTTTTTAAGCGGATCAGCAACGTTATTTGCTGTGTCTACTCTCTGCAGTGTAACATTCCCATCCCGAACCATTTCTCTAACAAAATGATATTTTCTCGCAATATGTTTGGTGTTGTGGTGAGCCCTAGGATCCTTAGCACGTCAGCAACTCCGTCGTTGTCACAAAACGAGTGTCACGGGCTTCTGCGTTAGGAACCACTTGAAGTTCCTCGGTGAACTTCTTTATCCAAAAGCTTCTTTAGCGACCTCGTGTTTGCACGATATTCGGCTTGACATGTAGAGATAGTAGTCGAACTTTGCTTGGCACTTCTCCAAGAATCGCCCCACCATTCGAGTAAAGATATACCCCGATGTGGACATCCGAGCATCCATGTCCCCAGAAAATGCAGTCTGTATAACCCATCACTCTTAGTTCTCCACCGCCGTATGTAAGAACCAAGTCTTTAGTCCTCCTTAGGTACTTAAGAATGTTCTTTACAGCGATCCAATGTTCTGCCTGGATTTGACTGAAACCGACTTACTACGCTCACAGCATAGGCAATGTCCGATCTAGTGCAAATCATTGCATACATAAGACTACCTACTGCCGAAGCATAAGGTACCTTGCTCATTTCCTTTCTATCTTCCTCACTTTGAGGACACATCTCTAAGGAAAGTTTTGCACCATGTTGCATAGGTAGAAACCCTCTTTTAGAATCTTCCATTCTAAATCGCTTCAGGATCTTTTCTATGTAGAGGGCTTGGGAAAGACCTAACATTCTTTTCGCTCTATCCCGGTAGAGACGAATACCCAGAATATAGGTAGCTTCTCCCAAGTCTTTCATTGAGAACTCTTTAGAAAGCCAAGCTTTCACAGAACTGAGCATTCCTACGTCGTTTCCTATAAGTAGAATGTCATCTACATATAGTATTAAGAACTCAATTTTGCTCCCACTAACCTTCTTGTAAATACAGGGCTCTTCTTCGTTTTGGACAAAATCAAACTCTTTGACTGTCTCGTTAAAACGAAGATTCCAACTTCGTGAAGCTTGCTTCAGTCCATAAATGGCACGCTGAAGTTTGCATACTTTATGAATATTGGTTTGAGATATGAATCCCTTAGGCTGTTCCATATAAATCTCCTCCTCGAGGAATCCATTTAGGAATGCCGTTTTCACATCCATTTGCCATATTTCATAATCTAAGTGGGCTGCTATAGCAAGCATCATGCGAATAGACTTAATCATAGCTACAGGCGAGAAGGTCTCGAAGTAATCGATTCCTTCTCTTTGGGAATAACCCTTTGCCACAAGCCTGGCCTTATAGGTATCAACCTTGCCATCTCCATCAGTCTTTCTCTTATAGATCCATTTGTTTACAATAGGCACTATGCCTTTAGGACGATCTACTAAAGTCCAGATCTGATTAGCATGCATTGAGTCTATCTCAGCTTCCATAGCTTCTTGCTACTTGGTGGAGTCAACGTCTACCATCGCTTGGTCGTATGTAGAAGGATCATTCTCTTGACTACTTTCTGTTATCTCATGGACACCCAGTTCCTCTTGATGCAGATAGCCATACCTCTCAGGTAATTGAGAAATTCTACTAGACTTGCGAGGTTGTATTTGTATTTGAGAAGGTTCGGTTCTTATATCTTGCATAGGTGTCTCATTTGGTGTTTCTTTTATTTCTTCCAAAGAAATATTTCTACCTGCCCCTCCTTCATGAATAAACTGATCTTCCAGGAAGTGTGCTTGTATAGCAACGATGATCCTATGATCTTCGTGCATGTAGAATAGATATCCCATGGAATCCCCTGGATATCCTATGAAACGACCTTTCACAGACCTAGTTTCCAATTTCTCTACTTTAGTCTTCTTGACATAAGCAGGGCATCCCCAAATCCTAATGTGATTAAGACTTGGTTTCCTACCTCTCCACATCTCATGGGGAGTCTTAGGAACGGATTTGGAAGGACATCTGTTCAATATATGCACAGCAGTAAGGAGCGCGTAACCCCACAGATAAATCGGTAGATCAGTATAGTTAAGCATGGAGCGAACCATGTCCAACAAGGTTCGGTTCCTTCTTTCTGATACACCATTTAATTGTGGAGTAGCTGGAGGAGTGAATTGTGACACTATTCCCAGTTCTTTTAAGAACTCATCAAAATCGGTACTCATGTACTCACCACCCCGGTCTGACCGAAGAGTCTTAACACGGTTACCTGTTTGATTTTCAACTAGGGCTTTAAATTCCTTGAATTTATCAAAAGCTTCAGACTTATGTTTCATTAAGTACACGAATCCATACCTGGTATGGTCATCAGTGAATGTAATGAAATACTGAAAGCCGTCTCGTGCCACTTCAAAAGGGCCACAGACGTCGGTATGGATGTAATACCCGAATTTCTGATATGTATTTGGAACTTGTGATATTGTAATCGTTGTACTTGATCTGAGTATTATTCTCCGTATTTCATAATCCGATATTGTCGAGCGTATGATTTCATGTATGTCATTTTAAAAATTGTATTTCTGCGCATGTAGCGCACGCTATCGGCTATGTGTAGCGTACGCTAACATGGATTCATAGCGCACGCTACAAAGGAACCTTAGCGCACGCTATGCGTGGTCAATTTGATTGAGACGTGCGGTAGGCGAGATCTGGCCGGGGACCCCTGTCGGATTGTGTCGGGATGAACCTGGACGGCTTTCGGGAAAAGCCAAGTCAATGCCTTAGCGCACGCTACAGGCATGTGCATAGCGCGCGCTAAGTGCCGAGTACAGTAAAGCCAATAGCCGTTAGCGCACGCTACGAGCAGGGGCTAGCGCGCGCTAATAATCATTTCCTATAAATAGGACAACATCCTTTTCGTATTTTCAGTCCTTTCTTTTCCCACATCCGAATTCTTATACTTAGAGTATAACTTCCTACATCCCAAACACCTCATATCAACATTCTAGCTCGTGATTGAAGATTGTAAATCTTTGAGGATTGGTGTTCGAGCCTTCGACGTTGGATTGCTTCGATTTTCTCCTTGTTCTTCACTACTTTGAGGTAGGTGATTCTTCACCAATATTAGTAGTGTTCTCAAGGACGATTTGATCATGTTTGTATAATCAGTTATTTCGTTTATAATAGATCATCATGTGTTAGAAGGATACTTTTGACGTATCGGCACTATATATCGTATGAACCTTTGAACCATCTTAGTATATAGACTCCTAAGTATTTTCAAAATCGATTTATGATCAGTAAATGGATATTACCTAGATTGTTACGTTTTACACATTGGAATCATGCGTTTTGGAACGTAGGATGAACGGAACTTAGAATATTTTCTTGAAGATCTAAGATGAATTATGGTGTTGAGGTGATTATCCGTATCTTTGTATCTCATAGTCATTCAGTACGTATAGAACTTCCACAAACCTTATTAGCATGATATGCTCGGGGACGACTTGTTTTATCACCATAGAATTCATGAGTTCATCACCTTTCAATCCAGTTTTCTGTTAGTAGTAATCTGCCATGCACGGTTAGCGCACGCTAACATACGTTAGTTAACGTGCGCTATCAGGGATAAGTTAACGCACGCTACGTGTGGTACGTAACGTACGTTATGATATCAGCCGAGTCAGTCGACTGATCAGAGAGAATTGGCAGTCTGTGGCTAGCGTACGCTAGGCTTATACGATAGCGTATGCTAACAGGCAGGCTTAGCGCACGCTACATAGAGTGCGTAGCATACGCTAAGTGGTTCAGGCAGACTGCATATTTTGAGCTTTTGGGCCGTAGACCGAATTGTTAGGCCATCGTTCGACTTGAGATGATTTGTATATCATTCCTTTTGTTAAGGTTCGAGCTTGCTACGTTGATCGAAGGAGGCGACCTTCGAGTGTGTTGAGATCATTGAAGTGTTTCGTTCTTGCCATCTTCGAGGCAAGTATCGTAATATATTAATATTGGTATTTTGAGCATGCGTGTGATTATTCATGTTGTTGAACATGAGATTTATTACGTTGAATTGTCATGATATTCGTTATCCAGTGTTTGTATGTTCATGTTGGTGAACATAATGATTTGGCATATGTGTATGCATGAGTTGTGTTTGTGTACGATGTACGATCTATGCTGAGGGCGCTGGATCGGATGTCCACCTCGTGTTGGTCCGACGGGATCATCTTGGGATCTAGGCTGAGGGCGCTGGATCATTGGACGGGTTATTTCCACCTCGTGTTAATGAAATCTTGTGGATTCGCATTGTCGGATTCCGGTAGCGGAAGTCCGTGTGGTGTATCTTGTTATATATTGTTGATGCATATTCGAATTGTTTAATATGATACTTGTACTAGCATCGTTTTGCTAATCCCTTCGGGGTGGACATTTGTTGTGATATTCAGGTAGCGAGGAGCGAGGAAAGCGACCACGATGCAAGCGTGATGACGAAGGGGTTCAGTGATGTTTGTTGTTGTTGGTGATTTGTTTTATTGGTTTGATTTCAGTACTCGAGTACGCGTGTCTTATTAATATCATTTCAATATGGTTGTATTAATTACTCGTTGAACTAGTTGTTCGGTTTTGAAAACTTGAATTTCCGATGATGATGATGTCTTATATTTACCTTTCTTTTAAATTAGCCTTGTAAATCCTTACTTAAAGGGTTTACGGCGTTGTAATTATTCCGAATATCTCGGGGTGTTACAGAATATGGTATCAGAGCTAAGATTTATGGATATCTTGGCAGTCGGGTTTTAAGTTGGGTCTGTTTACGTTATTGATTTACGAGTCATTCGTAACATCACTGTTCAGCCAAAAGTCGTCATGTGGACCGTGGTTGTAAGTCTCCTAATCTCTTATACTACCGTTTTACTTAATTACTGTTTTGTGAGTATTGACGGGTTTTATTTCGAAAACTTTGTCCCAGATATTGAGGAATTGTGTTTACAGTATGTTGAGAGGAGGACGTGGACGCAGACGCGGTCGTGGATGCGGACGGGGTAACATGAGACAAGAGGATTCCGCAACTACCCCGGAATTATCAGCTAGTCGAACCGATTCCCATTCTGGAGGGCAGCAAGGATCAGCGAATGACGATGCAAATCCTAACATGCCGGGAGTGCTTCAACAGGTGGTGGCGCAGATAAACCAGTTTGCCCAGGTAGTCGACCGCATGCAGACGGCGATGGGACAGCAGCACCATGAGGACAACCGGGGAGACAGATGGCTTGCTGAGGTGGTCAAATTGCACCCGCCAAAATTTGACGGATCTGCTGAGGCAATTACTTGGGATCACTGGCTCAAGGAGTTAGAGAAGATATTCGCGGGTCTTAACTATCCCGAGGACCGGAAGGTTCCCATTGCCCAGTATTTTCTGACTGGGGAGGCCTTTGATTGGTGGGAAGCTATTCGACCCGAGAATCATAATGCGGATTGGACGAAATTCAAATTAATGATGGAAGCACAGTATTGTCCTCGTCCAATTAGAGAGGCAAAGATCCGAGAGTTTTTCTCACCACAGAGTTCGGAAGCATCTGTGACAGATGTAATCAAAACTTTTAATCATCAGCTGACTTGTGTGCGACACTTGGTCAGAACGGAGGCGGAAAAGATTTTCCATTTCGATATGCGGATGAGGCCGGAGATTCAACAGTACATGTCCGGATTCGAGTGTACTACGTTGCGACAGTATCAAGACAAAGCGCTGGCCTACGACATGAAAGAGGCGGCGGTGGAAAAATCAGTAGAAGCAAAGAAGCAGAAGGTGACCGGCAACTTTTCATAAAACAAGAGTGGTGGGGCCCGCAAGGTCCAGTCTTCCTTTTTTTCGGCTAGGAAACCTACACAACCTTCTAGAGGCAGAAAGAAGTTCCGAACTACATCAACGGTTTCGGACGCATCAAGGAAATGCTACAATTGTGGTCGAGCAGGGCATATTCGACGTGATTGCCCCGCATCTTCTGTGACTTGTTACGATTGTGGACAAGAAGGGCACCGTGCGGCCTTCTGTGGAGTTGCTACTAGATCTTTTGGTACTCGCACTCCAGCTCCAGTTCCGAAGGAGACGAGTGTGAACCAGATGCAGCAGAGTGGATTTCAGCAGCAAAACGTTGGGAAAAGAGAGACATCCAGTGTTGGGTCCGTTCCTCCGCGCCTGTACGAAATGAGGAAATCTGACGATCAGAACACTGCTGTTGCATCAGGTACGATTCAGATCCTTTTGCAACCAGTTATTGTTTTATTCGATTCCGGAGCTACACATTATTTTGTATCATTGAACTGTGTAAATCGTTTAAAAATCTCGTGCTTATTTGGTTGTGAACCTTATGTTGTGGGTTTGCCGAGTGGAGAGAAAATTGTGGGAACCCTAGAGGCTAGAGATTTTCCAGTATCTATAGGAGGGAGAGATTGGCCATCGAATCTTATTGTAGTTGACATCTACGGTGACGATTTAATTCTCGGAGACGATTGGCTCAACCGTTATGGAGCTATTCTGAATTACCGAGAGAGAGTCATTTCTATCATTGCTGATGACGGATCTGAACACTTATTCCGAGGATGGAGACCAGGAACCTCGGGAAAATTGATCAAAGCAATGAAAGCCGTGAAATTACTGAAGCAAGGATGTCACGGACTTTGGTGCTATGCCATGAGGAAAGAGGAATGAGTAGAGCTCTCATCTATTTCAGTTGTGAATGAGTTCTCAGATGTATTTCCTGACGAACTACCTGGGTTACCTCCGCAGAGAGAAGTGGAATTCACTATCGAATTAGAGACTGGAGCAGCTCCTATTTCCAGAGCACCATACCGCATGGCGCCAACCGAGATGTATGAACTCAAGAAGCAACTGGAGGAATTGTTACATAAGGGCTATATTCAACCTAGCGTTTCTCCTTGGGGAGCGCCCGTTCTCTTTGTCCGGAAGAAAGATGGATCCCTCCGACTATGTATTGATTACAGGGAGCTCAACAAGATGACGATCAAGAATAAGTACCCTATATCTCGGATCGACGACTTGTTTGATCAACTGCAAGGGGCAAGGGTATTCTCGAAGATTGACTTGCGATCAGGATACCACCAGTTGAGAATTAAGGAATCGGATATACCAAAGTCTGCTTTCAGGTCCTGGTACGGGCATTATGAATTTGTAGTGATGTCGTTTGGACTTACCAATGCTCCTGCGGTGTTCATGCAATTGATGAATCGGGTATTCTTGGAATACTTGGATAAATTTGTGGTCGTCTTCATTGATGACATCTTGATATATTCGAGGGACGCATAGGAGCATGCCGAACATTTGCGTGTGGTTTTGAGCACTTTGAGGAAGGAACAACTGTATGCAAAGCTTTCTAAATGCGCGTTCTGGCTCAGGGAGGTAACTTTCCTCGGGCATGTGATATCAGCTGACGGAGTACAGGTGGACCCAAAGAAAGTCGAAGCAATCTTGGAATGGGTGGCTCCTATTAACGTGAAAGAAGTCTGGAGTTTCTTAGGACTTGCTGGATATTATCGCCGCTTTGTAGAGGGATTTTCCAAAATTGCTCGTCCGCTCACTCAGCTGTTACAAAAAACTCGAAAGTTCATGTGGAATGAGAAATGTCAGGCTGGTTTTGATGAACTTAAGAAGAGACTAACGACAGCACCTATATTAGCATTACCAGATGGAACTGATGGTTTCATGGTGTATAGCGACGCTTCAAATCAGGGTCTGGGATGTGTGTTGATGCAAAGAGATAAGGTGATTGCCTATGCTTCTCGGCAGTTGAAACCATACGAGGTTAAGTACCCGACTCATGATCTGGAGCTAGCAACTGTAGTCTTTGCTTTGAAAATTCGGAGACATTATTTGTACGACACTCATTGTCAGATCTTTACCGATCATAAGAGCCTCAAGTACATTTTCAGTCAGAAAGAATTAAACAGGAGGCAGAGAAGGTGGCTGGAATTGATCAAGGATTACGACTTGGAGATTCTCTATCATCCGGGTAAAGCAAACGTAGTAGTCGATGCCTTGAGCCATAAACCTGTTTCTCTTCGAGTGTTGGAAGCACTTGCATCCCGAACCAGTATTCAACGGGAACTGATCCGCGAATGGATTGAAGTATGGGCACCAGGAATCCAAGGGAAACTTTATGTGATGGAACTGACTTCATCCCTAGTCGAGGAGATCAAGTCTAAACAGTTGGACGATTCTCTGATCCTTCGATTATGTGATGAAGTAAAGAAAGGAAAAGCCCCAGGATTCGTGATACAAGATGATGGAGTTCTGAGATTTCAGAGTCGACTTTGCGTTCCCGATGATGATGATTTGAGACGGACTATTCTGAAGGAAGCTCACAGCGCGCCTATTCTATTCACCGGGCGTGATAGGATGTATAAGGATTTAAAGATTTACGGTGGGGAATATGAAGAAGGGCGTGGCAGTACGTTTGAAGTGTTTGACGTGTCGGCGAGTTAAGATTGAACATCGGCGACTGCGGAATGATAAAGCCGCTTCCGATCCCTGAATGGAAGTGGGAGGACATCTCGATGGATTTCATCACCAGTATGCCAAGGACTAGAACGGGAATGAACATGATTTGGGTTGTAGTTGATCGACTAACCAAGTCGGCTCATTTCCTAGGGATTAAAGATACATGAGGACCCGAGATATTGGCGCGAGTATTTATTGCGGAGATAGTCAGATTGCATGGGACGCCGAAGACCATTATTTCGGATCGAGATGGTCGCTTCGTGTCGCACTTCTGGAAAGCAGTTCACAGGGCTTTGGGGACTGAGCTCAACTTTACCACGGCTTATCATCCCCAAACGGACGGTCAGTCCGAAAGGACTATACAAACAGTAGAAGACATGCTTAGATCTTGTGCATTAGATTGGTCAACTGATTGGGAAGTTCACTTGCCCTTGATCGAGTTCACCTATAATAATAGTTGACATGCTTCTATTAAGATGGTACCATTTGAAGCTTTGTACGGGAGAAGATGCCGATCACCCCTGTGTTGGCATGATTCTTCGGATTTGATCGGGACGGAACCGGAATTGATTATTCAGACTCAAGAGAAGATAGCTTTGATTAAAGAAAGACTGTTGACTGCCCAGAGTCGACAGAAGTCTTATGCAGATGTATGTCGTCGCTCTCTAGAGTTCGACGCTGGGGACCATGTGCTATTGAAGGTGTCTCCTACACGAGGGATTTCCCATTTTGGGAGGAGAGGCAAGCTTAGTCCAAGATATATCGGACCATTCGAGATCCTCGAGAAGGTTGGAGATTTAGCATACAGGTTGGCCTTACCGCCATCGCTGAGTCACGTTCACAATGTGTTTCACGTATCCCAACTGCGAAAGTATGTACCGGACCCCAGTCACGTCATTGATTTCGACGAGATCGAGATAGCTAATGATGGCACCTTCGAAGAGAGACCAATCAAGATACTTGAGAGTCGGATCAAACAATTGAGGAATAAACCAATACACTTGGTTAAAGTACAATGGTCACAACACGGAGTCGAATAGGCCACTTGGGAAACGGAGGACAGTATGAAGGCTGGATATCCAGAGTTGTTTTCATCTTAAGTTTCGGCTTCTTTTTAGGGAGGAAGGATGTAATACCCGAGATTTCTGATATGTATTTGGAACTTGTGATATTGTAATCGTTGTACTTGATCTGAGTATTATTCTCCGTATTTCATAATCCGATGTTGTCGAGCGTATGATTTCATGTATGTGATTTTAAAAATTGTAATTCTGCGCATGTAGAGCACGCTATCGGCTATGTGTAGTGTACGCTAACATGGATTCATAGCGCACGCTACAAAGGAACCTTAGCGCACGCTATGCGTGGTCAATTTGATTGAGACGTGCGGTAGGTGAGATCTGGCCGGGTACCCCTGTCGGATTGTGTCGGGATGAACCTGGACGGCTTCCGGGAAAAGCCAAGTCAACGCCTTAGCGCACACTACAGGCATGTGCATAGCGCGCGCTAAGTGCTGAGTACAGTAAAGTCAGTAGCCGTTAGCGCACGCTACGAGCAGGGGCTAGCGCGCGCTAATAATCATTTCCAATAAATAGGACAACATCCTTTTCGTATTTTCAGTCCTTTCTTTTCCCACATCCGAATTCTTATACTTAGAGTATAACTTCCTACATCCCAAACACCTCATATCAACATTCTAGCTCGTGATTGAAGATCGTGGATCTTTGAGGATTGGTGTTCGAGCCTTCGACGTTGGATTGCTTCGATTTTCTCCTTGTTCTTCACTACTTTGAGGTAGGTGATTCTTCACCAATATTAGTAGTGTTCTCAAGGACGATTTGATCATGTTTGTATAATCAGTTATTTCGTTTATAATCGATCATCATGTGTTAGAAGGATACTTTTGACGTATCGGCACTATATATCGTATGAACCTTTGAACCATCTTAGTATATGGACTCCTAAGCACTTTCAAAATCGATTTATGATCAGTAAATGGATATTACCTAGATTGTTACGTTTTACACATTGGAATCATGCGTTTTGGAACGTAGGATGAACGAAACTTAGAATATTTTCTTGAAGATCTAAGATGAATTATGGTGTTGAGGTGATTATCCGTATCTTTGTATCTCATAGTCATTCAGTACGTATAGAACTTCCACAAACCTTATTAGCATGATATGCTCGGGGACGACTTGTTTTATCACCATAGAATTCATGAGTTCATCACCTTTCAATCCAATTTTCTGTTAGTAGTAATCTGCCATGCACGGTTAGCGCACGCTAACATACGCTAGTTAACACACGCTACGTGTTGTACGTAACGTACGTTATGATATCAGCCGAGTCAGTTAGCTGATCAGAGAGAACTGGAAGTCCGTGGCTAGCGTACGCTAGGCTTATACAATAGCGTACGCTAATAGGCAGGCTTAGCGCACGCTACATAGAGTGCGTAGCGTACGCTAAGTGGTTCAGGCAGACTGCATATTTTGAGCTTTTGGGCCGTACACCGAATTGTTAGGCCATCGTTCGACTTGAGATGATTTGTATATCATTCCTTTTGTTAAGGTTCGAGCTTGCTATGTTGATCGAAGGAGGCGACCTTCGAGTGTGTTGAGATCATTGAAGTGTTTCGTTCTTGCCATCTTCGAGGCAAGTATCGTAATATATTAATATTGGTATTTTGAGCATGCATGTGATTATTCATGTTGTTGAACATGAGATTTATTACGTTGAATTGTCATGATATTCGTTATCCAGTGTTTGTATGTTCATGTTGGTGAACATAATGATTTGGCATATGTGTATGCATGAGTTGTGTTTGTGTACGTTGTACGATCTATGCTGAGGGCGCTGGATCGGATGTCCACCTCGTGTTGGTCCGACGGGATCATCTTGGGATCTAGGCTGAGGGCGCTGGATCATTGGACGGGTTATTTCCACCTCGTGTTGGTCCGACGGGATCATCTTGGGATCTATGCTGAGGGCGCTGGATCATTGGAATACCCTTGCTGTGTTAATGAAATCTTATGGATTCGCATTGTCGGATTCCGGTAGCGGAAGTCCGTGTGGTGTATCTTGTTATATATTGTTGATGCATATTCGAATTGTTTAATATGAGACTTGTACTATCATCGTTTTGCTAACCCCTTCGGGGGTGGACATTTGTTGTGATGTTCAGGTAGCCAAGGAGCAGGGAAACAGCCACAGTACCGACGTGACGACGAAGGGGTTCAGTGATGTTTGTTGTTGTTGGTGATTTGTTTTCTTGGTTTGATTTCAGTACTCGAGTACGCGTGTCTTATTAATATCATTTCGATATGGTTGTATTAATTACTCGTTGAACTAGTTGTTCGGTTTTGAAAACTTGAATTTCCGATGATGATGATGTCTTATATTTACCTTTCTTTTAAATTAGCCTTGTAAATCCTTACTTAAAGGGTTTACGGCGCTGTAATTATTCCAAATATCTCGGGGTGTTACAATGGATCAATCCAAGTTTTTCAGCATCTCTTTCAAAAGTCCCTGCGAAGGGTAACTTAGTCATTTTGCCTTGAAGGCAAGATTCACAAGTTGGATAGGGATCTGATCCCAATGGACCCGTAAGCCCATCTTTCTCCATTTTATGAACCTTGGTCTGACCGATATGACCAAGTCTAAGATGCCACTTAAGTGCTTGGTTCGTTTAATCCCTACCACGCTTCCTAGTTATAGTGTTCACACTTGTCTTATTCTTTAAATTTAAATGGTATAAACCATTTAATAATGTAGTAGTACCAACCAATTTATTTCTGAAATAAATACGACAAGACCCATCTCCAATAAAGAAGTAAAATCCCTTTCGGTCCATGACCGGAATTGATACAATATTCTTGTGCCCCTTGGGCAAAACAAGTACATCTTCTAAAGTGAGAATAAAACCAGATTCTAAATCCAACATAAGGGATCCGATATCAGAAGCCTCGACACTATGCCCACTTACGACGGTGACCATCACCTCCCCTGAATCCAGCTTCCCACTTCGTTCCAGATCCTGATTCATTGTACAAATGTGAGAACTCGCACCGGAATCAAGTATCCAAGAAGTAGAATATACAGTTACAGAACAATTTGTTTCTAAAACTAGTAGTTCCGTACCTGAAGGCGCATTACGGTCAAGCTTTGGACAATACCTCTTCCAGTGGCCTAGCTCACCGCAGTTGAGGCATACATCCGTTTTCTTGGCCCCTTTGCTCTTTTGAACCATTGGGGCCTTGCCCCTTTCCTTGTCGATCTTAGCTATCGGACCTAACTGCTTCTTGTTCTTTTTCTTCTTATTCTTGGACTTGCAAGTCTTAGAAGAAATCACAAGTGCAGCTTCCTTTCCCTTTGTCTTCATCTGAGACTGGCGCGTCGGTTGTTCATTAGCCACTAAGTTACATGCAATCTCATTGCAGTTGAAGTTCATGACAAATTGGGAAAATGAGTCAGGAAGTGACTGCAGGATAAGGTCAGTTTGGAGAGATGCATGCATCTGAAAATCCAGAGCTTCCAATCTCTCAATCATCGAGATCATCTTGAGGACATGGTCCCCAACCTTCTCTCCTTCCTTCATCCTAGCGCCGAATAATTGCTTTGATATCTCATATCTAGCAGTTCGGCTATGCTCTCCATAGAGCTTAGCCAGGTGCGCTAAGATGGCTCGTGAAGACGTCATCTTTTCATGGGCTCGTTGAAGCTCATTGGTCATTGAGCCTAACATGTACCCTCGCACTCTTATGTCGTCTTTTACCCATTTCTCATGGGCATCGACATCTTCC
The DNA here is from genome assembly GCA_033398695.1 of Orobanche coerulescens. Taxonomy (NCBI): domain Eukaryota; kingdom Viridiplantae; phylum Streptophyta; class Magnoliopsida; order Lamiales; family Orobanchaceae; genus Orobanche; species Orobanche coerulescens. Next base: position 29,577,497 of record CM065815.1, on the reverse strand, counting down.
TGATTGGCTCGGGTTCTTGCAGGAGCCGCTGGGATGTCCGCCTCCAAGACGTATCCCAACGTTTCCATAGTTAGGACAATCCTCAAGTTCCGAAGCCAGTCCACATAGTTCGGACCAGTCAGGACGTTCTTTTCAAGTAGTATAGCGAGTGGGTTCATTGTCATATTGAGAGTTTTGTTAACTGCAGAGAATAATATGAGATTCGTTAGTGATTGTTTAATTATGATCCGAGTAAAGAATTTAAGGACTTTCTTTAATCATAACTCGACTCCCACTATTTTATCGGCATTTACACACTCCCATGTTAAATCCGGAAGTCCTGGGTGACTTCATAGTGGTGATCGATTTCTTTACAAAGTTTAATAGAGGGCAACCCATACGGTTTATATTCTATTATTCTTTATAAAGTGGTGTCTAATACCAACCCATCTAATGGATGATTCGATCTTCTTTTACCCCTAGTTCACTTGCCCTCAACCCATTCGGTTTCTATGGCTTGCTGAACTATCTAAGTTTAAACCGTCAACTCCCATTAGTCTGACAATTGAATCTTACCCGGCAACCAATACGGTTTATAGGGGTTTGATTTGTCACAACCAAAGGCATCTAATGCACTCTATGAATTTATCAACTTTCCCCAAAAATATTACCCCGACATACTCGGAAGAATAATATTCCGGTTTAGATTTCAATTTTCCATGAGTTTGACGGAGGGTAGGAAACCTCGTAACCTTTATAACTTAGTGTTTGTAAGTGGGAGTATTAACGCGATTATATGTTACACTTTGCACATTAATCCGTTTATAAGCGCGGTTTGTGGTTTGTCAATCATTCAAAATGAAAAACAATAAATAGCAACCTAGTTACTACCAATATATAGTTCATGGACTTTTTCCTAAGTATTGGGCCAAGCCAAATAAAGAAAGGAAAAATACAGTATTGATTCTTCGTCTTCTAGTCGGTCGTCTTCGGTCTTCGTCATAGCCATATGAATAATTACATCATTGAACAATACGTCCTATAATACATATTTTATAGTAAAAATAAATAGGCTCAAAATGGCATTTACAACCATATCGAATCGAACAAATCAACAACTAAGTCCACGAGCTATATCACCATCACATAAGGCATTCCATACAACATGTAACGGTAAATGAAATTAAATAATCAATTAATATATTAATCCAATTAATATAAAAATTAATCTATTTAATTTCTACAATATTAATTAAATTAATATTTATAATCGTCATTTTAATCCGTTCAAAGTAATCCGGCCAAAACAATATTCTCGTCTAATAATTTTCCTTAATAATTTTTTTTTTTCTTTTTTTTTTAATTTTTTTTTTTTACTTTTATACTTGTTATGTTTTATACGTATGTAAAAATGTGTATAAAAACGTGTATAAAAAGTGTGTAAAAATGTGTGAAAACGTGTAAAAACACACAAAAACGTATGAAAATGGAAAAAAACGTAAGAAAAACAGAAAAAAAATATTTCTTCGAAAAAATAAAATTATTTTTTAGAGAAATATTATTTTTTGGCAAAAATATATTTTTCGAAAAAAATTTATTTTCTGGAAAAAATATATTATTTTTTCGAAAAAATAAAATTATTTTCTGGAGAAATATTATTTTTTGGCAAAAAAATATTTTTCGAAAAAAATTTATTTTCTGGAAAAAATATATTATTTTTCGAAAAAATAAAATTATTTTCTGGATTTTTTATATTTTAAAAAAAAAATTCACGTTGGCAATGTAACCGGTATCAATGGGTTAAAACATCTTTAGTTACTTAAGTAACCGGTTACAAAACTTTAGTAACCTATTTGTAACAAAAAAAACTTTAGTAACAAAATTGCATTTTTTAGTAAACTTTAGTAACATGTTTGTATAATAACCCATAAAAAGATATTCCAAATATTTTATTAAATCCAATTAAATCCAATTTAAATTTCGAAAATTATTACAACGAAATATAAACACAAAAATGGAGTCCCGAAAATCAAGATGTCGAGGCCCACGGCCGATTCAAAATCGGGCGAAAATCGAGAATCGCCGGACCGAGTCACTCTCGGCTTTGCCGGCAGTGGCGGCGGCTACGATAGCCTACCGAGTCACTCTCGGCCGGCGAGCGGCGATCCGATGGCTGCTGCCAAGGCGTCTTAAATGCGGTATTCGTGTTTAACCCCCGTTTTACTCATTTTTTCGACTCGCTTCCAAAACGAAAAAGTTTCTTAACTTCATGAAGAACTTATATATCAACAAAAATCAAATTTTTCAGATTTATAATTCACATAAAATAGTGGAAACTTGACTTACTACGAACGATTAAATTTCTTCGATTATATCTATTATGATTCTAAATCATAAACATCATCAAATAACATTCCAAATGCAAAGATGATCGTATATACGATATATTTGACCTCTCTCTGATACCAATGTAGAGATTCCACAGAAAATAAACGCAGCGGAAGAATAACGGAATCCCTAAGAGGATCGATCAAGTAACGTATATACGAAAAGAAAAATATGAAGATCAAGGAATCAAAGTCCCATACCTATGATGTCTCTGAAAAACCTTCGTATGATGATGATGATGATGATGAAGAGCCTTTCGTTCTAAGCACCTAAAGAAAGATGCCTCTACTTCACACGCCGGAACTTGATGGAAAAATCGACAAGCTTCCTTTCTTCAAGAATGCGGCTAGGGAAGCTTGTAGGAATTTTCTCTCTCAATGTATTCTTCTTATATCTTGTCTCTAAGATCAAGATGAAGTTTTCAACCTTACTCTCTCTCTCAAATTCGTGATTTTGAGTTCATACAAGAAGAAGTTGTCCTCTCTCCTTTTTAAAGACTTTTATTTATAAAAAAATGAAAGTCTTCCTTTAACACATGATTGAGGGTATCAAATACACCTCACATATGTCACCTAGTGACATAAAATAAGTATAAAATAGACAAGGGAGTGAGGAGGGCGGCCTTAAGGGAAATTTCCAAGAAGACGGGTCGAATTTACTCGGCTCGTGTACTGGATGTTCGTCAAAACGAATCCCTCGTGTACCGGATGTTCGTCAAACGAATCCGTTTTATTTCCAATGTGTTTGGACTAATTAATTAATCCAATTAATTAATTATATCAAACACAAATATATATTTCTCTAAGAAATATAATTTATGAATTAAAGTAATCACCCAGTAACTTACTTACAATTCATAAGACCGCTATTTGATTTATCCGATAAATCAAACTTAGATATCTAATATCTAATATTATAAGAGAGATTATTAATTCACATTTATCCATCAATGATCATATTGCGCGACTCCGTAGGTTCGTCTCAGCCGGCATTGGGAGGAACCAATGAGTGCGGGCAGCACTTAGCCAGCCTAGCGGGCCGCACTGTAAACCCCGACTGAGAACGAATGAACGAATCATTCCAGAACCATTATGTCGTGAATACTATATACGTATAGACCCTTCATCAGATGTCCCGGTCAAGTCTTCGGGTCACGGTAAAGTCAAACCCTACTGTTGACTAAACTCTATACATGTGTTAATGCAAATTAAGACCAACTGATTAATAGTGTATCTAATACGACTATATCAGAATGCTTTGGCCAAAGACTTATGATCTTATTTGCCATTAACCGTATAGGACATTCGCCTACTCACTAACATGAGATAGAATCCTTTCTTGGTGTTCAGCAAAGACTGCTACCTGCCTGTATAGTCCGCACTTCGAGGTCGACTTAGCAATTAAGCAAATGAGTCTAACTACTCTAATGACAAACTAAACGTCACAAACACATCTTCTACTGAACCCTCAAGTCAAAGGTCCACGTATACTATCACAACCTTTCGATTCGTCATCGACTCTCTGAGAGTGAATACCGTGTGACTGAATCGAGTATGAGTCATGTTCGAGTATACTGGTCCCACCAATATATTTATAACTATGCTATCAAGACGTGCACACATCCTAGCATCAGTTATACAAGTCTTATTAAAACTTAATGTCCTGTTAAGTTTTATCGACTTGCGAACTAGTTAAGCATTCGAGCTCTAAACACTTCTAGTGCCTATCTCCTTATCTCCATAAGGAGTAGAATGTTCACTCTCAAATGCAAGGACTGTTATTCTATATACCAAATCACAATGCCAGTGATATACAATAATATAGAAATAATAATTGCCTTATTAAATATAATATTCATAATTACAATACAATTGCTCTCACTCTCTCATCCTCTGAGTGGCATTCGAGGGCATATTCCTAACAGGCGTTCGGTGGAGTCGCCGGGTTCGTAGTCGGTTCGTGCCAACCTACTTCGGTCGATTCTCCGCGTTGTGGTTGTCCGAGGCAAGTACCTTGTCCATACTATTCTTGTTTTGGGAATATGATTAATCTTGTTGGTATTCTTAGTTTCCCTATGGATTCATGGTATATTTCGTGGTTTTTACGGAATCGAGAGGGTTTGGTTGTGGTCCGCCCTCGTTGTTGTTTATATACGAATATACATGAATCGTAGGCGGGTTTTCGGGTGTATTCCAATTCCGTATTCATTTAGAAATGGTTGTGATTGTATTCTTCGAATCGTTAGGTTCGGTTTCGTTGGTTCCTAGCGTTTGTTGGTGACTTTCCTTTCCGTTCGTTGCGTCGTCAATTATTCAAGGCAAGTATTTTTGGAAACCTTTATTCTTAACGTGAAATGGTAATGTATATTGTGTGTGCTTTGCTCACCCTGGGAGGGTCCGACGGGGCCTCGGGGGAATCTATGACTTCACTCTGGATTCACGAGTTTGTTTCGCTAGCCAGCTCGGGAGGGTCCTTAGAGGCCTCGGGTGGGATTCATGGTGGCGTCCTGGTCCTAGGCGATGCCTGTGCGTGATTTTTTTTATAAAGTGGCCAGCTCGAGAGGGTCCTTAGAGGCCTCGGGTGGGATTCGTGGCTTCATCCCGGTCCTAGGCAAATTGTTTGACTGTTTGTTTCCGGAAAAGACATGTTTGGTTTTGGTTTTTGAAATGATGTTGGTGCATGTACTATGAAACGTGTAAGCGATTGGTTTGCCTTGAATACTTGTACTAGCGTAATTGCTAACCCCTTTGGGGACCCGTTGTCGGAGAAATTCTTGTTATGGATTTCAGGTTATGTTCAGCCAGACGAGCGGGCGCTGGGATGGTACGAGGATGTCGGCTAAGATTGTTGACATGTGCAATTGAGTCTCGTTATTTCCTACTGTCTCTTTTGAGGTGGATGTTTTCCAAATTGTAAACTTACAGATTGTACTCGCGAGTACTTAGACTTTTCCTTTCGGATTGTGATTGGTCTTCGTTGGAGTTACTGTATTTGTCGGTTGATGTTTATTATGCCGGTTGTACCGGACGTGTTGTTTTATGTTCTTGTTGTTAACAATTGTTTCCTTGCTAACCGAGACGGTTAGTCGAGTGGTGTTTTCTTGTGATTAGCCTGGTGGGTCCCATGTAGGGGTCCACGGCGCTGTAATACACCTCGAATATCTTGGGGGTGTTACAGAAAATGGTATCAGAGCTCTAGGTTTATGGATACCTAGGCTTGTCGGTTATTTAGGTCTAGTTATGTTTTGTTTTGCACATTGTCACACCGCTGCCGGCATCTCAGTACATCCAGTGCTCGTAAGTTTTCCTTACTCGATCCTCTTGTTTTCTCGTATTGAATTTCCACTTTTTGAACTGTGATTGCCTCTCTCGTACTTATCGTCGAGTTGTTTTCGATCCATCCAGTTCGTGTACTTTTGATTCTAGTATTGCGCAGTCCTTTATCTCTCTGGTGTATGTGCGCCGTTCTGGGCTTGACCATTTGTCGTCTTGCGAGCCTTCCATCGCTAAAATTCCTAGCGTTGGTGGGATCGTTGGTGATCGAAAGATCCGAGATTTGCTCCGTGGTATACTGTGAGAGGGCTTGACCCTCTAGTCTTTTGTTGTATGATGGAATCTGTGTTTAGTAATTGCGATATACTAAATGTATGTTGAGCCAAACGTCGATGGTTCGGACAGGGGGTGCGGTGTGGTGTGAATGTTTTGAACATTGATATGTTCCGGGAAAGGTATCGATGGCAGAGTTTGTTGAGAAACTCACATATATGGTTTCGACGTGTGTTCGAATCGGTGTTCATTAGTTATACTATTAAACTTGAAGAGATGGTTTGACATATGCTTGGAATTGGTATTTCCGAGTTGCGCTTGTTGAACTGGTGATTTTTGAATGCCGTATATGCGTGTGTTCGGGAATTCATGGTACTTGGCTAATTATTAATATTTACAACCAATGTGTTTCTATTAATAATAATACATGTGGCGTGCATGCTTGAAAATTTCTTAGACTTGATCGTATTGTGGGTTTTTGAAAAGTGACATGAATTTGGGCGAGCCAGCCTTGTATTTTCAAATAAAACCTTGTGTCGGTATTTAAAGGTCGTGTATAAAAGTGTTTAGGACATTTTATAAAATGCTACCGCTGTTAAGCCCTTGTCGTGTTTGAAAGGGTCTTGAAAACGATTTTTAACTTATCGGTTTTATTTTCGAATAACTGGAGTATACGATTTTAAAATCAGATTAGCCTGGGGAAACCTAGGCTGTCGAGTCAAGTTGTGTTTGTTGAGTTTTGTCTCGTCGGATTTTTGTCTGACGTAGTCGCATCGCGACGCGTCGTTTGAGATCATTGGTCGTGATTAGTATCGAGGGGCGGTCGTCACTTACGTGCGACCTATGGATGTAAAACTCCCTTCCTTGTGTTGTGCCTCGTGTGACACGAGTTATTTGTATGATTAGTCGTTAAATGATGGAATCCTTCTGTGGATTTTGATTTCACGATATGTGTTTATTAGACTCTCGTATTTGGTTTATACGAGGAGTGTAAATCCTTCTTGATGTATTTTCGAACCGCATTTTATCCGCTGCGTGAGTTCTTTCAAAACGGCTTTCGGTATTTTGCAAACTGAGTTTTATTTCGAAAACCGATTCCTTTAACCGAGTTTTTGGCCTTGACCGTTTTGACGGTAGTTGGGTGTTTCAAATGATTTTGCGAGTTTTGATAAGTACTACCGTCATCGGCCTTTTTGGGCATTTTTGTAATTGGTTTTTAGCCTGGTGGGTTCCGGCACGGGACCCACGGCGCTATAATGTTCCGTATAATTACCCGAAATTTTTGGGCATTCTAGCCCAATGAATTATCTTTAAAAACCTTGAGTATCTTAAAAAAATAAATTTCGAGACGTACTTTTCAAATGAGTTATTTTCTTATGGTACATCCAAGGTGCCACAATATATTTCAAAAAATTTCTACCTCGAGGACCAAAATGTTTGAGATATTTTCAATGTTTAGAAACACTTTTATTTAGACCCGAGGGTCGAATATTCTGAAAGTTTCCACTACGAGAAAGTGTCCTCATTTTTATCAAATGCGAAATGGTTTTCAAAAGTCTCGATAACGATGTTTTACGTTTGTATTTTTTTTAAAGGTGATACTCAAGATCAACCGGCGTTCTTCTAAAATTATTTTCAAAATGAGGTTTTCGTTATTAAAACCTATCCATTCCCGTTTAAGGGCTGGGTATGTATGTATGATGTTCGCGTTCTCATTATGATGTTGCTCCAGAGTATGATCGAAGTGGCGGCGTGAGCGTTGAGTCGTTTTCCACACATTTGTTGTGTTAGCCCCTGTAAGAGGCGAGATGTTCGTGTTGAATGTTGTCGCCTCGTGGTGATTTTTGCATTATTGCGCATATGCGAGCTGTTAGAGCTTGGTTTGGTATGACCGTGTGCATCGGTGATGGTTCCGTTATGTGTCGGTTGTTTAATGTTTTGTTACCTTGCTCCCGTTTTTTTTGTGAATTTCGTGGACGAGGTCGGAGGTAATACCCGTACTATTTTGACTTATGTATTTTCTCTTTCTCCAGTCTATCGATTCGCTCATGTTCGTTGAAACTTTATGAAATTGTTCTGTATTTCGGTTTCATCGTCCGAACGAACTGTGATCTTGTTGTGGGTCGATCTGGTTATCGTTGTGACTTTTTCGAGTTCGGTTCGATTCTTGTGAACCTTGTTCGGAAGTGACATCATCTAGTTCTATTAGTTCTTTTATTCGAAGTGGATCGGATTTGCAACTCTTGTGTTTTCGACTTTGTCGACTCATCATGTTCGTTGACATTTCTGAGCTTGTCCTGCCCCTTGCTTTTGTTGATCGAACGAGTGTGGTATTGTTTCAGAATTACTCGTTTGTCGTTGTGACTTTTCAATTGCTATTTCCTTTCCTGCGGATCTTATGTGAATGCACGTCCTGTTGTTTTCACCGGATCATATATTGTCTCGAGTTGAGATGTGAACCTGGGGGTTGTTGTCTGAATTTTATTATCCTTCGTGTTTCGGACATGATTGTTCGATTTTTGTTGTCTCGATCATTTGTTTGTTTGGTTTTTATTGATCTCGTTTCGTGATTGTTAAGCATTCAAACTCCTTCCTAATTCCCTTAAGTTCGGGAAATTAGTCTCGTTTTCGATCTTCCAACCCTTGGGCGGTGGAATTCCGTATTTGTCCAGCGATTGGCTCGCGTTTTGGTTGATGTACCGTTGAGTTGGTTAATCGTATTGATTTTCGTTCGTTGTGTTTTGTGATTGTTCGGATAATTGACTTGATTATATTATCCATTTGATGACGCTTGTCACTTGTTGGTTTTATTATATCCCTAACGGCGATGTTGTGTTGGTCGTCGTGGAGCGTGTTTTCACGCCGCATATTCCGTTGCGTTGCTTGTAACGTTTCGCCGATGGGCGTAAGTTACGCGTTTTCTTGCATATCTCGTTAAGTTTTCCTGGCGGGATATTGCTTCTCCCTACTTATTTTAAGTTTCGGGACGAAACTTCTTTTAAGGAGGGTAGAATGTAATATCCGCAATTTTCGATTTTCGGTAAATTTCTTTTTTTGGCCGGAGTCCGTTTTAACGACTCGCTCATGACCGTTTTGTCATTTCGAGAATGATTAATTCTGCACTTTTTGTCATCCGAGTTCTTTTCGGTATCGTTTTGTTGAATTCCGAGCTTTTTAGCGACTTTTCCGCACTTGAGCTCGATTCTTGCGAATCTCGTCCGAAACTGTTGTTTCGAGTTTCTCGTAAGTTCATTTGATGTTATTATTCATGTTGCGAGCTTTGGTTTGGTGTTTCGATCGCGTATCGTGATTTTCGGACGTTTTGGGCCATTTCCGTAATTTCCCAAAGTTTTGGGTAATTACTTCCGTTGTTGAATTCCGAGCCTTCGGGTGGTCGGAATTGTGTGTTCTCTTAGCTCTTAGATTCGTCTTTGCGAGTACGTCGCAACCGTACCATCGATTCGTATTCAGGTTCGGGTTTCGGGGTCGTTCGGGCCGTCGGAGTTGGCCCCGGCCGAGTCATGGCCGGGCAATCTGGGCCCAGGCCGGCACTGGCCGAGTCACGGCCGGTAGTGCTCGGCAGTTCCTGGCCGAGAAGGCTGCACCGTGGGCCGCGGCACATGCCGGCAGGGCCGCGGCACACTATGTGGCATTTTTCGGCCAAACCGACTGTACCGAGTGCCGCGGCACACGCCGGCCGGGCCGCGGCACACTGCCGACCACTGGGAGCCATTTTTGGGCCTGTGCCGCGGCACACTCCCGCTGGGCCGCGGCACACTGTGCAACCTATTTATGGCCCTGGTTTTTGGCCATTTTTCTCCTTCTTCTCCTTCTCTTCCGCGGCTGAAGGTGATCTTACCATGGAGCCATGTTGTTTAACAACAAATCCATGAAGTTCTTGAGTTTATATCATCAATAAATCATCCGTTATCATCCTTTGATCCAGCGAATCAAGGTAATCTTCCTTAGAACCCTAATTTCGTGAATTTGGGGGTTTTTGCGTTTTTGTCCAATTCGTTCCGTATTATTGATTAATTCATGATGGGTATGATTAATCTTGGTAGTATTATTGTGTTTAACATAATTTAATCCATTGTTCTTCGTCGAATCGAAGTATATTTCTTGATTTCCTTCGAATCGACTTTTTGGGGGATTTGTCCTCGATCTTGTTTTTCATCCGTCTTTGATGGATCGATTATGGTTAAATGATGTCGTTAAACACATTCTATGGATTGTATATCCATTTTTCAACTTGGAATTCTGTTTTCGGGTTTTGACGGAACGAATCGTGTTCTTGGCCGTTTTGGGGAAAACACTTGATCATTCGTCGTTCGTTATTTGAATTCAACGGCTTTGAGTCGTGTTATGGAATTAATTTCATTGTTGTTATTGTCCTTCATAGTTTATTATCGCGAGTTGGCGTTCGGTGGAGTCGGCGGGTTCGTAGTTGGTTCGTGCCAACCTACTTCGGTCGATTCTCCGCGTTGTGGTTGTTCGAGGCAAGTACCTTGTCCATACTATTCTTGTTTTGGGAATATGATTAATCTTGTTGGTATTCTTAGTTTCCCTACGGATTCATGGTATATTTCGTGGTTTTTACGGAATCGAGAGGGTTTGGTTGTGGTCCGCTGTTAGGCGTATTTTTATACGCTTATTTATCATTATTTTGTAGTATTTTGGAGAGTGAAATCGTCTAAATGAGCTTTTAATGCCTTAATTTTGTATGATTGACAGGAAATTGAAGTCCGGAAGCTAAAACGAGGCAAAACGGGCGAGAACGGCAAATCTGGACTCTGAGCCGCGGCACAAGGATGCTGAGCCGCAGACAGAAGACACCACCAAGGGCGAGTAACTCAGACTCGTGCCGCGGCACAACCCAGGTGAGCCGCGGCACAGAAGAATTAATTAACGCCCAGGCATTCAGCTGAAGACGATGTGTCGCGGCACAGGTTTAGTGAGCCGCGGCACATTTGGCGTTTTTTGTATGCCCGCGCGGATTTTGAGCTGTTTCGAAGCCGGTTTTCGACCGAATAATACAGACGCGATTTGCTGATGTGCTGAGCTATAAATAGGGTTTAAGACCCTAATTAAATCATCTTGGAATCTTGGAATTTTTGGATCTAAAAATCTTTGAGAGCTTAAGCTTGGAGACGGCAGAAGAAGAGGGAAGCAGAAGAATTCAAGGGCAGAAGGCGGAAGCTGAAGAACGGAGGAATCCGAGCTTCATCTGCGTTTGAATTTTATGCTTTCGTTTATTTATTCTGTATTTTCAGTTTTTAGTATGTCAGGCTAAAGCCTTAATCTAGGGTTTTGATGAAACCTTTGTTTTGACGAATTGATTGAGATTATCCAATTTATTACCTTTTTATTGAGTTTTCCCAATTATGTTTAATGCTTGCAATTATCTGGCCAATAGTTGTATTGATTTAATCATTCACTTGAATCGAGAGGAGATTTGGTGAGGAACTATTGGTGAGGACCGTTTTATTCTGTGAGATAGGAATATACTCATAGGAACTACGTGGCCTTTAGGAGATTTCATGCTTTTTGCCTATCGACGAATTAACTCACCTAGGGATAGAGTGCGTTATTCGCCTTTAGATAAATCTATTGACCTCGGGAGAGGCGGTAGAATATATTAGCAATCTCCGCCTTCAATAAATTGGGAAAATTATTTATTACGGATAATCGAGAGTAAGTTCGGATAAACTAAGGTGGATTCAGAACCCTAGACTTATTCATCATTTGATTCCTTTTATCCAAGATATTGTTTTCTACTGCTTAGTCTTTTAGTAATTCATTTAGCTATTAATTGCAAAAACCCAACTTCGATTGTTCAAATAAGATTGGAATATGAAAAAATCGGTAGTTAGAGATTCAATCCTCGTGGGAACGATACTCTACTTATCACTTTATTAGTTGTAAACGATGACGTGCACTTGCGTGTAGGAAATATCGCAACAAGTTTTTGGCGCCGTTGCCGGGGATTGAAATTTTCTAATATCGATTTAAGTATTTCCAGTCTTAATTTGAACGTTTTATTTTTATTTTTTTGTTTATTTAATTTCGTTTACTTGTTTTTTCTTTCAGGACCTTTCGTGTAGTGCATGAGAAGACTCGGTAACGAAGGCCTACTACCTTTGGACACCGAGCTCGAGCGCACTCTAAGAAGGAACAAAAAGGAGAAAAGAGAGTTGCAGACGACGGTCAACATGGCCGAGAATATCGAAGTCCAAGGAAGAGATAACCAAGTGCGGCAAGTTCAACCGGAACTAGCTCTTAGAGATTATGCCATGCCGCAGGTCAACGCTAGTTTTTCGGGAATTCGGCGTCCCACTATCCAAGCTAATAATTTCGAGATCAAGCCTGCTATTATTCAGATGGTGCAGGCGAGCCAATTCTGTGGACTGCCGAATGACGACCCGAATGCCCATATTGCTTCTTTCCTTGAGATATGCGACACGTTCAAAACTAATGGTGTCACCGACGATGCCATCCGATTGAGGCTTTTCCCTTTCTCTTTGAGGGATAAAGCAAAGTTTTGGTTAAATTCCTTACCGCCGGGGTCGATTACAACATGGGAGAGGTTAGCGCAAGCCTTCCTTGCCAAATTCTTCCCACCAGCTAAGACGGTAAGGTTGAGAAACGAAATAACCACTTTTGTTCAGTACGATATGGAATCGCTCCACGAGGCGTGGGAGCGATATAAAGAATTGCTACGAAGATGCCCTCATCACGGCATTACTGATTGGCTTCAGCTTCATACGTTCTATAATGGTTTGAGTGCTTCTACACGCACCCTCGTGGATGCGGCCTCTGGTGGGACCTTCATGGGAAAATCTATGGCCGAGGCACACGTGCTTTTGGAAGATATGGCCGAAAACGCATACCAATGGCCATCGGAAAGATTGACACCGAAGAGAGTCATGGAAGTTTCAAGCAATGACCCGATTTCCACTTTGTCAGCTCAAGTCGCCGCTTTGACACAACAGCTCCAGGCATTTTCGCACGCACCAGCCCCCGTTACCATAGAGACATGCAATTGGTGTAACGGATCACACCCGAGCGCAGAATGTCAAGTTGGAAATCCGTTCGAGCAAAATCAGATGGAGCAGGCTCAATTTGTGGGAAGTGGGAATCGGCCGAATAACCCGTACTCCAACACTTATAATCCGGGGTGGCGCAATCATCCTAACTGTTCATGGAGAAACGGACAGAACTCACACCAGCCCCCGTTCGCCCAGAATCAACAGCAGTCCCCTTCCGCTCCCAAAGTGTCTCTCGAGGAAGCACTTGCAAAGTTGGCGGCAAATACGAGCCAATTTATGACCCGTACGGAAGCTACATTACAAAATCATTCTGCTTCCATTCGGAACTTGGAGGTCCAGCTGGGCCAAATCGCTAATGTGTTGACAGCTCGTCCAGAGGGAACATTGCCGAGTACAACAGAGACAAATCCTAGAGAGAGTCTAAACGCTATTAGCTTGAGAAGCGGGAGAGAGGTGCTGGATCAGCCCGAGCGGGATAAAGAGAAGAAGGAGATTGAGGAAGAGAAGGATTTAAAGCCAGAGGAGTCGAAGGATTTGAAGCCGGATAACTCGAAGACATGTTTCCCCCCCGTTCCGTTTCCGCAGAGACTACAGCAAAGAAGGGCGGACAAACAATTTTCTAAGTTCCTTGATGTGTTCAAAAAGCTTCACATAAATATTCCTTTCGCCGACGCATTGGAACAGATGCCGAGTTATGTCAAGTTCATGAAAGAGATACTATCGAAGAAGAGAAAGCTTGAGGAGTTTGAAACGGTCACCTTGACAGAGGAGTGCAGTGCAATTCTTCAAAAGAAGCTCCCACCTAAATTGAAAGATCCGGGCATACCGTGCACCATGGGGAATCTTTCATTTAATAAGGCACTATGCGATCTTGGTGCGAGTATCAACCTCATGCCTCTGTCGATTTTCAAAAAGCTGGATATTGGGGAAGCCAAGCCAACAACAGTCTCCTTAAAATTGGCGGATCGATCGATAAAGTATCCAAGGGAGTGATCGAGGATGTATTAGTTAAGGTTGATAAGTTCATCTTTCCGGCCGATTTCATCGTACTAGACATGGAGGAAGATGAAAATATTCCAATCATCTTGGGACGACCATTTCTAGCGACGGGCCGAACCCTTATAGACGTGGAAAAGGGGGAGTTAACTCTGAGGGTCCAAGACGAGCAAGTTACTTTTCAAGTATTCAAATCGTTCCCATGTCCCAGAGGTGCTGATAAAGGGTCACAAATTGAAAGTGTGGATGTTGCTGAAAGAGGAAAGCACCGAAATAATCGTCGTTGGGAAAATTCAGATTTTGTGTTAAATGGTCCAAGTCTTAAGAAGGATGTAGACCGGGTGGCGTTCCTCGAACATGAGGAAAAATCTGTTGCAGTCTTGAGTGCGTTTGTGAAGGAGGAAAGTGAGCCGGAAGCCAAGCGGACAATTAGTCATGGAAAAACCGGGTGTTTCGGGAAGTTATTCACGTCGAAACCTTTTCGAAAACAACATTTGATGACCGAACCAAAAGTCGAACCGCTAATGACCAATGGTCATAATTTTAACAAAAATATGAACGGTTCGATGAACGGGGCGGAAACCAAATGGAGTTTGCGAAAAGCGAACTAATGTTTTCCAATAGGTCCGACTGAAGACTATAAACTTAGCGCTTCTCGGGAGGCAACCCGAGTTCGTAGTTGTAGATTTTTGCATTTCTTTATTTTTCTTGTATTCGTGATTCTTATTTTTCATCATTTTTGTGCTTCAATTTGCTTCTGCCTCTCGTTTTTAACGTCTTCTTCTCAAAATTACGTGCAGAAAGTCCTGTGGAAGAAATCGAAGTATGAGCCGCGCATGTATTGTGAGCCGCGGCACACATCAATCGCAAGGAGAGGCTAAACCAATCTGTACCTGTGCCGCGGCACGGCATAAATGAGCCGCGGCACACTTGAGCAATGAGCCGCGGCACACGAAACTGAGCCGCGGCACACGACAAAACGAGAACACAGCAAAGGGATCGCACTCGTGCCGCGGATCACTTTATCTGTGCCGCGGCACACTATGCGGAATCCGAAAGGCCCAGGTAACATATAACACGCGTGCGGCCGGCATTTCCAGGTACGCCTTCTTCCTTTCTTCTTCCCTGCCCAGCGCGCGACCGGCCGAAGCGTTCTTCCATTGTTTTTTCCTGCGATTTTTCTTGCAATCTTCAAAAGGTACGTTTCAATCTTTAATCTTGACTTGCTTATGATTTATTTTGGAAGTTGTTTTTGCTTTGGATGAATAGAACATGCTTATTCTCCTTCGAAAGTTTTAGGATTGTTCAGAGAATAACATGGTAGTTTTATCGAATTTTCATGGTTAAATCGGAATATCAATGAGTTGAATGTGTTGAGTTGATGATGATTGACTTATGTTTTGGTTTTTAGGGGTCGAATCGAGCTATAACTATGTTTATTCTTCAAGTAAACTTGTGCCCTCAAGGTGTTTGATAAATTGCCTTAATGAAAAAATTTTCTTTGAAAAAGCAATCGTTTTGAATTTTCGTGCAACGTATACGTTTTGAATTTACAGCAAGCCCAACCCTTACATCCAGGTTACATGTTTAAATCCAATTTCATCCTTCTCTCACGTATGCGCTATTTTCTTAAATTCGGAATTTCTGGCTGGACATCATTACCCGAGCATAAATCAGTGTTATTATTTTTTGCGTGAATAAACCCTCGTGTCTTACTTTTCAGGACTGATTATGGCGAGAACCAAGAAGTTGAGCAAGAGAGCTAGGACCGAGTCATCCCCCACTCGAGGGGAGACCTCTCGTGGTCGGGCCGAGGCGGAGGGGCACCAATTTTCGGACCCCGAAATTCACAAGATATTCAATGAAAAGATCCGGCCACGACCACTTATTCCAGAGAGGGGTTTTACTCCAGCTCCTCAGGACGGGGAATTGCTCACCATGATTGACGAGATGGGGTGGGCCAGATTTACCGCACCTCCCGAGCCCGCAGTTATCTCGATCGTGCAGGAGTTTTATGCCAGTGCACTGCTGAAGCACATTCGGGCAGGGCATACGTTGCCGTCTTTAGAGTCTCGGACTCAGGTTGACGTCCGAGGGGTTACCGTTGATTTCTCCACGGCTGCTATTCGGAGGCTTTTTGGGTTTCCGGTGGTTGATGAGTCAGCCTATGACTGAGTGATGACCAGCCTCACTAAGGAGGCCCTGCTTGAGACCATTGCACAACCCGGTACCGACTGGGAGCAGCGAGCACAGAGTTCTTCCACTTTTCACTTCAGGAGCTCGCGCCTCAGCCGGCTCGGGCGTGCCTGGCTTTATTTTATCTGCGCACGCATTGACCCCACCTCCCAGATCCGTACAGTCTTTCTCTCCCGCGCCCGGATACTTTTTGCTATCACTTCCGGGCTACGTTTCGATGTGGCCCCCATCCTTGTCCGATCTATCTTCCAGAGTATCCAGGGGGGGCCAAGACGGGGTTGAAGCACCCCTCCCTCATCTGCGCTTTATGCCGGCAGTCGGGGCTGACGTGGTCAGACGACGAGCCGATGCTTGCCCCACAGGCCCCGATCGACCACCGCATCATATCACACTTCGATCAGTGGGGCGGAGCGCCGGCACACGCTCGGGGGAGAGGATTTCTGCTAGAGGAGGCCCACGAGGGATCCCCCGAGCCGCTTTTGTTGACGCATGGAGATGCCGGCCCTCAGCCCGACATAGCGAGGTTGGAGGAGTTATTTGATGGGCTGCGGGAGGATTTGAGGAGGCAGAGAGAGGAGCAGAGAGAGGAGCTGAGGAGAGAGATAGAGGAGCTGAGAGAGGAGACGAGGAGAGAGAGAGAGATGAGATGAGGAGTGAGAGAGAGAGCTTGATGGCTGCCATGCGGGAGGAGCAGCGGGCAGAGCGGGAGAGAGTCATTGCTACCGCCCGTGCCGAGATGCGAGAGCAGGCCCGCCGGGCCAGCCGACAAGAGGCGAGGCGTCTTGCTGCGAGGGATGCTTATCATCAGGAGCACCTCGCCGCATGGACGGCCCACATCATGCATCCCGACGGGCCATTTATTGCGCCCGCCCGGCCAGCCACACCACCCTCCTCACCGGACGATGCCGGCACCAGCTCCTGAGCAGACTGGATGGGAGTACTTGACCTTTTACTTTTATTGCATATCATTTTTTGTCCATTGAGGTCAATGTACGTCCTAAGTTTGGGGGGGGATTTACTTTCAGTTTCTACATTCATTGCTGTACCTTATTTTATTGCTGTACTTTATTTCGTTGCACTTTTCATTACTTTGCGTGAAATTTTTTTTTAGATAGCCTTGCTTGTCGTAGTTCTTCTTTATTCGTGAATTTTTCGTCCTTCTATTTGTGTGATACTGATGTTACGACACTGTTTTTTCTCTCTGAAGAAGCGGTCGAGTTTTAGTCAAGTTGTAGTCAGTTATTTCTGTTCTGCTTAGTATTCAATTAGGTCCGAAATTTTTCGTGAGTGTAGAGGTCTTGGCAGATAAGAGACGATACATACTTGTTTTTAAATCCCCATCAATACGTTTGGCTACATTTTCCGGATAGAGAGTTGTACTGTTTCTTTAATCGTTTTGGCACTTAGATTGAGTTTAGAGTCGGTCAGTTTTTCCCTAAAAGTCGAGATAATGTGTTCTATGAAGGGAAGTCTAGTAACCGGGGGTATTCGCGTGACCCGCTGTTTACTCTCGCATAAAACGACAACCCTGATTAGACTAGTGATTTAGATTTTTCACATGTGCCAATGATAGGGAGCCTAGTAACCGGGGGTATTCGCGTAACCCGCTGTTTACTCTCGCGTAAAATGGCAACCTTGATTCGGACATGCGGAAATTATATATTCGAGTTGTTTCTTCGCTGTAGACGGGAACTTAGTAACTAGAAGCATCCATGTGCCCCATGAGTGTCTTTTACGTCAAACGGTTTCCTAATACATGAGAATGGAAGTTCCACCCTAGGATTATCCCGATGAAACATCTCGAGATCCTAACCTAGTGGTCGACTCGAATCAAATTTTTGAACATTTATATAAGGGGATACTGTCTGAGGTTTATTTGTTATGAAACTCTTGAAAATTGTGCCTTTCGACTGTGGAACGGGACGAGCTAGCTTGGTTGTGTTAGCCTTTCATATTGACGGTCGATTTGACTCACGTTTTGTTAATCTTTGAGCTGGATTTTCTTCATGAACGAGTGATTAGGACTGAATTTGATTACTTTGCAGAATCATTATGCTGAGTGCAGCTCGCTTTTATGACACTCGTATTAGTTAGAGAGAATCATAGGATAGTATTGATTAGGTTGAACACTATGAGTTGCACGATGATTCACGACATTCTTTTATTGCATTTAATTCTTTTTGCTTGAGGACAAGCAAATGCTTAAGTTTGGGGGTATTTGTTAGGCGTATTTTTATACGCTTATTTATCATTATTTTGTAGTATTTTGGAGAGTGAAATCGTCTAAATGAGCTTTTAATGCCTTAATTTTGTATGATTGACAGGAAATTGAAGTCCGGAAGCTAAAACGAGGCAAAACGGGCGAGAACGGCAACTGACTCGAGCCGCGCACAAGGATCTTGAGCCGCGCACAGAAGACACCACCGAAGGGTAGAGTAACTGTACTGTGTCGCGGCATGCCAGTGAGCCGCGGCACGTAAGAATTAATTAACGCCTGTGCATTCACCAAGACGATGTGCCGCGGCACGAGTTTAGTGAGCCGCGGCACATTTGGCGTTTTTGTATGCCCGCGGATTTTGAGTCGCTTGCCGGTTTTCGACCGACTAATACGGACGCGATTTGCTGATGTCTTTGAGCTATAAATAGGTTTAAGACCCTAATTAAATCATCTTGGAATCTTGGAATTTTGGATCTAAAAATCTTTGAGAGCTTAAGCTTGAGACGGCAGAAGAAGAGGGAAGCGTAAGAATTCAAGGGCGGATAAGTCAAGAACGGAGGAATCCGAGCTTCATCTGCGTTTGAATTTTATGCTTTCGTTTATTTATTCTGTATTTTCGCTTTTAGTATGTCGCTAAAGCCCTAATCTAGGGTTTTGATGAAACCTTTGTTTTGACGAATTGATTGAGATTATCCAATTTATTACCTTTTTATTGAGTTTTCCCAATTATGTTTAATGCTTGCAATTATCGGCCAATAGTTGTATTGATTTAATCATTCACTTGAATCGGGAGAGGAGATTTGGTGAGGAACTATTGGTGAGGACCGTTTATTCTGAGATAGGAATATACTCATAGGAACTACGTGGCCTTTAGGAGATTTCATGCTTTTTGCCTATCGACGAATTAACTCACCTAGGGATAGAGTGCGTTATTCGCCTTTAGATAAATCTATTGACCTCGGGAGAGGCGGTAGAATATATTAGCAATCTCCGCCTTCAATAAATTGGGAAAATTATTTATTACGGATAATCGAGAGTAAATTCGGATAAACTAAGGTGGATTCAGAACCCTAGAATTATTCATCATTTGATTCCTTTTATCCAAGATATAGTTTTCTACTGCTTAGTCTTTTAGTAATTCATTTAGATATTAATTGCAAAACCCAACTTCGATTGTTCAAATAAGATTGGAATACGAAAAAATCGGTAGTTAGAGATTCAATCCTCGTGGGAACGATACTTTACTTATCACTTTATTACTTGTAAACGATGACGTGCACTTGCGTGTAGGAAATATCGCAACATCCGCCCTCGTTGTTGTTTAAATACGAATATACATGAATCGTAGGCGGGTTTTCGGGTGTATTCCAATTCCATATTCATTTAGAAATGGTTGTGATTGTATTCTTCGAATCGTTAGGTTCGGTTTCGTTGGTTCCTAGCATTTGTTGGTGACTTTCCTTTCCGTTCGTTGCGTCGTCAATTATTCAAGGCAAGTATTTTTGGAAACCTTTATTCTTAACGTGAAATGGTAATGTATATTGTGTGTGCTTTGCTCACCCTGGGAGGGTACGACGGGGCCTCGAGGGAATCTATGACTTCACTCTGGATTCACGAGTTTGTTTCGCTAGCCAGCTCGGGAGGGTCCTTAGTGTAACACCCCCAATCCACTCAGGGATATTACACACCGTAGACCCTCTCCTCGAGGATCTACCAGGCTGATAACTAAAATCAAACATCTAAACATCGCCTTTAAGGCTAAAATGACTCAGTAGACCGACTTGGTCTTTCAATAATAACATACAACTCACTTCCAAATACATACCCACGCAGGGGTCAAAATACAATAAACTCCCGTACAACGGGGAAAAGATACTGCAATGAAAAGAAAATACAACTAGACCAATACGACATCAACGGATCCTCGTGTGATTAGTATCGTTCATCTTTCATCATCCTTCGTGCCGACCCTGTGCTATGCTCCAAAACCTGAATGCAAAAATAGACATCCACCCCCCGAATACTCGGGGGTTAGCAAAACTCCACTGTTTTGCTAGTGCAAGAACAAAGTGCAAATACGAGCCATACAATTCACATTCCACGGATAACAATAACCAGGAATCCTCAAAAATCCAAAAGTAATGAAAGGTACTTCCCGAGGCAAGATTTTGAGTAAGACATTCCAGAAACCGAAAGACCACAATAAAAGGGAAACAATTTATGAAACAGTTTAAAATGCCATCGAGGGTTTTAATAGAAAATAATTTAGGATTATAAAATCCTTCTCTTTCCAAAAATCAATAGGGTCACAACCCAAATGTTTTGTTTTCGCAAATAGGAAACCACCAACAATTTACAGGGTCAGAGCCCAACATCACGTGTCCTCAACGGACATAAAATCAACGAAACATAATCACGCACGCGCATCGTCTAGGACTGGGACGCTACCACAGACATCCCACCCGAGGCCTCGAAGGACCCTCCCGAGCTGGCTAGCGAAACAAATCACACACATCTCACGGTTGGATCAATCGCTTGTTGCATCCTGGCCACATGATCGCATGCCATGTGCCACCGTAGATTATCTCAGGCTCTCACGGTTGGATCAATCACTTGTTGCATCCTGACCACATGATCACGTGCCATGTGTCACCGTACACCTTCAACCATATCCACACATTCACACAAATAACATATCACATCAAGGATATTCAAACAATTCGCCCAGAGGCATCAAACACTTAGCAAAACACCACGTCAATCCACAACGCACCGAAATGAAATAATATACGTCCACACGCAATACCAAGTGCAACATCAACACCAAACATATCCATAGAATTCATATAGTTATTCACAAACCACACCATTCACAAAACACACGCGTTTTGAAAGCAAGCCTTTAACAAGACTAAACCGAATCTTTTGAAAGTTCAATTCAAATGACCAAGCAACCACATTTAGACGATCACTAATTATCATATCCATAAAACAAGAATAGTTTGGACAAGGTACTTGCCTCGATATCACGAGCAATGGAAAAATGAACGGATACGGCCGGGTAGCCCTCAAATTCCCGAACACTATCTAGAACGCGATAGCACCGAAATTACTACGGGAAAACACCACATGAATCATCAATCACCAACGGAATTCAACATCGGAATCATCGAGCACCTATAATCCTCCGTAAGGAATAATAAAATATGATTACGACGAGAATCAAGGCAAAAAACAACGGAAATCCCAACAAACTATCAAAGGGAACTCATTCGAACATTTAATCGAACATTAAATGTTCAAGACCCTTCAAGAACAAAGAAATCACCCCTCGGGTCGAACGAACCAAAGATACGAGTATCCAATCCGTAGAACAAGTTCAAAACAACGTTTATACAACAATTAATTGATTAGAAACAGATTGGAATCGAAATCAAAAAGGAAAATCCCCAAATCTACAAAAACAAGGGTTCAAGCCAAAATACCTTGATTTGGATGAATGATTCAAGTAGAGGTCGAAAATCTACAACAAGACTTGAGGTGGATGATCTCTACAAGTTTGGGAGCACTCAAATCGCCGAAAATCGCCCTTAGAATCGCCTAGAATGGGAGGAGGAAGAAGAGAGGAGAAAATGAATGTTTCTCCTCGAAAATCTGCTAAAAAGTGCAGAAAAAGCCCGTGTGCCGCGGCACAGGACAAGTGTGCCGCGCCTGTGGCCAAAACGCCCAGAATCAGCTTAGTGCCGCGGCACAGCTGAAGTGTGCCGCGGCACACGGTACAGTCCACTCCAACACGAAAAAGGCACATCGTATAGTCTTAGCTATTTCGACCATAACTCCTTCGTCTGGACTCCGATTGACTCACCGTTTGAACCATTGGAAAGCTAACTTGATGCCCTATAATGTTGCAAAGATTCAGAATTTTTGGAGTTTCCAAGAATTAATGGTGACTTTACAAAGTCGAACTCCCACGTGAAAAATTCGATTAAGGACACGGAACTCAACAAAACGACACCGAAACGAACTCGGATGACAAAAAGTGCAGAATTAATCATTCTTGAAATGATGAAACGGTCATGAGTGAGTCATCAAAACGGACTTCCGCCGAAAAAGAAAATTACCGAAATTCGAAATTGCAGATATTACATTCTACCCTCCTTAAAAGAAGTTTCGTCCCGAAACTTAAAACAAGTAGGGGGAAACAATATACCCGCCAGGAAAACTCGACGAGATACACAAAACCCGAAAACTCACGCCCAACGGCGAAATGCTGCAAGAAACGCAAAGAGACATCCGGCGTGAAAACACGCTCCACAACGACCAACACAACGCCACCGGTAGAGACATAATAAAACCAACAAGTGACAAGCGTCATCAAACAGATAATACAATCAAGTCAATTATCCAAACAATCACAAAACACAAAGTACTTGTTACAAGAAAACACACACAGTCGAGAAAACAGAGAATAAACACAAAACGATCCACAAGGGCAATCATAAATAATTCGGACTACGCCGAAATCCTCAAAACCACACTAGGCATCTCCGTGTCCTTTCGGAGCATAGACGCAACCTCGATCCCCAAACCTCTCAGCTACCGTCTCGCAATGTACGGATCGGTGACCCACTTGGCCACACTCGAAACAGCTGACTAAGGGTGAACGACAATTCTTCGCAGTATGGCCCGCTCGACTGCAATTATAACATATCTTCGAAGTGCTCACATTACTCACTGCAGGGGTACTACTCCTCTGATCACGCGATCTAGGAACCATTTTGGGATGACGAAACGAAGTCCCAACCTCAAGGGGCCCACTCCCCTGATTTCCTGAAAAGTTCCCAACGGTTTTCTATTTCTTCGAGTCAGACATACTCTCGGTCGATAATCTGGATAGCTCATAGGCTAACGCCCTATTCTGATAATCTCTCAAGGAAGTACAAGCGAGACCTGCCATGTACTGACGAATCTCCGGCTTCATCCGCCAACTAAAATGACAAATCTTGTCCTCCTCTGTCCTTACTTGATTCTGCACATAGCCGAGCTGTTTGCTAAAATCAATAATAGCTTGAGACAGCGGTACATCCTGCGGTTTCGCCGAAAAGAATTCATTAATCCTCTGATTTCTGATCGGTTCCGGGCAAAACTCATCTCTCATGAGTTTCTGGAACTCTGCCCACGTGACAACGCGATCTCGTGGCTTAATAGCCTCCCACCAGCTAGCGGCATCTTTGTCGAGAAGATACTGAGCGATCGGTACCTTACGTTCTTCCGGACAATCAACTATCTCGAATATCTTTTCCAACTGGAAAAGCCAACCATCCCAGCCTAATGTATCTGCAGCACCAGCGAAACGAGGGGGATTCATACGAACCACTTCTCGAAGCCACTGATTCGTACCAGTGTGCTGGGTCACATCTGTAACACGCTGAACTGCCTGAGTCAACTGAGTCATCTGAGTGGCTACCTGCTGCAAAATAGTAGCAACACCAATACCAATACCATCACCGGCAGCATGATTCTGATCACGCATCCGGTCGCCACGACCACGACCTCGGCCCCTCAGCATACTGAATAAGTAACCATTCAGCACAACAGAAAATCATAACACATAACACATACAACGATTACCATCGCAAGGCAACACACACATGAATATAACAGCAACGACGGCATCATTCGGCGACCTTAACGGCCCGAACAATAACCAGCAGATAATCACAAACCTCATGAAACAATCACCCATGTGCATAAACGCACAAACCCAAGCTTTAACAGCTCACACATGTGAGATAACACGCAAGCCACCACGAAATGACAACATTGAAGATCGTCATCACACCTCCCACAAAGGGTTAACAAAACATATGCGTGGCAACGACTCAACGCTCACGCCACCAATTCAATCACAAATCGGGATTAACACCGTAACGAAAGTTCGAAAACCATACATGCATTTCCGGTCCGCAAACAGGAATGATAGGTCTTTAAAAACGAAAACCACCTTTTGAAAACAATTTGGAAACACTAGTTGATCTTGAGTATCATTTTACAAAAAGTTGAACAACATCATTTTCGAGACTTTGAAAATCATCTTGCGTTTGAACAAAACTTAGGACACCTTCTCTTAGTGAAAAACTTTCAGAATATTCGACCCTCGGGTCTAAGTAAAAGTGTTTATAAAACATTGAAAATATCTCAAAACATTTTTGGGTCCTCGAGGTAGAAGAATTTTGAAACCTATTGTGGCACCTTGGATGTACCACGAGAAAATAATTCATTTTAAAAGTACGTCTCGAAATTTATTTTCTAAGATACTCAAGTTTTTCCAAGATAATTCAATGGGCTAGAATGCCTAAAAATTTCGGGTAATTATACAGAACATTATAGCGCCGTGGGTCCCGTGCCGGAACCCACCAGGCTAAAAACCAATTACAAAAATGCCCAAAAAGGCCGATGACGGTAGTACTTATCAAAACTCACGAAATCATTTGAAAACACCCAACTACCGTCAAAACGGTCAAGGCCAAAAACTCGGTTAAAGGAATCGGTTATCGAAATAAAATTTAGTCGGTAAAATACCGAAAGCTATTACAAAGGAACTCACGCAGCGGATAAAAGAAATACAGTCCAACATGCACAATCCAGCAACACTACTCCTCACATGAACGAAATATGAGAGTCAAATAGTCACGTATCAAGAAATCAAAATCCATAAGAGGATTCCGTCACTTAATAAATAATAATAAAAAAAAAAATAGCTCGTGTCACATGAGGCACAAGACAAAGAAGGGAGACTTACAGCCACAGGTCGCACGAAGATGATGATCACCCCACGATACTAATCACGACCAACAAACTCAAACGACGCATCGCGACACGACTCCGTCAGATAAAATCCGACGAAACAAAACTCAACAGACACTACTGACCCGACAGCCTAGGTTTCCACAACCAAAGCTCCGATACCATTTATGTAACACCCCCAATCCACTCAGGGATATTACACGCCGTAGACCCTCTCCTCGAGGATCTACTAGGCTGATAACTAAAATCAAACATCTAAACATCGCCTTTAAGGCTAAAATGACTCAGTAGACCGACTTGGTCTTTCAATAAAAACATACAACTCAATTGCAAACACATACCCACCCAGGGGTCAAAATACAATAAACTCCCGTACAACGGGGAAAAGATACTGCAGCGGAAAAGAAAATACAACTAGACCAATACGACATCAACGGATCCTCGTGTGATTAGTATCGTTCATCTTTCATCATCCTTCGTGCCGACCCTGTGCTATGCTCCAAAACCTGAATGCAAAAATAGACATCCACCCCCCGAATACTCGGGGGTTAGCAAAACTCCACTGTTTTGCTAGTGCAAGAACAAAGTGCAAATACGAGCCATACAATTCACACTCCATGGATAACAATAACCAGGAATCCTCAAAAATCCAAAAGTAACGAAAGGTACTTCCCGAGGCAAGAGTTTGAGTAAGACATTCCAGAAACCGAAAGACCACAATAAAAGGGAAACAATTTATGAAACAGTTTAAAATGCCATCGAGGGTTTTAATAGAAAATAATTTAGGATTATAAAATCCTTCTCTTTCCAAAAATCAATAGGGTCACAGCCCAAATGTTTTGTTTTCGCAAATAGGAAACCACCAACAATTTACAGGGTCATAGCCCAACATCACGTGTCCTGAACGGACATAAAATCAACGAAACGTAATCACGCACGCGCATCGCCTAGGACCGGGACGCTACCACAGACATCCCACCCGAGGCCTCGAAGGACCCTCCCGAGCTGGCTAGCGAAACAAATCACACACATCTCACGGTTGGATCAACCGCTTGTTGCATCCTGGCCACATGATCGCATGCCATGTGCCACCGTAGATTATCTTAGGCTCTCACGGTTGGATCAATCACTTGTTGCATCCTGACCACATGATCACGTGCCATGTGTCACCGTAGACCTTCAACCATATCCACACATTCACACAAATAACATATCACATCAAGGATATTCAAACAATTCGCCCAGAGGCATCAAACACTTAGCAAAACACCACGTCAATCCACAACGCACCGAAATGAAATAATATACGTCCACACGCAATACCAAGTGCAACATCAACACCAAACATATCCATAGAATTCATATAGTTATTCACAAACCACACCATTCACAAAACACACGCGTTTTGAAAGCAAGCCTTTAACAAGACTAAACCGAATCTTTTGAAAGTTCAATTCAAATGACCAAGCAACCACATTTAGACGATCACTAATTATCATATCCATAAAACAAGAATAGTATGGACAAGGTACTTGCCTCGATATCACGAGCAATGGAAAAATGAACGGATACGGCCGGGTAGCCCTCAAATTCCCGAACACTATCTAGAACGCGATAGCACCGAAATTACTACGGGAAAACACCACATGAATCATCAATCACCAACGGAATTCAACATCGGAATCATCGAGCACCTATAATCCTCCGTAAGGAATAATAAAATATGATTACGACGAGAATCAAGGCCAAAAACAACGGAAATCCCAACAAACTATCAAAGGGAACTCATTAAATGTTCAAGACCCTTCAAGAACAAAGAAATCACCCCTCGGGTCGAACGAACCAAAGATACGAGTATCCAATCCATAGAACAAGTTCAAAACAACGTTTATACAACAATTAATTGATTTAAAACGGATTGGAATCGAAATCAAAAAGGAAAATCCCCAAATCTACAAAAACAAGGGTTCAAGCCAAAATACCTTGATTTGGATGAATGATTCAAGTAGAGGTCGAAAATCTACAACAAGACTTGAGGTGGATGATCTCTACAAGTTTGGGAGCACTCAAATCGCCCTTAGAATTGCCTAGAATGGGAGGAGGAAGAAGAGAGGAGAAAATGAATGTTTCTCCTCGAAAATCTGCTAAAAAGTGCAGAAAAAGCCCGTGTGCCGCAGCACAGGACAAGTGTGCCGCGGCCCAGGGCCAAAAAAACGCCCAGCAATCAGCTTAGTGCCGCAGCACAGCTGAAGTGTGCCGCGGCACACGGTACAGTCCACTCCAACACGAAAAAGGCACATCGTATAATCTTAGCTATTTCAACCATAACTCCTTCGTCTGGACTCCGATTGACTCACTGTTTGAACCATTGGAAAGCTAACTTGATGCCCTATAATGTTGCAAAGATTCAGAATTTTTGGAGTTCCCAAGAATTAATGGTGACTTTACAAAGTCGAACTCCCACGTGAAAAAGTCGATTAAGGACACGGAACTCAACAAAACGACACCGAAACGAACTCGGATGATAAAAAGTGCAGAATTAATCATTCTTGAAATGACGAAACGGTCATGAGGGAGTCAACAAAATGGACTTCCGCCGAAAAAGAAAATTACCAAAATTCGAAATTGCGGATATTACACTTAGAGGCCTCGGGTGGGATTCATGGTGGCGTCCTGGTCCTAGGCGATGCCTGTGCGTAATTTGTTTTATAAAGTGGCCAGCTCGGGAGGGTCCTTAGAGGCCTCGGGTGGGATTCGTGGCTTCGTCCCGGTCCTAGGCAAATTGTTTGACTGTTTGTTTCCGGAAAAGACATGTCTGGTTTTGGTTTTTGAAATGATGTTGGTGCATGTACTATGAAACGTGTAAGCGATTGGTTTGCCTTGAATACTTGTACTAGCGTAATTGCTAACCCCTTTGGGGACCCGTTGTCGGGGAAATTCTTGTTCTGGATTTCAGGTTATGTTCAGCCACACGAGCGGGCGCTGGGATGGTACGAGGATGTCGGCTAAGGTTGTTGACATGTGCAATTGAGTCTCGTTATTTCCTACTGTCTCTTTTGAGGTGGATGTTTTCCAAATTGTAAACTTATAGATTGTACTCGCGAGTACTTAGGCTTTTCCTTTCGGATTGTGATTGGTCTTCGTTGGAGTTACTGAATTTGTCGGTTGATGTCTATTATGTCGGTTGTACCGGACGTGTTGTTTTATGTTCTTGTTGTTAACAATTGTTTCCTTGCTAACCGAGACGGTTAGTCGAGTGGTGTTTTCTTGTGATTAGCCTGGTGGGTCCCATGTAGGGGTCCACGACGCTGTAATACACCTCGAATATCTTGGGGGTGTTACAAAGGTCGATACAACGATAATCAAACTCATAGGGGCATTCTAACTGTAATATCCGCAATTTCGGATTTCCGGTAATTTTCTTTTTTCGGCGTAAGTCCGTTTTGACGACTCGCTCATGACCGTTTCGTCATTTCGAGAATGATTAATTCTGCACTTTTTGTCATCCGAGTTCGTTTCGGTATCGTTTTGCTGAGTTTCGAGCTTTTTAGCGACTTTTCCGCACTTGAGTTCGATTCTTGCGAATCTCATCCGAAACTGTTGTTTCGAGTTTCTCGTAAGTTCATTTAATGTTATTATTCATGTTGCGAGCTTTGGTTTGGTGTTTCGATCGCGTATCGTGATTTTCGGACGTTTTGGGCCATTTTCGTAATTTCCCAAAGTTTTGGGTAATTACTTCCGTTGTCGAATTCCGAGCCTTCGGGTGGTCGTAATTGTGTGTTCTCTTAGCTCTTAGATTCGTATTTGCGAGTACGTCGTAACCGTATCATTGATTCGTATTCAGGTTCGAGTTTCGGGGTCGTTCGGGCCGTCGGAGTTGGCCCCGGCCGAGTCATGGCCGGGCAATCTGGGCCCAGGCCGGCACTGGCCGAGTCACGGTCGGTAGTGCTCGGCAGCTTCTGGCCGAGTCACGGCCGGTAGTGCTCGGCAGCTTCTGGCCGAGCAGGCCGTACCGTGGGGCCGCGGCACATGCCGGCAGGGCTGCGGCACACTCTGTGGCATTTTTCGGCCAAACCGACTATACCGGGTGCCGCGGCACACGCCGGCCGGGCCGCGGCACACTGCCGACCACTGGGAGCCATTTTTGGGCCTGTGCCGCGGCACACTTCGGCTGGGCCGCGGCACACTGTGTCAGTCTATTTAAGGCCCAGCAGTCGTTTTTTTCGCCATTTTTCTCCTGCTTCCCCTTCTCTTCCGCGGCTGGAGGTGTTCTTATCATGGAGAGATTTTGTTGGTCAACAAATACATGATGTTTTGGAGTTCATATCATCAATCATCCATCCTATAACATCCTTTTATCGAGCGAATCAGGTCAGATTTTCTAGAAATCTAATTTTGTGGATTTTGGGTATTTTGTTCGATTTCGTCCGTTTAATCCGATTTAACTTAGGATTGTGATGGATTGATGATTATTTAGATGTATTGTATCATTTCCCTTTTTATTCTATGGTTGGATCGTATCGATTCGTTGTTTTGGTCGAGTTCTTGATCGACGCCTTGAAGGTGTCTGGTAAAATGTCATAGAGGGGTTTTCGGGCGTTCTTCAATTATTTTTCCTCATATGATCGATGATTTATTGATTATATGTTGTTAGGGTCGAATTCTAGTGAAGAACTCGAGTCGGAACCTTTCCGTTCGTTGTCTTCTTCGGGGTCCGAGCTTCCCGGTCGAACCGTGTTCTTCGGAGCGTTTGGTAGCGGTTAGTAAGGCAAGTATCTTACTATACGACTTGTATCTTGCGACTAGTAATTATGTATGAGATGTGTGATGATTTTGCTTGCCTTCGTAATTATGTTCCGTTTGAGTTGGTTGTGTTTTCCGTAATTTGAAGGCTCTGCGATAATATTGTTATATTAGTATACGTGTTAGGCGTTGTGCCATTTGTGCAGGATTGCGCCGTACATATGGGACGGTTGTACACTTGGTTGTGTAATGTAATGTGTACCGAATGTGTGTTATGTTGGATATGTGTCGTTGATTGACGATAGTTGTTGCGAGTGTTGAGATTGTGTTATGTGCAGGTGATGTACGATTTTGTGGTGATCAATGTAATTGATCAATTGTGCTCATTGTTGTATGTAATGTGAATGTGAATATGAATATGTGTGTGACCGCTAAGTTCACTCGTGTTGGTCCGACGGGACCTACGAGGATTCGTGGCAGTGGACTACGGGGTCAGAACTTAGTGAGGTACTGAGGTCCAATCGTGCTGGTCTGACGAGGCCTACGATAACGCATGGCAGTGGACCATGAGTTTCGGACACAGTACGTCCAACCGGGTGAGCTCGACGGGGCTTACGGTGACACGTGGCAGTGGACTACGGTGTCAGGGCTGTGTGTGTGGTTGTTGTGATTGATATAGTCCGTCCGGGTTGTTAAGCCTGCGGAGACACGTGACAGTGGATCACGGTGTCGGAATTGGTTATGTCTGGTTAATAGTCCGTGTGGGTTGTTGAACCTACGGAGACACGTGACAGTGGATCACGGTGTCAGAATTGATTATGTTTGTTTAATTGTGCGTGGTGTAGTCCGTGCGGGTTGTTGAACCTACGGAGACACGTGACAGTGGATCACAGTGTCATGAGCATGATTGTTTTCAAATCTAAGTTTTGAAAAGAAAGTTTTAAGAAAGGAATCTTGGGCCGAGCCCCACGAGATTTATGAAATGTTTTCGTACTGTAAATTATTGAAATACAATTTGTGATTTGGGCTAAGACCCTAAGATTTTCGAAAGGTTTGAAATTCAAAAAATTCCCGAGATGATAATCTTATTTTCGAATGCTTCATAGCTTATCTTTCCTTGTGAAAACTGTTGTGTCAAGAATTACACTCTCCGACCGGCGATCGCCTCGGAGATCGGGCGACGAAGCACCGCCGAAAATGAGGCGTAATCGCCGACCAGCGATCAGCGACGAGCCTTAACCCAATGGGACAAGCTAAATCGGCCAACCAAGGTCCCAGGACAAGTCCGTGCCAAGCGATCGACCTCGATACGATCGTCACTGCAGACGGTGGATCGACCATCGGCGACCGACAAGCGGGCGATCCTCTCTCGGCATTTGCCGACCGACCCTTGGTGACCGACCAATGCCGACCCTCAGCAACTAGCCGATGACGACCCTCAGTGACCAGCTAGAGACGACCGCCTCATGTCGATCAGAGACGATGGCCATCCAGTCGGCAATGGCCGAGCCTCAAGACTGGCACCACGTGCAAGAGCCGAGACAAGATCCGCGAATCACGGATCATTGACCACAGCCTGTCAGCATCCGTCCACCAGCCGACAGGACCGCCGAAAGTTGTCAGGAGGGCCGCATGTGACTGACTCCGGACGCGTGGCCGTTTCTTCATCGACCGCCACCGGGCAATGTCAGTAGCTTTGGACTTTAGGCAGACTGCCAGCCTCTTCTTTGGACTTTAGCCCGACAGCCCGGGTGATCGCCCTATTATAATATTGGCCGGCAGACGATCACCCCATTATTATAATGGCCGGAAGGCGATCGCCCGCCAGAAGACAAGACCCGGCTGCCCCTATATATACAAGGCACCCTGCACTCGGCCAACTCTCTGCATTATCGCGATTTCAATATACATTACAGAATCAACACCCAGCACTTGGCTATCTACAACTCTCGGCAACAACTATCATTCGGTACTCCTTCTCCCGGCCTCTCTCATCAGGCAGACGATCGGCAGGGACGAAGAACACCGAGCTTCGCTCAAGAGCCGGATTAACAGAGTCTTTTTTACACTCATTGTATTTAGATTTCTCTCATTAATACTTGTATCCACGAATATTTGTATTAATAACATCTCGCGAGAGCATTCAAGCCCGGGCCTAACAAACCCGACAAATCTTGTATTATTTATCTTCTCTCGGAAGTGCTCCCGCAATTGTTGTTTGTTGTCCGTCTTCCAGCAGTATTAATCTTCGGACAAATATTTTGGGCAACAACAAAAACCTCCCAGGGATATTTGTTACTTGATTATTATATTTGATTCACGATTATTAATTGCTTGTTACATTTCGTATGATTTGATACTTGCACTAGTAAAACAGTGGAGTTTTACTAACCCCCGAGTAATCGGGGGGTGGATGTCTCTGCTTTGGCCCGTGTTCATGCATTTAGGGAGCAACAGGATTGGCACAAGAGGATGACGGGCTGCGATACTAATCATGAGTCGAGAGTCGTTCTGATTTTTGTTGTGTTGTCAGAGTTGATTTCAGTCTTCCGCTGTATTGTATTTCGACCCCTATATGGGTAATGTCGTTTAAGTAAGTTTTGTTGATTGAGTTGTGTGACCTCATCGGTCTGTGTATTCACGTGTAAGTGACCATACGGTCTGTATTATTATTATTGTTTGACCCTGGCCGGGCAAGCATTTGGTTGTTTATGGATGTTTAGCCTGGTAGATCCTTGTGGAAAGGGTCTACGGCGTGTAATATTCCCTTACGGTTTTGGGGATGTTACACTAACGAATACGTAACCAACCACACAACTTCGAAAATATCCAATCCCGAATATATCAAAACCAACACCAAAATGAGTATTTCGAACTATCAAAACACTTCAATGATATCAATAATCCAATAGGAATCCACAATTCAAGATTACAACAACATCAATCGGAAAATCCCCAATTAACCGAAGTCAACCCCAAGGGTTCTTGAAATAATTCCGAAAATAGCCATTAAATCCATAGGAATATATTTATCCAACGTAGATAATCCATATCTAACATATTCCAATGATAATCCAAGCTTACATGAAGAAATCGGAAGGAAAAACCCAAAAAATCCGAAATTCTAGATCCAAGAGATTAATACCTTAGATTTGATGTGATGAGGATGTTGAAATGATGATTAATCCAAAAGATAAGCTTGAAGATGATGATTGATGATTACTCCTCGAAGAACACTCTCCAAATCGCCCGGAATCGCCCGAAACCGCCGAAGAAACGAAGAGAAATGATAAATGACGGAGTAAGGGCTGAACTGTCCTATTTATAGCAATCCCAGTTTAGTGCGCGCCAGCCCCAGCTCTTAGCATGTGCTAACAGGTGTTTTGGGTAGTCCAGTACCCACTGTCCGAACACGGTAGCGTGCGCTACGTACCTTTTGTAGCGTGCGCTACAACCATACCATTAGCGTGCGTTAATACCCATGGTTAGCGTGCGCTAACGAATTATTTGATGCCCAGTACTGGAATCCAGAAATGTAACACCCCCAAAACCATATGGGAATATTACACGCCGTAGACCCTTTCCACAAGGATCTACCAGGCTAAACATCCATAATCAACCAAATGCTTGCCCAGTCAGGGTCAAACAATAAAATGATACAGATCGATATGGTCACTTACACGTGAATACACAGACCGATGAGGTCACACAACCCAATCGATAAAACTGACTTAAATAACATTACCCACACAGGGGTCGAAATACAATACAGCGGAAGACTGAAATCAACTCTGACAACACAATAAAAATCAAAACAACTCTCGACTCATGATTAGTATCGCAGCTCGTCATCCTCTTGTGCCAATCCTGTGACTGCTCCCCTGAATCTGCATGTACCTGGACGCAAAACAGACATCCACCCCCGACACTGGGGTAAGTAAAACTCCACTGTTTTACTAGTGCAAGTATCAAATCATACGAAATGTAACAAGCAAATAATAATCGTGAATCTAATATAATAATCAAGTATCAAAATATTCCCGGGAGGTTTTCACGAGGGAAGATAAGCTATGAAGCATTCGAAAATAAGATTATCATCTCGGGAATTTTTTTTAGATTTTCAAAACTTTTAAGACCTCAAGTCCTGATTCACAAAACCTTTCGAAAAACTTTAGGGCCTTAACCCGATTCTCGTTTCAAAGCACACTAGATAATATATCATTATGAGTCCGAGACCCATATTTAAAATGTTACCCAAATAATCACTGCTACACGATCATTGTTCGTACACATCATGTACCGAACTCCAGAGGCCTCGACGGACCTTACCCGGACCACACACACTGTTCGTACACATCATGTACCGAACTCCGGAGGCCTCAACGGACCCTACCCGTCCACAAACATCGTTCGTACACATCATGTACCGAACTCCAGAGGTCTCGTCAGACCCTACCTAGATCACACACCTTGTTCGTACACATCATGTACCGAACTCCAGAGGCCTCGTCATACCCTACCTGGATTACACACCTTGTTCGTACACATCATGTACCGAACTCCAGAGGCCTCGTCAGACCCTACCTGGATTACACACCTTGTTCGTACACATTATGTACCGAACTCCAGAGGCCTCGTCAGACCCTACCTGGAACACACACACATCGACACGACACAACTCATAATCATCAAATATCAAGCCATTCCACATTACATACAACAATGAGCACAATTAATCAATCACATTGATCGCCACAAAATCGTACATCCCACGCACATAACACAATCTCAACACTCGCAACAACTATCGTCAATCAACGACACATAACCAGCATAACACACGTTCGGTACACAATACATTGCACAACCGAGTGTACAACCATCCCATATGTACGTCGCAATCCTGCACAAATGGCACAACGCCTAACACGTATACTAATATAACATTATTATCACAAAGCCTTCAAATTATGGAAAACACAACCAACTCAAACGGAACATAATTACGAAGGCAAGCAAAATCATCATACATATCATACGTAATTACTAGTCGCAAGATACAAGTCGTATAATAAGATACTTGCCTTAATAACCGCTACCAAATGCTCCGAAGAACACGGTTCGACCGGGAAGCTCGAACCCCGAAGAAGACAACGAACGGAAGGGTTCCGACTCGAGTTCTTCACAAGAATTCGACCCTAACAACATATAATCAATAAATCATCGATCATACGAGGAAGAATAATGGTAGAACGCTCGAATTCTCTTTGTGACATTTTATCGAACACCTTCAAGGCGTCGATAAAATACTCAATAAAACGACAAATCCGTGGCAATCCAACCATGGAATAACAAGGAATTAGATATAATAAAGCTTAGCAATCATCAAATCATTAATATTCTGAGTTAAAACGGATTAAACGGACAAATCGAACAAAATCCCCAAAACTATATTTTAAGAAAACTTGCCTTGATTCGGTCGATCGGAGCAAGTTATGGAAGGATTAATCGATGTTATTGTTGGTAGCCCATCCTACTCAGAATCCACGTAGGCACTCCAGGCATCTAAACCGGCCGAGCAGAACCCGAAGTCGGACCGGACAAAAAACCCGATTTCCAACCGGGCTCGCAAAAAACCGGACCGGACGGTGACTCCAAGGTCGACCCGGTATCTGATCCGGGAAGGCCGAGCAGAGAAAGGACAAAAATGTCCCGATTCAAGATTACGGCAGGGCCGACAAGAACGGCGGGAGACCCGAAGCCGACCTGAGCGGCGGAGGACCCGAGGACCGACCCCATCGGATAGACATCGCCGGAAGTCGGCTAGACAGACCCGCATGCCAATTAACGCATGCAGTCACGCCCCTTCCCAAGACACTCCTTAGAGGCCGCCACGTGTCCAAGACTTAAATGCAGACTGACAAGTGTTATGGGCGTATTCCCCAAACATGCGCCAGCTGTCATCTCTCCACTAGCCCAGATTTTCTATATATAGAAGAAATGTACAGTGAAAAGAGGATCTTTGGATTTTGAGCATTAATAAGAGAGAGAGAAAAAAGAGAGATTTGAGATATACTGAAAAAGAACGATAAAGACTTGTAATTAACAAGCAAACAAAATAGACCGGCACACATTATTATGCTCGGCTCTATGCTATAAAAAGGTCATTAATAAAATTTAGTGATCAAATATCTTTCATCTTATTTATTATTTTCTACGTGTCTTCGATCCATTTGTCCAGATCAGCACACATGACGTTGACCAAACCAGACGTCAACAGATTGGCGCTAGAAGGAGGGCGGGCAACCTTCGATAAAAAAGGTAGATATATACCATTCACCAGAGATGTCTCACAATAGGTCAAAAAACCCTCAGCCCGCGACGGAGGAAGAAAACCTCCTTAAAGTGGTTGAGTGCTTTAAACACCCTGCCTTCATCTAAGGCATGGCGGCCCTTATGGCAAGAGTTACAGGGGGCGGGACCCTTCAAAAACCCGAGGATCAGCTCGAGGCAAAATCTCAGACGGCCCGCCCCGCTGCCTCGGGACGAAACAGAAAAAGGACGGCCTCTGGGGCCGCCGGAGAAAGGGCGGAGAGCCACGGCGAAAGCTCACATCCCTCACGGAAAAGTAAGCTTTCGCGCCCCCCATCCGTTTTTGATCGCCTTGGGGTGGGAAGGAAAATCGAGAAGGCAACACCGGCTCCTACTGTCCAGAGTCAGAGCCGTAAGGAAGAGAAGGCTCACCACCCGTCCCTAAATCCAACGCAAATATTACCTCCGACTCCGGGCGATAATTCGAGCGAAATCGAGTTTCTAAAAAAGTGCCTCACGGAGCTCGAAAATAAACAACTCCAGCCATCCCAAAGTTCGGAATGGCTCAACAACCAGGAGAGTCCCGTGGCCCCTAGCGTTCTGGCGGAACCCCTCCCGGAGAAGTTCAAAATTCCTCAAATTCCGCCATACAACGGAGAAACAGACCCTAACGCCCATCTTGGGCATTATAATTCCTGGATGGATCTACACGGGTCTCAGGACGCGTTCCGATGCCGAATGTTTTCCCTAACTCTCGGGGAGAGGGCCCAGAGGTGGTATCGGATGTTGCCCCATCATTCAGTTCAAACGTGGGCTCAGCTTTCGGCGACGTTCCGATCCCACTTCATGGGGTCCCTTATGCGGGTCGCCCCATGCTCATCCATTGCTTCCGTGATCCAGGGGCCGAACGAGTCCCTTAAAGATTATATATCCCGTTTCAACAAACAGATATTAGAGACGGAACCTATGTCCGACGATGCGCTGGCCATTATTGCCCAGGCCGGCCTTCTCAAAAATTCTTTCTTTCGCTGGACGGTGTGCCAGAATGTCCCACACACCTACCAGGAATTTTTGGAGCGCGCTAGCTCCCACATAGCTGTCGAGGAAGCCATGCCGGCACCAATGTTAGTCATGCCCTCCGATCAGAAAGGATCGTATAAAAAGAAAGAAGAAAGGCGTGACTACAAAGAGACCCGTCAAGAACCTCGACGGGAAAATAAAACCCCTGCCTCTTCCTCGACAGTCCCGGCCACTCAAAGCTATCGCCGGCCCGAGCTCATGGCCAATTTCACTGAAATATATTCCATCAGAGCCGCGACGATATTCGATCAAATAAAAGACAAAAACCTGCTCCCAGTCCCTCGGCCGATCTACAAAGATCAGAAGGACATGGACCAGACCCGCTTTTGTAAATATCATGAGTCAGCGGGCCACAACACCGAACAGTGCCGAGACCTCGTCGCCACCCTGATCTCGGTATGCGACGAGACAGGCTTGAGGTGGTTTACCCGGAACCCGCCTCGGGATCGCCAGGATAGGGCCGACCCGACGAGAGCCAAAAATGATCGGGTGCCTCCGTCCCCTAAGTCCCCCCGGGAAATTCTAACGATTATGGGCACCACCGAGGTCGATGATCATCGGTCCAAGCACCAGAAAAAGGCATCCATCCGAGAAGCCACCACTTCCTATCAGCGGACCGAGCGCCGGGCAGAAGGGTTTCTATCGGTGGCGGAAGAAGCCCCCAAAAACCCCCAGCTGGCAGTTACTTTTGAGGAGTCCGACGCCGACGGCTTGGACCATCCCCATTCGGATGCCCTTGTCATCACTCTGCCCATAATGGGGATCCCGGTCCACAGGGTATTGATGGATTCCGGGGCCTATGCAAGCATCATATACCTTCACACCCTTCGTAGGATGAAGGTAGATCAATCGTATGTCCGGCCCTGCAACGAGGACATTCGGGGATTCGCCAACTGCCGCACCTCCCCACTGGGGGAAATCGACCTCGCCTTGGAATTTGGTCAGGGGCCGATCAGAAGAATGATGATCACAACCTTTAAGATCATCGACGTGCATAGCGACTACAATGCCATCATATGCCGACCTGTGATGTCGAGGCTGAGAGCCACTCAGTCCACCTACCACCTGTGCATGAAATTCCCCACCCCGGACGGCGTCGGGGTACACAGAGGGGATCAAAGGGCTGCCCGGGAATGCAATCTCAGCATCCGGGCTCGCGAGATCAACACCGCCGAAGCCATCCCGGAAAATCTGCCGGAAGCAATGGAGACTACCAGCTCCGAGCAACAGACGGGAAACACCCTGCTTGACTGGGGGCCCGACGGTCCCGGGGCCGCGCAAACCCCCGAAACGAGAATCGGACAGGAAACGGACCGTGGCCGCAGGCCCGAGAATGAGCCGATCTTAGAAGAAGATCCCATTGACCCGCTGTATCAAAGTCCAAAAGGAAAAATCCGCCACGCTGAGCCAACAGAAGAATTGGACCTGGTCGACGTGGATTCGTCTAATCCAACCCGACGGCTAAAGATCGGCCACAACCTCCAAGAGCCGATCCGCTCCGAGCTAATCTTCCATCTACAACAAAATCTGGATGTCTTTGCTTGGACCCATTCTGATATGTCGGGGATTGATCCGGAACTAGCATGCCACCGACTAAACATCGACTCCAGCTCAAAGCGGGTTGTTCAGAAGAGAAGAAAAATGGGGCCGGAACGACAGAAAGGGCTGGGGGAGGAGGTAGAAAATCTAATCGATAATAGGTTTATTAGGGAAGCCCAATACCCGACCTGGGTAGCCAACCCGGTCCTGGTAAAAAAGCCGACCGGGCTATGGAGGCTCTGCATTGACTTCTCCAACCTGAACAAAGCCTGCCCAAAAGATAGCTACCCGCTCCCCCATATCGATTACATGGTAGATGCAACGGCCGGGCACGAGCTAATGAGATTTATGGATGCGTATTCTGGATACAACCAAATCACAATGCATCCTGCCGATGAGGAAAATACCTCCTTCTACTCGGCCCGTGGCTTATACTGCTACCGGATGATGCCTTTCGGGCTCCAGAACGCCGGCGCGACATATCAACGCCTGGTAAATAAAATGTTCAATAGCTTGATAGGTCATACTATGGAAGTATATGTAGATGACATGTTAGTTAAATCTCTGCGCTCGGCCGACCATGTACATGACCTCAATAAAATGTTTGCTATTTTGCGAGAGTATAAGATGAAGCTAAATCCAAAGAAATGTTCATTCGGGGTAGGTTCTGGAAAATTCCTCGGCTACATGGTAAGCCAAAGAGGGATTGAAGCCAACCCCGATAAAATTAAGGCAGTAGCCGAGCTTGTTCCCCCAAACTCGGTCAAAAAGGTGCAAAGCCTAACTGGCCGCCTAGCCGCACTGAGCCGTTTCATCTCTCGCTCAACGGATAAATGCAAACCTTTCTTTGAGGCGATAAAAAAGAACAAGGATTTTCAATGGACAGAACCTTGCCAAAAAGCCTTCGAAGCTATCAAGAAAGTCCTAGCAGAAGCCCCGACCCTGCAGAGACCGTCCCGAGGGGAACTTCTTAACTTATATCTCACGGTCTCCGACTCCGCAATCAGCGCCGCTCTGATTCGAACGGAGAATGCGGTGTAACATCCGATTTATTATGTAAGTCAGGCCCTCCATGATGCCGAGCTTAGATATGCCCCGATGGAAAAATTGGCCTATGCGCTCATAATGGCATCCCGGAAGTTGAGGCCCTACTTTTTGGAACATCAGGTAGTCGGCTTAACCAACTATCCATTAAAACAGGTTATGCACCGACCTGATGTTTCCGGCCGGATGGTAAAATGGGCCGTCGGACTTGGACAGTTTGACATAACTTACGAATCGCGCACTGCTATAAAGGGACAAGCCCTTGCGGATTTCATTGCAGAGTTCACGCCCGCAATCGCCCAGGAGGACGACCGATCAGAAGAATGGTCACTCTATGTGGATGGGTCCTCTACCGCTGACCGATCGGGTGCGGGAATA
Source organism: Orobanche coerulescens (assembly GCA_033398695.1). Taxonomy (NCBI): domain Eukaryota; kingdom Viridiplantae; phylum Streptophyta; class Magnoliopsida; order Lamiales; family Orobanchaceae; genus Orobanche; species Orobanche coerulescens. Next base: position 29,537,223 of record CM065815.1, on the reverse strand, counting down.
GTCCTCGTTAGTCCCGACCAGTGCCTGTTCTACTCGGCTATTCGCCTGAATTTCCCAACCACCAACAATGAGGCAGAGTATGAAGCTCTCTTGGCTGGTCTAGAAATGGCGACCTCCCTCGGCCTTACCCGCCTCACCATCCTGAGTGATTCTCAGTTGGTGGTCAACCAGATCAACGGCGAATATGAAGCCAAAGAGCCCAAACTGGTTAAGTACCTCAGCCTAGCACGGGCCCGACTGCGAGATTTTCAGGGAACTATACAACATATTCCCCGAACGGAAAACATCCAGGCCGACTCTTTGGCCAAACTCGCATCTAGCTCCGGGGCCGAGCATATGGATGAGGTCAGCATAGGGTATCACGCCTCATCGGCCCTGGAAATGGCCGAAATCCGAGCAGCAGAACAGTCAGAACCGCGAGGGTGGATGCAGCCTATAATGCGATACCTTCAAAGCGGCATTTTACCCGAAGACCGAGCTCAAGCAAGATCCTTACGAACTCAGTCTGTCCGGTTCACTATCGTGGACGGAGCATTATATAAAAGAGGATATTCGGTTCCACTACTGAAGTGCCTGTCCGAATCAGAAGCCGAATATGCCCTCAAGGAGGTGCACGAGGGTATATGCGGAAACCACTCCGGCGGCCAGGCATTGGCCTATAAGTTAATCCGACAAGGCTACTATTGGCCCGATCTCAAAAAAGATGCCATTGCGCTCGTACGGAAGTGCGTCCGGTGCTAAATCTATGCTCCGCGGATCCGATCCCCACCGGAAACCCTCACGTCCGTATATTGTCCATGGCCATTCGCCAAGTGGGGAATCGACTTGATCGGCCCTCTGCCTAAGGGACGGGGAGGAGTGTAATACGCAATCGTCGCAGTCGATTATTTTACGAAATGGGCCGAGGCCGAACCTATGGCCCGAACAACCGAACAGAAGATAGTCGACTTCATATGGAAGTTAATCAAATGCCGGTTCGGGATCCCTCAATCCATTGTCTCGGATAATGCGAAACAATTTGATAACAAGAAGTTCCGAGCTTTCTGCGACGGCCTCCAAATACGAAATAACTTTTCCACGCCCTACTATCCACAATCCAACGGGCAGGTCGAGGCAGTCAACAAGATCTTAAAGCAACATCTCAAGACTCGCCTAGAGGAACTCAAGGGTTCTTGGCCAGAGGAGCTCCCCGGGACCCTATGGGCCTACCGAACAACGCATAGATCTGCCACCGGGGAAATGCCTTTCTCCTTGGCTTTCGGCTCTGAAGCCGTTATCCCGGTCGAAATCGGGGCACCTACATACCGAGTAGCACATTTTGAAGAACAGGATAACGACTTGGCCCTCCAAGTGAACCTGGACCTCCTTGCCGAAAAACGAGCTCAGGCAGAAATGCGAAACGCTGTCTACAAAAAAAGGAGTGAAAAATATTACAACTCCAAGGTTCACCCGAGAAGCTTCCAGGTCGGCGACCTAGTCCTTAAGAGGATATTGGGCCCGGATCCCGGACCGTTCAAGCCCAAATGCGAAGGGCCGTATAAAGTTAGTGAAATCCTTCAGAATGGAGCCTACCGGCTGGAATATCTGAACGGCCAAAGATTAACTTACCCGTGGAACGCTATGTATTTAAAAAGGTATTATCAATAAAAATTTAATGCTATTCCATTTTTTAATATTGGTACACCTCGAATGACCGGCTCCCCCGGCACTATAAGACCGAGCTCGTCTCGGCACCTCGAATGATCGGCTCCTCCGGCACTATAAGACCGAGCTCGTCTCGGCACCTCATAAGACCGGCTCCTCCGGCACTATAAGACCGAGCTCATCTCGGCACCTCATAAGACCGGCTTCTCCGGCACTATAAGACCGAGCTCGTCTCGGCACCTCATAAGACCGGCTCCCCCAGCACTATAAGACCGAGCTCGTCTCGGCACCTCGAATGACCGGCTCCTCCGGCACTATAAGACCGAGCCCGTCTCGGCACCTCGAATGACCGGCTCCTCCGGCACTATAAGACCGAGCTCGTTTCGGCACCTCATAAGACCGGCTCCTCCGGCACTATAAGACCGAGCTCGTCTCGGCACCTCATAAGACCGGCTCCCCCGGCACTATAAGACCGAGCTCGTCTCGGCACCTCATAAGACCGGCTTCTCCGGCACTATAAGACCGAGCTCGTCTCGGCACCTCATAAGACCGGCTTCTCCAGCACTATAAGACCGAGCTCGTCTCGGCACCTCATAAGACAGGCTCCTCCGGCACTATAAGACCGAGCTCGTCTCGGCACCTCATAAGACCGGCTCCCCCGGCACTATAAGACCGAGCTTGTCTTGGCACCTCATAAGACCGGCTTCTCCGGCACTATAAGACCGAGCTCGTCTCGGCACCTCATAAGATCGGCTCCTCCGGCACTATAAGACCGAGCTCGCTCAGCGCGATCAACCAAGAACTATAAAAAGAACAACGAAAACTGCAAGGAAGATTTTATTTCATCAAGTCATTGCTACAAAATACAGACGATTACAAAAGACCTAAGACAGGTTGGCACGCAGGCCGTACATCAGATGAAACAATAGAAAGACAAAAATAGGCACGCAGGCCATGCTAGAAGCAAAATCTAAAGGAAACTACTCGGCCCCACCATCCTGACCGGCCGCCTGAAAAGATTGCCCCTCGCCTTCGCCTTGCGGAGCCCGACCGACATCCTCATCCTCGGCCACCTTCGGCTCGTCGGCCCCAGCAGTGTCAACATGAAGGTCGGCCGCTTGAGAGGTGATGTAAGCCTCAATCTCCTGAACGGTCTTACCACCTTTCATAAGATCTAAAATCTCGAAACAAGTGGAGACGTAGTTCGAATTGATCAGCTCCTCAAAGGCAGACGTCTCCTTGAAGACCTCCACCCCTTCGGCACGGCCCCTGGCTTAGCTCGAAGCCTCACAAGTGTTGATACGCTCGGTCAGGCTTTCGACCTGGGCCTTGGTCTCCAAGCACTGCTTTTGCGCCTGGTCGGACGCATCGGTCATCTCCTCGGCCTTCAGCCTCCATATGTCGGCCTAGAGGGCCCGGCTGTCCAAAAGCTCCATATCGCCCCTCATGGAGGTTATCTCCCCCTCTAGAGACTTGATCAAAGAAGGGCACAGGTGATGCTCCTCCTGCAGAACTTTGAGGTCGGCCTACATCTTCTTGTGCTTCTCGGTCAAGGCCAGAAACTCATTGGAAGCCTTCACGTAGGTGCACATGGCCCGGCCGACCAGGGCATTTCCGAACTGGATCTACTCAACCGGATCCATATCATTAGTCATCATTTCCAGCTTGGGCGTCCAACCCCGGATCGGAATATGACTAGAGACAGCCACCCCAGGAGGGACCCGACTGAGCATCTCAGGAGTCGGGGTAGCGGCCCGGACATAATCAAGGAACCAGCGCGGCCGTCGCCCCTTCATCTGGTCACACGGCTCCACCCGCTCCTGGTTGACCGGGAGATAATGGCCCTCCAAGTCAATGACGGGCTCCTCCCGACCCGCCCGGACAGGAGTCGGGGCGGACATCACGACTTCAGGGGCAGACGAACCCTCGGCCTTGTTCGCAGTGTCCTCAGGCCCAGTCTCCACCCTCTTGCGCTTGCCCTCCGCTCGCGGCCTCCGCCCGGCCTTGCCACACGCTGCGCGGGCGTCTCCTTCTGACCGGATGAAGTCTTTGCGTTAGGAGCTGGAAAAGGAAGACATGTCAAAAAAAAAAAAAAGATCGGAAGAGAAGGATACCTGAAGAAGACATTGTACTCGGATCGGTCGATCTAAGTCCGGCCGCCCAAAGATTCTCCTCGGTTACTAAAAGATGAGACTTCCTTTGTTCCAAAGGAAGGTCCAAAAGCTACTCGACCCGGTCGTCGAAATCGGAAGAAGTCTCTGACGCCGGGATGCGTTCTGCACAGGAAAAAATGATGAGCGTTAGACAAAAAAGGAACAAGAACAGAAAATACTACACTCACTCATATTGGCCGTAAAAAGCACAGGGACCCGCAGCTCAGCATCTATCACCCCCGGCTCCCACTCATCCAAAGAGCTCCTCCACGGCCCCCCGATAAAGAACCACTGTTCTTTCCAGCTATGGATGGTCTCGGGTACCCCCACTAACTCCTTGTGCATAGTGTGCCGGGCCGTCAGATAAAACCAGCCCGAGCCGGACCTACCAACCGACCTCCATAGATAGAGGCTGTTGAACTCCTCAAAGCTGGGCTCGGGCCAGCCGTGCTGATTAAAAAGAATAAAAAGGCCCACCACCCGAGCCCAGGAATTCGGATGAATCTGGGGGACAGGAAGGCCCCACTGCCTTAGCCACCGGGAAAAAGTCAACGGAAGCGGAAACCGAAGCCCGGCCATTAGAGAGCGGTGATACACCGCCGTACAACCGATGGGCGGACTGTGGGGCCTCTCCTCGGGATTCGGAGCAAACATCCGCACCCTCGCCGGAATTTTAAATCGCAGCCGCCAGGCCGCCAATTGTTCCTCCGTAACGGTGCTCAGAATCGAAGCTGAATCCCAATCCGCCTCCACAAAAGGGGCCGGACGAGGGCGAGCCCGGGCCACCACCGGCTCGACTCTCTCCGCCGGAGTTTCTCCGACAACAGTCAGCGGTGCCACCATCTCCACTTCCCCAGATCCCGGCGACTTCGCAAATTCGTCTCTTTCTTCCGCAACACTCCAGTCAACAGGAGCTTCGCCAATCGATAGATCAGCCACACCCGTGCGGTCCGGCGACACAGTCAAAACCACCTCCGTCTCGTCCCTTGTCTCCGACATCTTGAATAGAGAAGGAAAAAAGAAAGAAAAGCGAGCTTACCGGGAAGGTCTGTGAAATCGGAAAAGAAGAAAAAATTGCCGAAAAAAGTTTCTTTCTCTCTGCAACAATACGTAAAAATGGCGGAGGGAACCTTGAAAGAGAAGACAAGCTCTATTTATAGGTAAATGTAGGCATTAAATGCCAGGCGCGTGAAGCGAGAAATTCTGCTGAACCGTCGCGAAATTCGAGAACGCGTGAGCGCGCCGCCCAGTCTGCTTGCGCCACGCGTCCCCCACATGATGACACCTAGAGACCAGGGAAGCGATTCGACGCGACTCCCGAAGAGACGTCTGTTCGAAAGGTCTTATCCTCCCGCAAACCGGATCGGTCTCAACATCAAACGACTCCAGCCCCGGCCAGCTCGGCACGGCCCTAAACTCGGGGGCCCTTGTTGGTAGCCCATCCTACTCAGAATCCACGTAGGCACTCTAGGCAGCTAAACCGGCCGAGCAGAACCCGAAGTCGGACCGGACAAAAAACCCGATTTCCAACCGGGCTCGCTAAAAACCGGACCGGACGGTGACTCCAAGGCCGACCCGGTATCTGATCCGGGAAGGCCGAGCAAAGAAAGGACAAAAATGTCCCGATTCAAGATTACGGCAGGGCCGACCTGAACGGCGGGAGACCCGAAGCCGACCTGAGCGGCGGAGGACCCGAGAACCGACCCCATCGGATAGACATCGCCGGAAGTCGGCAAGACAGACCCGCATGCCAATTAACGCATGCAGTCACGCCCCTTCCCAAGACACTCCTTAGAGGCCGCCACGTGTCCAAGACTTAAATGCAGACTGACAAGTGTTATGGGCGTATTCCCCAAACATGCGCCAGCTGTCATCTCTCCACTGGCCCAGATTGTCTATATATAGAAGAAATGTACAGTGAAAAGAGGATCTTTGGATTTTGAGCATTAATAAGAGAGAGAGAGAAAAAAGAGAGATTTGAGATATACTGAAAAAGAACGATAAAGACTTGTAATTAACAAGCAAACAAAATAGACCGGCACACATTATTCTGCTCGGCTCTATGCTATAAAAAGGTCACTAATAAACTTTAGTGATCAAATATCTTCCATCTTATTTATTATTTTCTACGTGTCTTCGATCCATTTGTCCAGATCAGCACACGTGACGTTGACCAAACCAGACGTCAACAGTTATGAACTTCAAAACTTCATGGATTTAACCCCTAACAACATCCCTCCATGATCATCATAGCTCCAGCCGCGGAAGAGGAAGAAACGAGTGAGAAAAATGAAGAAAAACCTGACTGCTCTGCCATATTTATAGCCCTGCCGGACACGGCGCATCAAACGGCCCAGATCAGCGCCGGGTGTCTCGGCCGTGTCTCGGCAGGCTGTTGGTCCTGGCCGACCCGGCGCAAGACACGGCACAAGGCGCGCCGTTTCTGTGGCCGTTTCACATGTGTGTGGCGGCCAGACTCGGTCGTTCCGACGGTCCGAAAAATCCTGAAACTCAGACCTGAACGTAAACCGAAAGCACAGTTACGAAGTACTCGTAAAGACGAATCCGAACACTGAGAGAACACATGATTCCGACCACCCGAAGGCTCTAAATTCGACAACGGAAAGTAATTACCCCAAACTTTGGGAAATTACGAAAATGGCCCAAAACGTCCAAAAATCACGATACGTGATCGAATAACCAAACCGAAGTTCACAACACGTCTAACAAAGTTAAACGGACTTACGGGAAACTCGGAACGATAATTTGAACGAGATTCACAAGAATCGAACTCAAGTGCGGAAAAGTCGTTAAGAAACACGGAACTCAACAAAACAATACCGAAACGAACTCGGATGACAAAAAATGCAGAATTAATCATTTTCAGAATGATGAGACGGTCCCAAGCGAGTCGTCGAAACGGACTTCCGCCGAAAAAATAAAATTACCGGAAATCCGAAATTGCGGATATTACATTCTACCCTCCTTAAAAGAAGTTTCGTCCCGAAACTTAAATCAAGTAGGGAGAAGCAATATCCCGCCAGGAAAACTCAACGAGATACACAAGAACCGAAAAAAATTCGTGCCCAACGGCGAAACGTTACAAGCAACGCAAGGGAATATACGACGTAAAAACACGCCCCACAACGACTAACGCAACGCCACCGACTATGTTTCAAACAACAACGAGCAATTAACGACGCATCACATACCACATCACATGCACACATTTAATCGAAGAAACGTACGCTACAACAAGTTGCACCCCACTAAAACGGTTATGCGATAGAAACAAATAGAGTATCACGATAGAAATCATTCCGATTCTCATCAATAAGAAAATGTCCGACGTTAAAACACAAACAATTCAAGATAACGGAAAACGAGAATACCGGACATTACATTATATCCTATTTAAAAATAAGTTTCGTCCCGAAACTTAAAATAAAACATCATGGGAGAATACAAACAAAACCAAAAAGTCCACGCAACAAATATCAATTTCTACACGAATTAAAGCACGAAGTACGATACACAACTACATCACGGGACACCACCAGGCACTCCCCGAGTAGGAACGAAAACCCAATTCCCGAACATCTTGGCAACGATCTCACAATGCACCGCTCGGTGACCCACTTGGCCACACTCGAAACAGTTGAGTAACGGTGAACGACAATTCTTCGCAGTACGAGATCAGGCAACAACAGTCAGACAACCTCGTTCGAACAACAACGATCGAACAACAACGATCAAATAACAATGATCAAACAACAATGATCAAATAACAATGATCGAATGACAACAGTCGAACAATGACTCCGAAGTCCCCACTTCAACTCCAGACATTAAAAGAACTGGTAGAAAGTGAAAGATGCTACTTCCAAACAAGGTTCACAAGAATCGAACCGAAGTCGAAAAGGTCACGATGACAAACAGGTCGATCTAAAACAAGGTCACAACCAGTTCGAATGATGACAACTGAGACATCAAACAAATTCAAAAAGTATCGACGAACATGTGCAAGTCGATAGAATTTAGAAGGAGAAACTGCAAAAGTCAAATATAGTACGGGTATTACATCCGACCTCTTATAAAAGAAATGTCGTCCCCACAACTCACAACAACGGAAACAAGGTAACAACACAAAAAGCATCCGACAGGAAAATCTCCCATGGGTCTCTCAGAGTCGATCCTGATATCTGTGCTGAAGCGCGAACTCCGAAAGTCTCAGTAGCCAATTCGCAAAACTGAATTCGGTGTCCCTCGAAACGCGTCACTGACGAGAAGGACAATTTACACGTACATGCCCTGGAACATCACGGTTGAAATACCTCGGCTTGGCATACCGAAAATACAAATGCTAGATACAATGGGGCATAAAGTCGCAAAACAATATAGCGGAGATGCCAACTCAGCACAACAAAGAATCACGACGGTATCGTTCGGCGACCTCAACGGCCCGAACGATAACCAGCACCTAATTACAAACATTATGAAACAATCACACATGTACACAAACGTACAAACCCAAGCTTCAACAGCTCACACTCGTGCGACAACACGCAAATCACCACGAGGCGATAAACAAGAAACACCGATTCACACCTCACAGAGGGCTAGTACAACAAATGCGTGGCAACGCCTCGACGTTCATGCCACCAATTCGATCATACTCGGGAGCAAACATCATAACGACAATGCGAACATCATACATACATACCCAGCCCTCAAACGGGAATGGATAGGTTTTAAAAACGAAAACCTCCTTTTGAAAATAATTTTGGAAACACCGATTGATCTTGAGTATCACCCTTCAATAAAAAGACAATCGTGAAACATCGTTATAGAGACTTTGGAAACTATTTCGCATTCGATAAAAATGAGGACAATTTCTTTTCGTGAAAAACTTTCGGAAGTATTCGACCCTCGGGTCTAAGTAAAAGTGTTTCTAAAACATTGGAAAATATCTCAAAACATTTTGGTCCTCGAGGTAAAAGAATCTTGAAACATATTGTGGCACCTTGGATGTACCACAAGAAAATAATTCATTTTAAAAGGACGTCTCAAAATTTATTTTCTAAGGTACTCAAAGTTTTCAAAGATAATTCAATGGGCTAGAATGCCCAAAAATTTCAGATAATTACACGGAACATTATAGCGCCGTGGGTCCCGCGCCGGAACCCACCAGGCTAAAAACCATTTACAAAATGCCAAAAAGGTCGATGACGGTAATATTTTACAATTTACGAAGTATTTCAAAACACATTTTTCAAATACCGTCTGATTGTGTCATTTGAAAATACACGGCCCATTTGTCAAAATTTAGCAAATTTTAAAAATCCATATAAACCATGGTTTGACCGCACCACCAAAATATTTTCCAAAAATCGATTTCTACAAAATTCTCAAACTGTAAAGTCCTTCAGGAAACATTCTCAAACTTACCCATAGCGGACAAAAATTACAACATTCCAAAAACAGTCGAATTTAAAACCATATACTCAAATGGAAACCAGGGTCGCCAATTCAATCAAATGCATCTCGTGGTATCAAGTTTAAACACACAGCAAAATCATTCATCGGAGTTTCTTACAAACTCTACCGTCGGTACCTATTCGAAACCCAACAAGGTTTAAAACTTTCACAACCTACCACCCCACCCGGTGGTTCAAAGATAAAACAATAACGTGCCCAGTTCTATACACATACTATGTGTCACAAGTATTTAACACAACTATATTACAAAATACTGTGTAAATAAAATTATGCACCGCAATTAACTCACTAAGATAAAATCGAGATACACATGTATTACGCATAAAGGAGGAGACTTACATCCACAGGTCGCACGGAGGTGACGGTCGCCCACGATACTAATCTCGTCCGACAACATATCCGACACGTTGTGACTACGCACAACTCAACTTGTCACCTGACGACTCGAACGACCAGACAACACATTACTCGACAAACCACGACTCGACTCGACCCGACAGCCTAGGTTTCCGCAACCTAAGCTCCGATACCATAAATGTAACACCCCCAAAACCATATGGGAATATTACACGCTGTAAACCCTTTCCACAAGGATCTACCAGGCTAAACATCCATAAACAACCAAATGCTTGCCCAGCCAGGGTCAAACAATAAAATGATACATATCGATATGGTCACTTACACGTGAATACACAGACCGATGAGGTCACACAACCCAATCGATAAAACTGACTTAAATAACATTACCCACACAGGGGTCGAAATACAATACAGCGGAAGACTGAAATCAACTCTGACAACACAATAAAAATCAAAACAACTCTCGACTCATGATTAGTATCGCAGCTCGTCATCCTCTTATGCCAATCCTGTGACTGCTCCCCTGAATCTGCATGTCCCTGGACGCAAAACAGACATCCACCCCCGATTAATCGGGGGTTAGTAAAACTCCACTGTTTTACTAGTGCAAGTATCAAATCATACGAAATGTAACAAGCAAATAATAATCGTGAATCCAATATAATAATCAAGTATCAAAATATTCCCGGGAGGTTTTCACGAGGGAAGATAAGCTATGAAGCATTCGAAAATAAGATTATCATCTCGGGAATTTTTTTTTAGATTTTCAAAACCTTTAAGACCTCAAGTCCTGATTCACAAAACCTTTCGAAAAACTTTAGGGCCTTAACCCGATTCTCGTTTCAAAGCACACTAGATAATATATCATTATGAGTCCGAGACCCATATTTAAAATGTTACCCAAATAATCACTGCTACACGATCATTGTTCGTACACATCATGTACCGAACTCCAGAGGCCTCGACGGACCTTACCCGGACCACACACACTGTTCGTACACATCATGTACCGAACTCCGGAGGCCTCAACGGACCCTACCCGGCCACAAACATCGTTCGTACACATCATGTACCGAACTCCAGAGGTCTCAGATCGGACCCTACGGATCACACACCTTGTTCGTACACATCATGTACCGAACTCCAGAGCCTCGTCGGACCCTCCGGATTACACACCTTGTTCGTACACATCATGTACCGAACTCCAGAGGCCTCGTCAGACCCTACCTGGATTACACACCTAGTTCGTACACATCATGTACCGAACTCCAGAGGCCTCGTCAGACCCTACCTGGAACACACACACATCGACACGACACAACTCATAATCATCAAATATCAAGCCATTCCACATTACATACAACAATGAGCACAATTAATCAATCACATTGATCACCACAAAATCGTACATCCCACGCACATAACACAATCTCAACACTCGCAACAACTATCGTCAATCAACGACACATAACCAGCATAACACACGTTCGGTACACAATACATTGCACAACCGAGTGTACAACCATCCCATATGTACGTTGCAATCCTGCACAAATGGCACAACACCTAACACGTATACTAATATAACATTATTATCACAAAGCCTTCAAATTACGGAAAACACAACCAACTCAAACGGAACATAATTACGAAGGCAAGCAAAATCATCATACATATCATACGTAATTACTAGTCGCAAGATACAAGTCGTATAATAAGATACTTGCCTTAATAACCGCTACCAAACGCTCCGAAGTGTTAGGAGTATGCCCTCGAATGCCACTCAGAGGTTGTTGAGTGAGGGCATTGTACTTGTAATTATGTAAACTATTTATATAAGGCAAATGGATGTTTCTTTATTTACTGGTAGTTACTGGCATTCCTAACTCGTAAATAAACATATAGAAACTAGTCCGTATATTTGAGAGCAAAACGTTCCACTCCTTATTGGATAAGGGGGTCGGCACTGGAAAGGTTATAGCTCAAATACTTAATCGTTCGCAAGTCGATGAAACTTGACTGGGCGTTAAGTTTATGTGAAGACTTGTATGACGTGTTCTTTGACATGGAGAGTGCCTGTCGAACACTAATGGTTAGTGGGAGCACACGTTATAGGTATGCTAATTGGATTAGTATACTCGAACCGACTCACCCTCGATTCATCACACGGATTTCACTTCGGGACAGTCAATGACGGAATCGAAAGGTTGTGATAGGTATTCGTGAACCTTCAACTTGAGGATTTAGTAGGGATGTGCTTGTGACGTCAAGATTTTCATTAAGGTAGTTTGACCCTGTAAACCGGAAGGCGGGGGTCAACCTCGACGTGCATCTTGACGGGCAACTAGCAGGTCCTACTGAATACCAAGATAGAATTCTTTCTCCCGTTAGTTAGCGGGTTATATGTCCTATGCGGTTATTGGCAGATGAGATCATAAGTCTTTGGCCAAAGCATTGGAGCTAGTTGTATTAGATACACGACAGCTCGATGATCTCGATTTGCATTAACGAATGCATAGCGTCAAGTATAGATAGGGTTTGACTGATCGTGACTCTATAATTTGATCGGGACATTCGAAAGAAGGGTTTATACGTATACTGGTATTCACGACAGAATGGTTCTTGAATGATCCCAATCATTCGTTCTCAGTTGGGGTACAGTGTAGGCCGCCAGGCTGGCTAGGTGGTGCTACTACTCTTTGGTTCCTCCCATTGCTGACTGAGACGGACCTACCGAGTCGCGCAATAGGATTGACGATGGAATGAATAAAGCTAATTCTCTCATTATGAATATTAGATATTGGATATCTAATTTTGGAACATTGGATGTTTAAATCGATTTATTGGAAAAATTGATTTACGGCCTAATGAATTAAATAAATTACTGGGTGACTAATTTAATTCATATATATAATTATTTCTTGGAGAAATAATTATATTATTTTGTATTTGACATGATGAAATTAATTGGATTAATTAAACTATAAAAATACATCGGAACGGAATTGGAATTTATCTGTTTGGACTCTCGGTAGTCCGAAACGAACCAAACTCATCCGTTTTCTCCATGCCCCCCCCCATTTCCAGCCACCTTCCTTTTGGACTTATGTCCCCATTCTTTAATGTATGATAATTGTGGAGGTGGGGTTAGATTCCCACACGCATGAGTTGTTGCTAGTGGTGGGGAGTTGAATAAGAGGGATGAAGACATCTTTCATTACACCTACACATTTCTACGTGAGAGTGAGATAGAGAGAGAGAGAGAGAGAGAGAGAGAGAGAAACCATTTTCTCAATTGTCTTCATCATCTTCTTCATATCATCTTAATTGTTCTTGGAGAAAATTAAAGATATATTGAGAGATATAAATTAAAACACTTAGAGTGTTATAACTAAAGTTTCATCACTTGATTCTAGCTGTAACCTTAGAGGTTAATCGAGTGTTGTCATTCCGTTCGTTTCTCCGACGCGTGACAAGTAGAGACGCGGTTTTTCGGCGTTGGATCATCCAAGGGCTTGGAGCATTTTGGATCATTTGGGGAATAGCTCAAGAGAAGGAAATCCATATAATCAACGGACGACAAGGGTATGATTTCGAATCTTCCTTTGTTTATTTTATATTCGTATATACGTAGCTCGATCGATCCTCGTAGGGATTTGGATCGAATTAATTTTCGTTTTACCGCTTCCGCTGGGCCTTCGTTTTAGGCACCGAATCCCAACAGTGGTATCAGAGCGAGGTCTTGCGATCGTATATACGATATTTAGCATTTGGAATGCTTATTTTTTGATTTAGAATCATTTTGATAATCATAGATATTTTATTGTTCGTCGTAGTGTCGTTTTTCCGTGATTTTATGTTATGGTATAAATCAGGTTTTTCTTGGAAATATGATTTATATTAATAATATTCAGATCAGGAATAACAAGATTTTAGAAATCTGCGCGAAAACGAGCTGTATCGAATCGTTGGACGATTTTCCATACAACTGCCAAGTATGGCCGAGCACGTCCGGCCGTGGCGGACGCTTCGTATTCCGAGTCCGCCGAGCGCCTTCTTTGTATCGACCGAGTGCTCGGCTGGATCCGGCCGGACGCTTGTATTCGCCGAAGTCTGCCGGGCGTGTTCTTTATGTCAGAGCCGAGTGCTTGGATCCGGCCGACACTTGCCGATCGAGCCGAGTCTGTCGGGCGTGGTGTCAGACGAGCCGAGTACTCGTATCCGGCCAGTAGTGTCAGATCTCGCCGTCGTGTCGGGCATGGCCCGGCCCTTTCTGTCTGGGCGGCGTGGCCTGTAGGGTGCGGGTCGGTGCTGCGCTCTTCTTGGCGGTTTCAGCACCAGGTCTCGTTTTCAAGATATTTTCGATTATTGAATTTTCTGTTTAAAATCAATAATTTGGAATTTTTGATGAGGAAAATTCAAAGAAAATATTTTAAGGGTATACTACGACGAAAATTAAATTGTCGATTATTGTTGAATTGATTGGATCAATTCTATTTATTGTTGATTATTGATTGGATCATATGTAATCTTCTCGCTATCCATTTATTGAGTATTTATTGGATGAATGCTTTTGAATGGGGATGTGGTTCATGGACTTAGTTTGAATCGTTCGTTTTATTCGATTGGGTTGTAAAGGCCGTTTTGAGCCTATTTATTTTAGTAGAAATATTTGTATCTAGGATGCAATTTTTCAATGTAAAATTTATATGTAATGACAAAGACCGGAGGAAGATCCGTTTCGAGAAGACGAAGATTCAAGACGAAGACTTGTAATTAGATTACGGAGTTTTTGTTCTCTAGGAACGGTCCATGAACCATATGTTGGTAGCAACTAGGTTGTGAATGGTTGTTACATATTGTATGAATGCAACAAACGCGCTAAAATGATTAATGTGCAAAGTGTAACGTTAATCGCGAAAATTCTCCCACAACAAATTATTAAGTTTATAAGGTTTCAAGGTTTTCCTTCCCTCCATCGAGCTTTCGGGAAATTGAAATCCAAACCGGATGTGCTATGCTTCCGAGTTATCGGGGTAGTCGTTCGGGGAGGACGGATAAATTACCGGGAGCGCATTGGATGCCTTCGGTTGGAGCAAATTTTATCCCTAGAAACCTGATAGGTTGCCGGATAAGATTCAATTGTGAAACTGATTTGCGTCGATGGTATAAACTTAACTTGTTCACGAACCATAGAAACCGTATAGGTTGAGGGGAGTGAACAAGGGGAAAAAGAAGATCGAATCATTCATTAGATGGGTTGGTGTTGGACACCACTTTATGAAAATTAATAGACTAGAAACCTATTCGGTTGCCCTCTAATAAGATTTATAAAGAACTCGATCACCACTATGAAGTAGTGCGACGATACTTCCGGATTTCACATGGGAGTGTGTTGGTCCGATAAAAATAGTGGGAGCTGGGTAACAAGAATAGAAAAGACCTTAATTCTATACTCAGATCATAATATAACAAGTCACTAATTAATTTGTTATACTTAATGTAGACAAATCTCAATATGACAATGAATCCACTCGCAATTCTACTCGAAAAGAACACCTTAATGGGACCTAACTTTGTGGATTGGCTCCGCAATCTGATGATTGTCCTCAGTATAGAGGCACTGGGATACGTCTTGGAGACGGACATTCCGGCGCCTCCTGTGCGGACCCGAGCCAATCAGGAAGAGATTGGAAACCACGAAAAGTGGGTTAAGGATGACGTGAAAGTCCGTGCTTATATGATGGCTTCCATGTCTAATGAGCTTCAGAGAGCTCATGAGAAAATGACTTCTGCTAGGCAGATTCTATCTCACTTAACCGAGCTTTATGGTGAGCATATCAGAACTGCAAGATATGAGATATCCAAGCAACTGTTTGGTGCAAGGATGAAGGAAGGTGAGAAGGTTGGGGAACACGTCCTCAAAATGATATCCATGATCGAGAGATTGGAGGCTCTTGATTTTAAAATGGATACTTCTCTCCAAACCGACCTTATCCTACAGTCTCTCCCTGATTCCTTCTCACAGTTTGTTATGAACTTCAACTGCAATGAGATTGCATGTAATTTAGCTGGGCTAATGAACAAACTTGTGACCGCTCAGTCTCAAATGAAGATTCCGCGGATGAAGGAGTTGGCCCTTGTGATTTCTTCTGGACTTCGGAAGTCTAAGAATAAGAAGAAAAAAGACCAATAAGCGGACTGGACCACAAGCAAAGGACCTTAAGGGTAAGGGCAAGGCCCCGATGGTTCCGAAGAACAAGAAGAAGAAGGATTCTTGTCTCAAGTGCGGTGGTGGCCCTGGGCTAGAGGCATGCGATTCTTCATGGCACTTGGTCTGAGAACTTTTAGTTTTGGAAACAAATTGTTACGCTCTTGTATTTTCTACTTCTGGATCTTTGGATTCGGTGCTAGTTCTCATATTTGTACCGTGAATCGGGATGTGGAACAAAGTAGGAAGCTTGGAGTGGAGAAGTTATGATCACGGTCGGAAGCGGGCATAGTGTCGAGGCGACCGACATAGGATCACTTCTTTTGGGTTTAGAATCCGGCTTTGTTTTGACTTTAGAAGATGTACTTGTTTTGCCCAAGGGGCACAAAAACATTGTATCCATTCCGGTCATGGACCGAAAAGGTTTTTCATTTTTCACTGGTGATGGTTCCTGCAAAATTTATTTCAGAAATAAACTAGTGGGTACTGCTACATTTTTAAATGGATTGTATCATCTAAATCTCAGCAACAAAGTAGTTGTGAATACTATGACTAGAAAACGTGGTAGGGATGAAACCAATCAAATTTTGAAATGGCATCTTAGACTTGGTCATGTTGGTCAGACCAAGGTTTACAAGATGGAAAAGGATGGACTTATGGGTCCATTGGGATCTGATCCCTTTCCTACTTGTGAATCTTGCCTTAAAGGTAAAATGACTAAGTCCCCCTTCACAGTGACTTTTGAAAGAGCCGGATAAATCGGGATTAATCCATACTGACGTTTGTGGTGCTTTGGAAGCAGCACGTGACGGATATCAATATTTCATTACGTTTACAGATGATCATACTAGGTATGGTTATGTATACTTAATGAAACATAAATCCGAGGCTTTTGAGAAATTCTAGGAATTCAAGGCCCTAGTCGAGAAACAAACTGGTAATCATATCAAAGCACTTCGGTC
Source organism: Orobanche coerulescens (assembly GCA_033398695.1). NCBI lineage: Eukaryota > Viridiplantae > Streptophyta > Magnoliopsida > Lamiales > Orobanchaceae > Orobanche > Orobanche coerulescens. Next base: position 29,520,394 of record CM065815.1, on the reverse strand, counting down.
GGACCGAGGTGGCGAGTATATGAGTACGGAGTTTGACGATTTCCTTAAGGAACATGGAATAGTTTCACAACTAACACCTCCAGGTACTTCTCAGTTAAATGGTGTGTCAGAAAGAAGAAACCGGACCTTGTTAAACATGGTCTGTTCCATGCTGGGCTACACTGACTTACCAATTTACCTGTGGGGGTATGCACTCCTGACTGCCACGTATATCTTGAATAGATCTCCTTCCAAATCCGTTCCTAAAACTCCACATGAGATGTGGGAGGGCAGGAAACCAAGTCTTAATCACATTAGGATTTGGGGATGTCCTGCTTATGTCAAGAAGACTAAGGTGGAAAAGTTGGAAGCTAGGTCCGCAAAGGGATGTTTCATTGGATTTCCATCTGGGACGATGGGATATCTATTCTACATGCCCGAAGATCGAAAGATCGTTGTTGCTTTACAAGCACACTTCCTGGAAGATGAGTTAATTTAGGAAGGCGGAGCAGGTAGAAGTATTTCTTTAGAAGAATACAATGAAACTCCTCGGGAGACACCTGTGCAAGAAACTGGAACCGAACCTTCTGAAACACAAGTACAACCACCTCGTAGATCTAGTAGGGTGTCTCATTTACTTGAAAGGTATGGGCTTGTGCACTTGGAGGAGCTGGGTCTCCATGAGGTTCCAAGTGATAACCAAGAGACCGACCCGATGACCTATGACCAAGCGATGGTGGATGTAGACTCCGCAAAATGGCGTGAAGCTATGGAAGCTGAGATAGACTCGATGCATGTCAATCAGGTCTGGACTCTAGTAGACCGCCCCAAGGGCATAGTGCCTATTGGGAACAAGTGGATCTATAAGAGAAAGACCGATGGTGATGGAAAGGTTGACACCTATAAGGCCAGGCTTGTGGCAAAGGGTTATACCCAGAAGGAAGGGATCGATTACCACGATACCTTCTCGCCCGTAGCCATGATCAAGTCTATTCGCATGATGCTTGCTATAGCTGCCTACCATGATTATGAGATATGGCAAATGGACGTAAAGACGACTTTCCTTAATGGATTCCTCGAGGAGGAAATCTATATGGAGCAGCCTAAAGGCTTTGTGTCCGAAGTCGATATTCAGAAAGTGTGCAAGCTTCAGCATTCTATTTATGGACTGAAGCAAGCGTCGCGTAGTTGGAACCTTCATTTTGACGAGGCGATCAAAGAGTTTGACTTCGTGCAAAATGAAGAGGAACCTTGTGTATATAAGAGGGTTAGTGGGAGCAAGATCGCATTCTTAGTACTATATGTAGATGACATTCTACTAATAGGAAATGATGTGGGAATGCTCAGTTCTGTGAAAGCTTGGCTTTCGAGTAATTTCTCCATGAAAGACTTGGGAGAAGCTACCTATATTCTTGGTATTCGGCTCTACCGGGATAGAGCGAAGAGAACAATAGGTCTTTCCCAAGCCCTCTATATAGATAAAATCTTAAAGCGATTTAAGATGGATGATTCTAAAAGAGGGTTCCTACCGATGCGACATGGAATAAAACTCACCTTGAAGATGTGTCCTCAAAATGAGGAACAACGAAAGGAAATGAGTAATATACCATATGCTTCGGCTGTAGGTAGCCTTATGTATGCTATGTTGTGTACAAGACCTGACATCACGCATGCTGTAAGCATGGTGAGTAGGTTTCAGGCAAACCCAGGTAGGGAACATTGGACTGCCGTAAAGAACGTTCTCAAGTACTTGAGAAGGACTAGAGATATGGTTCTGATGTATGGCGGTGGAGATTTAGATGTGGTGGGATTCACTGCTTCGGACTTCCAAGGACTGAAGGACGACTCGATGTCTACTTCTGGATACATATTTACTCTTAATGGAGGAGAAGTATCTTGGCGTAGCGCCAAGCAAAGCGCGACTGCTGATTCTACCTGTCAGGCTGAGTATCAAGCAGCCTCCGAGGCTTCCAAGGAAGGGTTCTGGATTAAGAAGTTTCTGGGAGAACTTCAAATAATACCATGTGTTGAGCTGCCTGTTCCGCTGTACTGCGACAATGACGGAGCTGTAGCGCAGGCCAAGGAGCCGAGGTTTCACAACAGCACCAAACATATTGAGAGGAAGTATCATCTCGTAAGAGAATTTGTTCGCAAGGGATACATTGTGCTGCACAGAGTAGACTCGACTGACAACGTCGCCGATCCACTGACCAAACCACTTTCTCAGACTAGCTTGGAGCGTCATCTGGAGAACATGGGTATTAGATACCATAGTGTGTGGCATTGAGTGCAAGTGGGAGATTGTTAGGAGTATGCCCTCGAATGCCACTCAGAGGTTGTTGAGTGAGGGCATTGTACTTGTAATTATGTAAACCATTTATATAAGGCAAATGGATGTTTCTTTATTTATTGGTAGTTACTGGCATTCCTAACTCGTTAATAAACATATAGAAACTAGTCCGTATATTTGAGAGCAAAACGTTCCACTCCTTATTGGATAAGGGGGTCGGCACTGGAAAGGTTATAGCTCAAATACTTAATCGTTCGCAAGTCGATGAAACTTGACTGGGCGTTAAGTTTATGTGAAGACTTGTATGACGTGTTCTTTGACATGGAGAGTGCCTGTCGAACACTAATGGTTAGTGGGAGCACACGTTATAGGTATGCTAATTGGATTAGTATACTCGAACCGACTCACCCTCGATTCGTCACATGGATTTCACTTCGGGACAGTTAATGACGGAATCGAAAGGTTGTGATAGGTATTCGTGAACCTTCGACTTGAGGATTTAGTAGGGATGTGCTTGTGACGTCAAGATTTTCATTAGAGTAGTTCGACCCTGTAAACCGGAAGGCGGGGGTCAACCTCGACGTGCATCTTGACGGGCAAGTAGCAGGTCCTACTGAATACAAAGATAGAATTCTTTCTCCCGTTAGTGAGCGGGTTATATGTCCTATGCGGTTATTGGCAGATGAGATCATAAGTCTTTGGCCAAAGCATTGGAGCTAGTTGTATTAGATACACGACAGCTCAATGATATCGATTTGCATTAACGAATGCATAGCGTCAAGTACAGATAGGGTTTGACTGATCGTGACTCTATAACTTGATCGGGACATTTGAAAGAAGGGTTTATACGTATACTGTATTCACGACAGAATGGTTCTTGAATGATCCCAATCATTCGTTCTCGATTAAGTACAGTGTAGGCCGCAGTGGCTAGGTGGTGCTACTACTCTTTGGTTCCTCCCATTGCTGACTGAGACGGACCTACTGAGTCGCGCAATAGGATTGACGACGGAATGAATAAAGCTAATTCTCTCATTATGAATATTAGATATTGGATATCTAATTTTGGAACATTGGATGTTTAAATTGATTTATTGGATAAATTGATTTACGGCCTAATGAATTAAATAAATTACTGGGTGACTAATTTAATTCATATATATAATTATTTCTTGGAGAAATAATTATATTATTTTGTATTTGATATGATGAAATTAATTGGATTAATTAAACTATACAAATACATCGGAACGAAATTGGAATTTATCTGTTTGGACTCTCGGGAGTCCGAAACGAACCAAACTTATCCGTTTTCTCCATGGCCCCCCCCCCCATTTCTAGCCACCTTCCTTTTGGACTTATGTCCCCATTCTTTAATGTATGATAATTGTGGATGTGGGGTTAGATTCCCACACGCATGAGTTGTTGCAAGTGGTGGGGAGTTGAATAAGAGGGATGAAGACATCTTTCATTACACCTACATATTCCTACGTGAGAGTGAGATAGAGAGAGAGAGAGAGAGAGAGAGAGAAAAACCATTTTCTCAATTGTCTTCATCATCTTCTTCATATCATCTTAATTGTTCTTGGAGAAAATTAAAGATATATTGAGAGATATAAATTAAAACACTTAGAGTGTTATAACTAAAGTTTCATCACTTGATTCTAGCCGTAACCTTAGAGGTTAATCGAGTGTTGTCATTCCGTTCGTTTCTCCGACGCGTGACAAGTAGAGACGCGGTTTTTCGGTGTTGGATCATCCAAGGGCTTGGAGCATTTTGGATCGTTTGGGTAATAGCTCAAGAGAAGGAAATCCATATAATCAACGGACGACAAGGGTATGATTTCGAATCTTCCTTTGTTTATTTTATATTCGTATATACGTAGCTCGATCGATCCTCGTAGGGATTCAGATCGAATTAATTTTCGTTTTACCGCTTCCGCTGGGCCTTCGTTTTAGGCACCGAATCCCAACACGAAGAACATGGTTCGACCGGGAAGCTCGGACCCCGAAGAAGACAACGAACGGAAGGGTTCTGACTCGAGTTCTTCACAAGAATTCGACCCTAACAACACATAATCAATAAATCATCGATCATACGAGGAAGAATAATTGTAGAACGCTCGAATTCTCTTTGTGACATTTTATCGAACACCTTCAAGGCGTCGATAAAATACTCAATAAAACGACAAATCCGTGGCAATCCAACCGTGGAATAACAAGGAATTAGATATAATATAGCTTAACAATCATCAAATCATCAATATTCTGAGTTAAAACGGATTAAACGGACAAATCGAACAAAATCCCCAAAACTATATTTTAAGAAAACTTGCCTTGATTCGGTCGATCGGAGCAAGTTATGGAAGGATTAATCGATGTTATGAACTTCAAAACTTCATGGATTTAACCCTAACAACATCCCTCCATGATCATCAAAGCTCCGACGGAAGAGGAAGAAACGAGTGAGAAAATGAAGAAAAACCCGATCGCTCTGCGATATTTATAGCCTGCCGGACACGGCGCAAGAAACGGCCCAGATCAGCGCCGGGTGTCTCGGCCGTGTCTCGGCAGGCTGCTGGTCCTGGCCGACCGGCGCGCAAGACACGGCGCTGGGCCGCCGTTTCAGGGCCGCTTTCGCACAGTCCGGCCACCAGACTCGGTCGTTCCGACGGTCCGAAAAATCCCGAAACGCAGACCTGAACGTAAACCGAAAGCACGGTTACGAAGTACTCGTAAAGACGAATCCGAACACTGATAGAACACATGATTCCGACCACCCGAAGGCTCGAAATTCGACAACGGAATGTAATTACCCCAAACTTTGGGAAATTACGAAAATGGCCCAAAACGTCCGAAAATCACGATACGTGATCGAATAACCAAACCGAAGTTCACAACACGTCTAACAAAGTTAAACGGACTTACGAGAAACTCGAAACAGTAATTTCGAATGAGAGTCACAAGAATCGAACTCGAGTGCGGAAAAGTCGTTAAGAAACACGGAACTCAACAAAACAATACCGAAACGAACTCGGATGACAAAAAATGCAGAATTAATCATTTTCAGAATGATGAGACGGTCCCAAGCGAGTCGTCTAAATGGACTTCCACCGAAAAAATAAAATTACATCCGAAATTGCGGATATTACAAGAAACCATCTGTCCTCTGATCTGACCTCGGTAGCGTGCGCTGCAACCAATATTTCGCGTGCGCTATAATATCGATTGCGTACGCTAAAAACAACTCATAGAGTGTGCTATGAATTAATCCAGTGCAGTCCAGTAGCCACTGGACTCAACCTGATCCGTCCTTAGCGCGTGTTACAGCAATTATTAGCGTGCGCTACTACAACCTACTAGCGCGCGCTACTTACCACTCGTAGCGTGCGCTACTTATAACTCACCTGCAGCCCACAATGAAAATGACAATGATGATAAACACGGCACGGAACTCCAATTAGATTAGTGATGAACGACGATTGATACACGATACAATTACTCTGAACGGTGAATACCATGATTGAATATGAGTGACAAATGATCATTAATGAGTGAAATTACTGAATGATAAATACTGAATAATAATTACTGAATTACAACCGGGTATTACATACACCCCCCCTTAAAAGAGTTTCGTCCCCGAAACTAAGGGTCAAACAACTCGGGATAACTCTCCCGCATACTATCCTCGGTTTCCCAAGTAGCCTTTTCGACTCCGTGCCTAGACCACTGAATCTTAACCAAAGGAATCGTCTTATTCCTCAACTGTTTGATTCGCCGCTCTAAAACTCGCATAGGACGCTCCTCATATGAATGATCGTCGGCGATCCCGATTTCATCGAACTGAAGTATGTGACTCGGGTCGGCAACATACTTCCGCAACTGAGAGACATGAAACACATTATAAATTCGGCTCAATGCCGGAGGTAAAGCCAGTCGATAAGCTAACTCGCCTACTCGATCCAAAATCTCAAATGGTCCAATGAATCTCGGACTCAACTTCCCCCTCTTCCCGAAACGGAAGATACCACGACTCGGGGATACCTTGACCAAAACATGGTCACCTGATTCGAACTCTAAAGGTCGACGCCGGTTATCTGCATATGATTTTTGTCGACTCTGAGCGGTCAAAAAACGACTCCTGATCAAAGTTACCTTCTCTCGGGCGACTATAAGCATATCGAGCTCGGTGCCGATTGATTCTGATAGGTCATCCCAACACAAAGGATATCGACAACGACGACCATACAAGGCCTCGTAAGGTGCCATCTTAATCGAAGCATGCCAACTATTATTATACGTGAACTCGATCAATGGTAGTTGGGCTTCCCAATCGTGTTTCCAATCGAGGACACATGCCCTCAACATGTCCTCTAATGTCTGAATAGTCCTCATAGCACGATGAACTAATTTCCAAAAATGAGACACAAACCGTCCGTCACGATCGGAAATGATACTTTTAGGAGTACCGTGCAGTATCGCTATCTCTTTGATGAACAGCTTGGCAAGTCTCTCGGGACCCCACGTATCCTTGATCTCAAGGAAATGAGCTGATTTGGTTAAGCGGTCCACGATCACCCAGATCGTATTCATGCCACGACGACTCGTCGGCAAACTCGTGATGAAATCCATAGAAATGTCTTCCCACTTCCATTCGGGAATAGGAAGAGGTTTCGATACCCACGGCCGCCGATGTTCAATCTTAACTTGTTGACAGGTTAAGCATCTCGAAACAAATTCTGCGACTTCTCGTTTCATATTACTCCACCAGTAATTTTGTTTCAAGTCCTTGTACATCTTGCTAGACCCCGGATGAACAGAATAAGGGGTAGCATGAGCTTCTTTCAAAATCTAGTTTTTCAACTCGTCATTCGCCGGTACGCACAACCGATTCTTAAACCTCAAAAGTCCATCCTCGTGGACCACAAATCCAGGGGCTTTGTAATACCCGGTCGATAGTCTTGTCATTTCAAACCTCTTCATTTTCTTCGAATCGTGATTTGTTGGGCGAACCCTTGTAATCATTGCTTGGAACCACCGTTTTGGGGTTTCCGTACTTCTATTTCATGTTATTGTTGCCCAGATATTGAGTCCTATTGCTTTTATTCTCTTCCCGAGTCATTTTTCATCATTTTAGGACCCGAGGAGGGTGTGGGCCGCGGCACAAGGAATGTGCGCCGCGGCACAAGGAATGTGCGCCGCGGCACAAGGAATGTGCGCCGCGGCACACACACATTTTCTAGACCTGGCCGAGCGGACTGTACCGGGTGCCGCGGCACATGCCGACAGGACCGCGTCATCTCGCTGAGTCATCGCGCGGCACACCTAGCCGAGCCGCGGCACACTTGTGTTGCATCCTCGCCAAAACCGATCGTACCCGGTGCCGCGGCACACCTGGGCTGAGCCGCGGCACACTGCCGAGCCCTGGGAGCAATTTTTGGACCTGTGCCGTGGCACACCTAGGCTGAGCCGCGGCACACAATGCGGTCAACTGCATAAATTGTGCTTTTTGAGCAAGATGCAGCTCATTTCACCATTTTCTTCTTCCACCTGCGAGAGAGAGAGTTTGAGGGGAGGATTTTTCTCACATCTATCACTTGTGTGTTGGATTTTTACCATTCCCATTCGGTTGGGAAGCCCGGATAGTCGATCTAGCGCATATTCCTCGGATCATAGAGCTTGGATATTCAAGAGGTAATTTCTTCAACATCTTGATTCTCGATTTTGTATGGGTATTGACGTTTTGGATGTTAAAATCATGGAGTATGAAGTGATATATGCATGATTATGGACATGTTTGAGTATTCATCGGATTATTGAAAGATTATTCAAGAACACTTTGAATTTTGTGTTTGATTTTGGGGGGTTTCGTAGATTCGTCCGATTTATCCGATTGAAGCTTGAGAACCTTGAGATTATGATATATCTATACCGTATGCGTGTTTTCTTACGATTTTACGGGTTGGATTGTGCCGTTTTCGGACTTGTGGGAGTTTGGGCGATTTCCCAACCTTTAGTTGTTCACCCGTGTATTTTCTTGAATCGTAGATGAGTTTCGGGAGTCTCTTCATGTAATTTGAGTATGGATAATTAATTGTCATATTTCTTGCAAATCGTTTAGGTGCTGGAAGCGCGTTCTTGGACCTATCGAACTCATACCTTTCCTCCGTTCGATTTCTCGATGTCTCAAAGGCAAGTATACATTTATGATTGTACGTTCTCGACTTTGAAAGTAAGAAATATAGATGGTATGATATGAACGAACCGTTTTTACGGCATTCATAGATATAGTGATGGCATATTATGAATGAACCATTTTTACGGCATTCATGTATGTATTGATGGCATGATATAAACGAACCATTTCTACGGCATTCATACATGTATCGGCGTATGATATGAACGAACCGTTACTACAGCATTCACATACGTATCGGCGTATGATATGAACGAACCGTTTCTACGGCATTCACATACGTCTTGTTGTGGCACTATGAGATTTTAGTTATTCCGGAATACTAGTCTTGAATTGATGAATTGACGGTTACATTTACTTTATTGTCGAGGAGTATTGTGTTTCATATTGATATACTTGCACTAGCTATTCGACGGCTAACCCCTTTATGGGGGAAATACGTTTCATGTATTTCAGGTTCCAGGAGGACGGACAGGCAGGTATCGGGTCGGCATGAAGATGGTGGGCAAGTGTGATACTGTGTCTTTCTTCCAGTTATGTTATGAGTTTTCCGTTCAGTGTTGTTGTACTAGATTGGCTATTGAATACTCGAGTATTGTTTTCCATTTTCTTTGATGTCCCGGCCTGTGTTTGCCGAAGTATTGATTCGTGTTGTGATGTCTGTGAATACATTGGTTATGTTTTTGAATACCTTTGTATTGTTTTCATTCTATTGTGTGTAGATCTTCTCGGTCAAAGTTTACAGTTCCGCGTATGTTTAGCCTTGTGAGCCCCATGGCAGGGCTTACGGCGCTGTAATATTCCCTGAATAACTTCGGGGTGTTACAGAATATGGTATCAAAGCTTAGGTCTATGGATACCTAGGCTGTCGGTCTTTTGGGTCGAATGAGTCGTCAATTGTCCACAGTATCACTACTCTGCCATCATCACAGTGCGACTGGTACTTGTAAGACCTCTTACTCTTCTGTTGTTTCCTTATTCATTATGCTTCTTCTATGGATATTCTTGAGAATCGATCACCTTAATGACGTGCGTTTGAATTGTGCTTACGTACCTTGTGTGTTCTTCAGTATGTCAGCTGGTAGGGGCCATGGCCGTGGTCGTGGCCGTGGACGAGGAAGAGGTCGTGGCGCGGCCGTTTCCATCGATTGATTGCGGGTCGACCAACCCTGATTTGTCGAACTCGGTGCATCCCGACACCGAGAGTCAAGACGACTACCGACGGTCGTGGAACAACGCGGACGCTGGAGTTGCGAATGCACTTCAACAATCGGCTACTCAGATGACTATTTTAGCCCAAACTGTTCAATGAATAACCCGAACCCAAACACGGATGCCTTGCTTGAGAATGTAATCCGTATGCACCCTCCACGATTTGGTGCCATGCACTGCTAGTCGGGAAAGACTGGCTAGCGGAATTAGAGAAAATTTTTGAGGCGGTTGATTGCCCCGAGGTGAGGAAAGTACCAATTGCTCAGTATTTCCTCACTAAGGAGGCCGCTACTTGGTGGAAGGTCATCAAGCCACAGGATCGCGATCGTATTGCCTCGTGGGATGAATTTAAGGAGCTCTTAGAAGCCGAGTTTTGTCCTCGGCCGGTACGAGAGAGCCGAATCCGAGCCTTTTTCGAGGCTAAACCACAAGAGATTCCCGTTTCGCAGGCGATCGTGGAGTACAACCAACAATTGATCCATGTGAAGGATCAAGTGCGTAACGAGCGTGATAAGATCCGTTATTTTGATATGCATATGAATTTGGACTTACGGCGGTACATGGACGGATTTGCTTGTACCACACTGAAAGAGTATCAGGACAGAGCTTTAGCCCATGATATGTTGAGCCCCGACAATGATACCGTTGAAGAACCGAAGAAGCAGAAAGTCGCGGGAAATTTTTCTGGCTCTAAGGGTGGCAACTTTCAGAAGTCACAGACGACTAACCGTTTTGCCGGACAGTCGTCACGTTCTAATAAAGGGAAGAGGGGTTACCGTCCCACTCCGGGTACCTCAAATCGCACAGTGACTTGCTATAATTGTGGTCGTCCAGGCCACTTTAATTCGGAATGCTACTTTCCACCATTAAAGTGTCACACGTGTGGACAGATGGGGCATAGAGCGGTTTATTGTTCCGAGCCGAACCAGACTTTGGATACTCGGGCTTCTGCCCCAACACCACTTGATCAAGGTATTAATCAGCGACAATCTTTTGGTCAACCTCAGCAGAATTTTGGCAGGGGCCGGGGACGGGGTCAGAACGCTGGAGGGGGAAACTCTAGCGTCGGTTCGGTACAACCACGGGTTTATGAGATGCGTCGAACAGATTTAACCCGACGCGGTGGCTTGTGTACCATCCATATTTTATCTTATCCACTCCGTGTACTCTTTGATACGGGTGCTACACATTCTTTTATTTCTTTGGAGTGTGTACGCCGTTTGAATATAACTTGTTTGACTGCTTGCGATCCCTTTATCGTGAAACTGCCTAGCGGGGATAGGATTGTGGGGGATCGGGAGATTAGAGATTTTCCAGTGGTTATATCCGGTATGGAATGGTTATCGAATCTAATTGTAGTTGATATGGAAGGCGAGGACGTAATCCTCGGCGAGGATTGGCTTAATAATCACCAAGCGATTATGAATTACCGTACCAAGGTTATTACCATGATGACTAAAGACGGATCTGAGTACTCATTTTTGGGACGTAAGTTGGGCCAATCCAAGTTACTTATCAGTGCCATGAAGGCCGTAAAACTTTTGAATAAAGGTTGTACGGGCTATTGGTGTTATGCTTTAAAAACGGAAGGAAACGAAGTCGATTTCTCTTCGATTCCGGTTGTTAATGAGTATCCCGATGTTTTACCGGCTGATCTCCCGGGACTACCGCCAGATCGAGAGATAGAATTTACCATAGACTTAGAGCCAGATGCGGCTCCGATTTCTAAAGCACCTTATCGTATGGCACCTTCCGAGATGTAGGAATTGAAGACTCAGTTGGGAGAACTTTTGGAAAAAGGGTACATCAGACCGAGCGCTTCGCCTTGGGGCGCGCCTGTTCTCTTCATGAGGAAGAAAGATGGTTCACTACGTTTGTGCATCGACTACCGTGAGCTGAATAAAGTAACCATCAAGAATAAATATCCTTTGCCTCGTATAGACGATTTATTTGATCAATTGCAAGGAGCTGCGGTTTTCTCGAAGATTGATTTAAGTTCCGGGTATTATCAACTCAGGGTGAGGGAGTCCGACGTTCCGAAGACGGCATTTCGGATGAGATATGGGCATTATGAATTTGTAGTTATGCCTTTTGGGTTGACGAATGCGCCGGCAGTATTCATGCAGTTAATGAATAAAATATTCATCGAGTACCTCGACAGGTGTGTAGTCGTCTTTATTGACGACATCTTAATCTATTCTCGAGATAAGGAGGAACATGCCCGACACTTGCGTTTGGTTTTAGACATTTTGAGAACCGAGCACCTCTATGCAAAATTCTTGAAATGTGAGTTTTGGTTGGAAGAAGTTATGTTTCTCAGCCATGTGATTTCGGCCGAAGGGGTTCGTGTAGACCCGCAGAATATCGAGGCAGTGCTAGATTGGGCACCGCCTAAAAATGTTAAGGAAGTTCGTAGCTTTTTGGGCCTTGCTGGGTATTACTGTCGGTTTGTCGAGGGGTTCTCGAAACTCGCTCGACCGCTTACGAAATTACTCCAGAAGACCGAAAAGTTTATTTGGACGGATGAGAGACAACATAGCTTCGATGAACTGAAGAGGCGTTTGACTTCAGCGCCAATTTTAACTTTACCACATGGTAGCGAGGGCTTTGCAGTCTATAGTGACGCTTCGGGTCAAGGCCTGGGCTGTGTACTTATGCAGCATGATAAGACAATAGCTTTTGCGTCATGACAATTAAAGCCTTATGAGATGAATTATCCTACTCATGATTTAGAGTTGGCCGCAATTGTCTTCGCACTCAAGATTTGGCGGCATTATTTGTATGGTTCACCGTGCCGGATTTATACCGATCACAAGAGCCTGAAGTATATTTTCGATGTAAAGAGCTGAATATGAGACAGAGACGTTGGCTAGAGTTGATAAAGGATTATGATTTGGAAATTCTTTACCACCCGGAAAAGCCAATGTCGTTGCGGATGCTTTGAGCCGCAAATGCATCTCTTCAAATGCTCGAGGTTCTTACATCCTGCATTTAAAATTCGTCAGGATTTAATTGAACAAGGGATAGAAGTTTGGCTTCGACGAGTACAAGGACAGTTGTGTGATCTCGAAATTACTTCGTCCTTAGTTGACAACATCAAAGGGAAGCAGTGGAGTGACCCGATGATTTCTCAACTGAAGGAAGATGTAATTAAAGGAAAAGCTCCTGGCTTTATGGTTCACGAGGATAGTATTCTGAGATTTCAGGGCAGGCTTTGTGTTCCGAACGATTTGGAGTTGAGACAAAGGATCCTCCGAGAAGCTCATGCTATGCCTTACTCAATCCACCCCGCAACGAGTAAGATGTACAAAGATTTGAAGCGCAATTTTTGGTGGAATAACATGAAGAAAGATGTTACGGAGTTTGTACTACGATGCTTGACGTGTCAACAAGTCAAGATCGAACATCAACGACCGGCGGGATTGTTGAAACCACTTCCCATTCCCGAGTGGAAGTGGGAAGACATCTCTATGGATTTCATCACTGGCATGCCGAGAACTCGGGCCGGAATGAATATGATTTGGGTGATTGTCGATCGGTTGACCAAGTCTGCACACTTCTTGGGTATTAAGGATACTTGGGGACCGGATAGACTGGCTCGAACCTTTATTGCTGAGATCGTGAGGTTACACGGTGCCCCCAAGACCATTGTTTCTGATCGAGACGGCCGTTTCGTATCACATTTTTGGCAGGCCGTTCACCAGGCTCTGGGTACGGAGTTGAGATTGAGCACTTCCTTTCATCCTCAGTCGGATGGTCAGACAGAGATGACGATTCAGATGTTGGAAGATATGTTACGGGCTTGTGCCCTGGATTGGAGTAATGATTGGGAGCTTCACTTACCGTTGATCGAGTTTGCTTACAATAATAGTTGGCATGCGTCGATCAAAATGGCACCCTTCGAGGCACTCTATGGTAGGCGATGTAGGTCGCCATTATGTTGGGACGAGGCTTCTGAGCTAGTTGGAACGGAGCCGGATATGTTGATGGAGACTAAGGAAAAGATTTCTATTATCCGAGATCGATTGCTAGCTGCCCAGAGTCGTCAGAAATCTTATGCAGATACTCGTCGTCGACCTTTGGAGTTCGAGGTGGGAGATCATGTCTTGCTCAAGGTGTCGCCGACCAGGTGAGTTTTCCATTTCGGGAAAAAGGGGGAACTTAGTCCGAGGTACATCGGACCCTTCGAGATTTTGGACAGAGTTGGGGATTTAGCTTATCGCTTGGCATTGCCTCCAGCTTTGAGTCACGTCCACAGTGCTTTTCATGTGTCTCAGTTGAGAAAGTACGTACCGGATCCGAGCCACATTATTGACTACAGTGAGATTGACGTAGCCGAGGATATTACCTTTCCGGAGAAACCCGTGAAGATTCTTGAGCGCCGCGAGAAACAACTTCGGCATAAGACCATTCCACTAGTTAAAGTGCAATGGTCGAGGCATGGAGTCGAGGAGGCGACTTGGGAGACGGAAGAGAAGATGCGAGTGGAATACCCCGAACTATTTATTTCTTAAGTTTCGGGACGAAACTTCTTTTTAGAGGGGGAGAATGTAATACCCGGTCGATAGTCTTGTCATTTCAAACCTCTTCATTTTCTTCGAATCGTGATTTGTTGGGCGAACCCTTGTAATCATTGCTTGGAACCACCGTTTTGGGGTTTCCGTACTTCTATTTCGTGTTATTGTTGCCCAGATATTGAGTCCTATTGCTTTTATTCTCTTCCGGAGTCATTTTTCATCATTTTAGGACCCGAGGAGGGTGTGGGCCGCGGCACAAGGAATGTGCGCCGCGGCACACACACATTTTATAGACCTGGCCGAGCGGACTATACCGGGTGCCGCGGCACATGCCGGAGGGCCGCGGCACACTGCCGAGTCACTGCTGCGGCACACCTAGGCTGAGCCGTGGCACACTTGTGTTGCATCCTCAGCCAAAAACCGATCAGACCGGTGCCGCGCACACTGACCGAGCCTGCACACCGCGAGCCACAGGAGCAATTTTAGGACCTCTGCCGCGGCACACCTAGGCTGAGCCGCGGCACACAATGCGGTCAACTGCATAAATTGTGCTTTTTGAGCGAGATGCAGCTCATTTCACCATTTTCTTCTTCCACCTGCGAGAGAGAGAGAGAGTTTGAGGGGAGGAGTTTTCTCACATCTATCACTTGTGTGTTGGATTTTACCATTCTCATTCGGTTGGGAAGCCCGGATAGTCGATCTAGCGCGTATTCCTCGGATCATAGAGCTTGGATATTCAAGAGGTAATTTCTTCAACATCTTGATTCTCGATTTTGTATGGGTATTGACGTTTTGGATGTTAAAATCATGGAGTATGAAGTGATATATGCATGATTATGGACATGTTTGAGTATTCATCGGATTATTGAAAGATTATTCAAGAACACTTTGAATTTTGTGTTAGATTTTGGGGGTTTTCGTAGATTCGTCCGATTTATCCGATTGAAGCTTGAGAACCTTGAGATTATGATATATCTATACCGTATGCGTGTTTTCTTACGATTTTACGGGTTGGATTGTGCCGTTTTCGGACTTGTGGGAGTTTGGGCGATTTCCCAACCTTTAGTTGTTCACCCGTGTATTTTCTTGAATCGTAGATGAGTTTCGGGAGTCTCTTCGTGTAATTTGAGTATGGATAATTAATTGTCATATTCCTTGCGAATCGTTTAGGTGCCGGAAGCGCGTTCTTGGACCTATCGAACTCATACCTTTCCTCCGTTCGATTTCTCGATGTCTCAAAGGCAAGTATACATTTATGATTGTACGTTCTCGACTTTGAAAGTAAGAAATATTGATGGTATGATATGAACGAACCGTTTTTACGGCATTCATAGATATATTGATGGCATATTATGAACGAACCGTTTTTACGGCATTCATGTATGTATTGATGGCATGATATGAACGAACCGTTTCTACGGCATTCATACATGTATCGGCGTATGATATGAACGAACTGTTTCTACGGCATTCACATACGTATCGGCGTATGATATGAACGAACCGTTTCTACGGCATTCACATATGTCTTGTTGTGGCACTATGAGATTTTAGTTATTCCGGAATACTAGTCTTGAATTGATGAATTGACGGTTACATTTACTTTATTGTCGAGGAGTATTGTGTTTCATATTGATATACTTGCACTAGCTATTCGACGGCTAACCCCTTTATGGGGGAAATACGTTTCATGTATTTCAGGTTCCAGGAGGACGGATAGGCAGTATCGGGTCGGCATGAAGATGGTGGGCAAGTGTGATACTGTGTCTTTCTTCCAGTTATGTTATGAGTTTTCCGTTCAGTGTTGTTGTACTGGATTGGCTATTGAATACTCGAGTATTGTTTTCCATTTTCTTTGATGTCCCGGCCTGTGTTTGCCGAAGTATTGATTCATGTTGTGATGTCTGTGAATACATTGGTTATGTTTTTGAATACCTTTGTATTGTTTTCATTCTATTGTGTGTAGACCTTCTCGGTCAAAGTTTACAGTTCCACGTATGTTTAGCCTTGTGGGCCCTATGGCGGGGCTTACGGCGCTGTAATATTCCCTGAATAACTTGGGGGTGTTACAGGCTTTCCCCTGAACCACATCCTCACGGATGCGTAATAATGATGGGTCCGAACTCTGATTCTCTCTGATTGCCTCTTCAAGTGACGATGATATCTCCAACATACAAAGCTGTCCCTGAACTCGCTGAAGCCATACCTCGATCTCGGGTCTAAGGAATTCCTGCTGAAGTTCCTTCTCAACTGTTAAACGGGCAAGCATCTACTCCTGAATGGACTTACGACTCAAGGCGTCGGCGACAACGTTCGCCTTGCCCGGGTGGTAAAGGATCTCGATATCATAATCTTTGATTAATTCCAACCACCGTCTATGTCGCATATTTAACTCCTTCTGAGTAAATATATACTTTAAACTCTTATGATCGGTGAATATCTGACAGGTAACGCCATAAAGATAATGACGCCAAATCTTCAAGGCGAACACCACGGCTGCTAGCTCCAGGTTGTGTGTCGGATAATTAACCTCGTAAGGTCTCAATTGCCGCGAAGCATAGGCAATGACCTTTCCATTCTGCATGAGCACACACCCGAGACCCTGTCCGGACGCATCACTATAAACCACAAATCCTTCCGTCCCCTGCGGCAAGGAAAGTACAGGTGCTGACATTAACCGTCTCTTGAGTTCCTCAAAACTCCGTTGACACGCGTCGGACCACGTGTATTTCTTATCCTTCCGTAAAAGGCTCGTCAAGGGTTGAGCGATTCTAGAAAATCCCTCCAGAAATCGCCGATAATAACCCGCTAATCCGAGGAAACTTCAGATTTCCTTAACATTCTTCGGAGGTAGCCAATCTCGAATAGCCTCCATCTTCTGAGGATCGACACGAACTCCGTCTGATGAAATTACGTGTCCGAGAAACGTCACTTCGGACATCCAGAACTCACATTTGGAAAACTTCCCATAAAGTTGTTCTCGTCTCAACACGTCGAGCACTTGATGAAGGTGAAACTCGTGTTCCTCTCAGTCACGAGAATAAATCAAAATGTCATCGATGAAGACAACAACAAACTGATCCAAAAAGTCGATGAAAACCCGATTCATTAAGTCCATGAATACCGAAGGTGCGTTAGTTAGTCCGAAAGGCATAACTACGAACTCATAATGACCATAGCGCGTACGAAACGCTGTACTCGCGATATCCGACTCTCGAATCTACAACTGATGATATCCAGATCTTAAGTCGATCTTGGAAAATACTGAAGCTCCCTGAAGTTGATCCAAAAGATCATCGATACGGGGTAAAGGATACTTATTCTTGATCGTCACCCTGTTCAACTTCCGATAATCAATACATAAGCGAAATGAACCATCCTTCTTCTTGACAAACAACACTGGTGCTCCCCATGGGGACGCACTCGGTCGGATATAACCTTTCTCGAATAACTCCTCAAGTTGATTCTTCAATTCCCGCATTTCGGTCAGGGCCATCCGGTACGGTGCCTTCGAAATCGGGGACGTACCGGGCTCCAACTCAATTGTGAATTCCACATCTCTCTGTGGAGGCAAACCAGGTAACTCGTCTCGAAAAACATCGGCATATTTATTCACTACCGGAATATCCGTCAACATTACTGATGATTTCTCGGTTTTGGTCATAAAGCACCAATAACCAACACACCCCTGATTGAGTAATCTCACTGCTTTCATCAAATTAATGACCTTACCAGCAATGGGATCACCTCCTAAAACACACATTCAACCCCATAAATGCGAAATGATAGTGATCATACGCTTACGGACACTAATGATGGCATTATGACGATCCATCTAATCAATACCCAAGATGACGTCGTCTCTCGGCAAATCTACCACGATTAGGTCCGCTGGCCATACACGACCATGAAGCTGAATCGGACAGTTCTGAATCTCACGATTTAGATAATTCGTCTACCATCGGGTAGACCAATGACATAAGGCTAACAACTAGTAGCACTACCTGGGCGTAGTCTACTCAAACATGACTCGGAAATGAATGAATGCGATGCACGGTATCAAAAGGGTACACACAGGTTGAGATAGAATATCGAGTGTACACGAGATCATTCGGGCCTCTGGATCATCGGTCTTCTTCATCTCATAAATCCGGGCTTGCTAGTCCGGCATCGGATGCTCCGTCTGCTGGCTATAGGCTCCACCTTTAGTCGCTCTGTCATTTTAAGCAGCCCGATTGAGTGGCACGATTGAGCAGGCAGTGGCTTAGGGGCTGAGATGACGTCGAGTAGGTTTGGAGTCCTGCGGAAAAACGGGCCTTATGCCCAACAATTCCACGATTATGACACATGACATTTGTCTCGGACACTTGGTGCGACATGACCAAGATCCCCACAATTATAACAGGTGATGGCAGGCGCGCTCGTGGCGAGATTCGCGGGTTTAGACATCACAGAGGTCGCTCGAAAGCGAGCCCGCACGAGGTTTCTTGAAAGTGGCACATTGCCGTTAGACTAATTACGGTTCTTGGACTTCTTGCTAGCGGATGAAGGTTCCGCTTAGCAATCTCCTTAGCGATAGCTCATAGGTAAGAGCTTTCTCAATGAATTGACCAACGTGGTGCAATTATGATTAAGCAATTGTAGTCTCATACGGGGTTTCACCTCTTGTGAAATACTTAATCTTATACGCCTCGGAATGAATGATAGATGAGGCGAACGGAAGAAGTTCACGAAATTTCTCGGCAATGGCGAGAACATCCTCGTCTGGCGAGGGTCGGCGGTGAGTAATTCGGCAGTTTGGCCTCTGCAGGCGGGCAGGATAATACCTCTCCATCATGAGAGTTTTGAACTGATCCCAAGTACATGATCCTTCGGTGGGCTTCAACGACAACCACCAAGAATGTGCGCTCTTGCCCAGGTAGTAAGCCGCAACAGAAACTTTGTGTCCTTCGGGACACTCTACCATAGCAAACAACTTCTCGAAATGCTCGAGCCAATGAATAATATCCGCCGGCTCAGACGAGCCCTCAAAAGTAGGTGGCCTCTGGCGAGAGATGTCGCCGATGACATTGCTCACATTCCTCTCTTGCCTCTGAGGTGGCGGCGGAGGAGCCTGTTGATTTTGATTGACGGAGTTATGCATCATCTCAATCAGCTGTGCCATCTGGGTCATTTGGGCCATAATGCCCTGCATAAAAGCGAGTGGGTCAACCCGGACACCTTATGACTGAGCCGTGTCCCAGGTACGACTCCCCGTTAGTGAATGATCGCGTCCAGGTGAATGAGTGGCAGCGTCGCTGCTCGATGAATTGGCATTATTTCTCGCGTTTGCATGTGTATTCACACGAGCTCTCGGGATTCGGCCCGCTCCACGGCCTCGTCCTCCACGTCCTCTTCTTGCCCTCTCCATACTGAAGTAGGAAAGTCACATGATGATTATATTTCCCGCATGAATATCACGTTATGATTATCACATGAGATGATGAAAATGAGCATACGCGCTCTAACACATTGATTACATGAATGATTAACTGAGGTGACATGATTATCTTGAACAAGTTAACATGATTAATGATTTGATCTTCCTGATCAACAACTGAATAATGAAATGAATTGAGTGATTAACGAGTTAACATGACCGTCCTGGTCAAATGAAAATGATGGTTGAGAATTGTTAACTGATGAATTATGAATGAATGATTCTTGCTAGAAATTATACCATGGCGTTAGAAATATTACAGTTCTTGGTCTGATTGGCTCGGCATTTGCACAGGTCACACGTGACGCGAAAGTCCAATGATACTAGTCCAATGACGATGATTTCAAATGAGACATGATTTGGAGGGTAGTATTCAAAACCACGCTCCGATACCAACTTTGTAACACCCCAAACTAGGCGGATATTACAGTGCCATGAATCCCCGACTGGGACCCACCAGGCAAATCAAAATGATGAATTAAATAATATAATTGTAGTACCGAACCACATTATATTACCAAGTACTCCGATGAGGAGTTTAAGTACAACACACCAGGACAATACCGAATACTAGTATATTTTATATGGAGATAAAATACACCACCCTGAACAAATAAACATTTCAAACGGAATTTGCAGCGGAAATACAACTGTAGAGAAATAAGCATGACTGAAATAAACGGAATGGTGGGGCCCCTACTAGTATCATCAGGACTCCTCGCCGTCAACATGCTCTTCCGTGCCTTTGCCTTGCCGTGACACGAAAACAAAATCCCCAACGGGTCGATTTACGAACAACAATCTTGAGGTTGAAATTACACAATCATGATATATACGAAGTTATGAAATATCCTTAGTTATGAATTACGTGAAGAAGAGTATCATAGTATGCCCGTAGTGTTACGTGCAAGTGTACAAGATGGATATTTGGACACACCCGTCCTTGTACCTAATTAGTCTCACGGAGGTAATCGTTACTGTGTGCAGTCGATGTATCACTCCCAATACATGGCCATCATGTGCCCGACTAAAAATCCCACACATCCGCACCCGGCCACGCAATATGAACCCAGAAGGTCATATGAACGAGAATGAATAATGAATATCAATGAATAATAATAATCTGACAAAGTCAAGAATGACTCACCGATATGAAAGTGATAATGAAGTGATTGATAGTTTCAATGAAATGATTGGAACCGCCGTTCCTCGCTAATGAAGTGATTATTCGACAATTATAAGTCTCAATATGATTAATACAATGATGAATGAGTTATGATTATGAATGATCAACAACAAAAGGAATGAATATCCTTTTAACCGAGTAAGAATCAACTTACACAATACCGATGACAATGTCCTTCCACGAACAACGTCCTAATCGAGATACCGGCTGCTTGAACAACCTTGAATAACAATAATTACCAACAACCGTTCAATACACGTATCAAGCAACAAAACACGACTAACCCAAAGGTCGATACAACGATAATCAAACTCATAGGGGCATTCTAACGAATACGTAACCAACCACACAACTTCGAAAATATCCAATCCCGAATATATCAAAACCAACACCAAAATGAGTATTTCGAACTATCAAAACACTTCAATGATATCAATAATCCAATAGGAATCCACAATTCAAGATTACAACAACATCAATCGGAAAATCCCCAATTAACCGAAGTCAACCCCAAGGGTTCTTGAAATAATTCCGAAAATAGCCATTAAATCTGTAGGAATATATTTATCCAAGGTAGATAATCCATATCTAACATATTTCAATGATAATCCAAGCTTACATGAAGAAATCGGAAGGAAAAACCCAAAAATACGAAATTCTAGATCCAAGAGATTAATACCTTAGATTTGATGTGATGAGGATGTTGAAATGATGATTAATCCAAAAGATAAGCTTGGACATGATGATTGATGATTACTCCTCGAAGAACACTCTCCAAATCGCCCGGAATCGCCCGAAACCGCCGAAAAAACGAACAGAAATGATAAATGACGGAGTAAGGGCTGAACTGTCCTATTTATAGCAATCCCAGTTTAGCGCGCGCTAGCCCCAGCTCTTAGCGTGCGCTAACGGGTGTTTTGGGTAGTCCAGTACCCACTGTCCGAACACGGTAGCATGCGCTACGTACCTTTTGTAGCGTGCGCTACAACCATACCATTAGTGTGCGTTAATACCCATGGTTAGCGTGCGCTAACGAATTATTTGATGCCCAGTAATGGAATCCAGAAACCGTATGTCCTCTGATCTGACCTCGGTAGCATGCGCTACAACCAATATTTAGCGTGCGCTATAATATCGATTGCGTACGCTAAAAACAACTCATAGCGTGCGCTATGAATGAATCCAGTGCAGTCCAGTAGTCACTGGACTCAACCTGATCCGTCCTTAGCGCGCGCTACAGCAATTATTAGCGTGCGCTACTACAACCCACTAGCGCGCGCTACTTACCACTCGTAGCGTGCGCTACTTATAACTCACCTGCAGCCCACAATGAAAATGACAATGATGATAAACACGGCACGGAACTCCAATTAGATTAGTGATGAACGACGATACAATTACTCTGAACGGTGAATACCATGATTGAATATGAATGACAAATGATTGAAATTACTGAATGATAAATACTGAATGATAATTACTGAATTACAACCGGGTATTACATATGCTCCAAAACCTGAATGCAAAAAATAGACATCCACCCCCCGAATACTTGGGGGTTAGCAAAACTCCACTGTTTTGCTAGTGCAAGAACAAAGTGCAAATACGAGCCATACATTCACATTCCACGAATAACAATAACCAGGAATCCTCAAAGATCCAAACGTAAAGAAAAGTACTTCCCGAGGCAAGCGTTTGGGTAAACATTTCCAAAATCGAAAGATCACAAATAAAGGGAAACAATTTATAAAACAGTTTAAAATGCCATCGAGAGTTTTAATAGAAAACAATTTAGGATTATAAAATCCTTCTCTTTCCAAAAATCAATAGGGTCAAAACCCAAATGTTTTGTTTTCGCAAATAGGAAACCACCAACAATTTACAGGGTCAGAGCCCAACATCACAAGCCACTTTCCAACAGCTCGAAGGACCCTCTCGAGCTGGCTAGCAAAACAAATCACACACATCTTGTAATACCCGTAATTTCAATTTCCGGTAATTTATTTTTTTGGCGGAAGTCCGTTTTGACGACTCACGCATGACCGTTTCGTCATTCCGAGAATGATTAATTCTGCACTTTTTGTCATCCGAGTTCGTTTCGGTGTCGTTTTGTTGAGTTCCGTGCTTTTAGCGACTTTTCCGCACTTGAGCTCGATTCTTGCGAATCTCGTCCGAAACTGTTGTTTCGAGTTTCTCGTAAGTTCATTTAATGTTATTATTCATGTTGCGAGCTTTGGTTCGGTGTTTCGATCATGTATCGTGATTTTCGGACGTTTTGGGCCATTTTTGTAATTTCCCAAAGTTTGGGGTAATTACTTCCGTCGTCGAATTCCGACACTTCGGGTGGTCGGAATCGTGTGTTATCTTAGCGCTTGGATTCGTCTTTGCGAGTACTTCGTAACCGTATCTCCGGTTTTTACTCAGGTTCGGGTTTTGGGGTCGTTCGGACCGTCGGAGTGGCCACGACCGAGACGGCCGCAGCAGTGCCGCCTCGGCCGAGTTACGGCCGTAAGGTGCCGATTCAAGTAAGTGATCGGCAGCATGGCTCGACGAATGCCGGTCTGGCCGTAAGAGTCGAGAGTTACGGCCAGACGGGTGCTGTGCGGCTTAGGACGAATGCCGGTTACGGCCGTAAGAGTCGAGAGTTATGGCCGTACGGGTGCCAGGCAGCTTCCGGACGAATTCCGGTTACGGCCGTAAGTGCCGAGTTACGGCCGTAAGGCCCGCCGGTTACGGCCGTAAGTGTCCGGCAGTGACCGGCTATATAAGGCCTGGGCAACCCGTTTTTACTCATTTCTTCACTTTTCTTGCGGCTATCGGATGGGTGCGACGTGAAATAGGGTTCTTGGTCGATTATAATCATTTCCAAGGCATTTTGGAAGATTCTTGTTGATTATATCATCATCCAATCCGTGTTCTTCGTCGAATCAAGGTATATTCTTGATTTTCCTTCAAGTTGACTTTTTGGAGAAATTGTTCTTGATTTCGTTTCTAATCCGATTTTGATACATCGGTTGGTGTAGTATGATGTTATTAATCGTGTTCTATGGGTTGTATATCCATATATCGAGTTTGTTTAACTCGATTGACGATTCGAGTGTTCTTGGGAATTATTAAACATTTAGTGTTCGATTAAATGTCCCAATGAGTTTCCCTTCGATAGTTTGTTGGGATTTCTGTTGTTTTGGCCTTGATTCTCGTCGTAACCATGTATTATTGTTCCTTCCGGAGGTTTATAGGTGTTCGAGGATTCCGATGATGAATCCCGTTTGGTGATTGATGATTCGTGTGGTGTTATTCTCGTAATACTCATGGTGCTATCGGGTTCTTGATATTGTTCGGGGGTTCGGGGCTATTCGGCCGCATCCTATCCTTCGTCTTGTTGCGACTGTGGTTTTGAGGCAAGTATCTTGCTCATACATTTCATGTTTCGTTGATATAATTCTTGATAAATGATTTTATGCGAAATCCAATGTTTAATGAACGTAAAAAGGGATTGGTATGTTCTCGATAAATGTTGTCTGTCAACAATAATTCGTATACTTCGTGAATATGTATTCTCAGAATATGTGTGTTGGTTTGGTATGTTGAAAGAGAACATGATCTCTTCGAGTGAGTTAATAGACCGTAATCCTTTGCCGGGGATTACGTATTGTTATTATGTACTTGTTCGGTAAGAACGTAATGTGTGTGATATTAGTTGCTACTCCTTGAAAGGAGTTGTGATGCTTAATGTTGTTTGGCTTCATAAGTGATTATTGTTGTGTGCTTGATGCATGTGATGTGCCTCCGGGTATGATTGTTGAATCTCCGGGATCCATACTTGCTAGTATAGGTCGGGCGTGACCGTAGGGTTATTCAAATCGGGTATGTCTTGCGGGGACTCCGAGGTTCGTGGCTTGTTAGCCCGATGCCGAGATAACTTGTGGGGTTATCATCGGGTATGTCTTGCGGGGACTCCGAGGTTCGTGGCTTGTTAGCATGATGCCGGGATAACTTATGGTTGTGGTTTGATTACATAAGTATATGTGCTTTTAGTCACGTGATCATGATTACGGTGACATGTGATTTGATATAGTTTCCCTGTGGGTTATTCACTCGGGTTTGTTCTACGGGAGCATCTGAGGTCCGTGGCTTGCTAGCACGGGACGCGAATAATCTGTGGAAACAGGTTGTTATGGTATGATCGGGTCGTGGACCCCACTTGGTGTTATCGAATTTATGTTTTGGGAAAATGACTTTTGGGCTGTGTCCCTAAATGTTTTCGAAAGGCCTTAGAATTCTTAAATCCCATGTATTCAAAACTCCCGAGGTCGTAAAATGTTTTTCACAAGATGTATATCAGGTTTACCCTATCTTTTGATTTAATCGTTTGATTAAGTGAATCACCTCGGGAAGTATGTTTATGATTAACATGTTTCGTGGAGTATGATATGTATGGCTCGTTTTCGTATTTTATACTTGCACTAGCAAAACAGTGGAGTTTTGCTAACCCCCGAGTATTCGGGGGGTGGATGTCTATTTTTGCATTCAGGTTTTGGAGCATAGCACAGGGTCGGCATGAAGGATGATGAAAGATGAACGATACTAATCACACGAGGATCCGTTGATGTCGTATTGGTCTAGTTGTATTTTCTTTTCCGCTGCAGTATCTTTTCCCCGTTGTACGGGAGTTTATTGTAATTTGACCCCTGCGTGGGTATGTGTTTGGAATTGAGTTGTATGTTATTATTGAAAGACCAAGTCGGTCTATTGAGTCATTTTAGCCTTAAAGGCGATGTTTAGATGTTTGATTTTAGTTATCAGCCTGGTAGATCCTCGAGGAGAGGGTCTACGGCGTGTAATATCCCTGAGTGGATTGGGGGTGTTACATAAATGGTATCAGAGCTTAGGTTGTGGAAACCTAGGCTGTCGGGTCAGTGGTATATGTTGAGTTTTGTCTTGTCGGATTTTATCTGACTAGGTCCTGTCGCGACGCGTCGTCTGAGTTTGTTGGTCGTGATTAGTATCGTGGGCGATCATCATCTTCATGCGACCTGTGTCTGTAAGTCTCCCTTCTTTGTGTTGTGCCTCGTGTGTCACGAGCTATTTTATGATTATTTGATTAGTGACGGAATCCTCTTATGGATTTTGATTTCTTAATATGTGGTTATTTGACTCTCATATTTCGTTCATATGAGGAGTAGTGTTGCTGGATTGTGCATGTTGAACCGTATTTCTTTTATCCGCTATGTGAGTTCTTTTGTAATGACTTTCGGTATTTTACCGACTGAGTTTTATTTCGAAAACCGATTCCCTTAACCGAGTTTTTGGCATTATGGCCTTGATCGTTTTGCCGAAATTCTTATGACGGTATTTAGCATTTTGTAAATGGCTTCTGTGAGTTTTTGAAATATTACCGTCATCGGCCTTTTTGGCATTTTGTAAATGGTTTTTAGCCTGGTGAGTTACGGCGCGGGACCCACGACGCTATAAAGTTTTGTGTAATTACCTGAAATTTTTGGGCATTCTAGCCCATTGAATTATCTTGGAAAACCTTGAGTATCTTAGAAAATAAATTTCGAGACGTACTTTTAAAATGAATTATTTTCTCGTGGTACATCCAAGGTGCCACAATATGTTTCAAAATTCTTCTACCTCGAGGACCCAAAAATGTTTTGAGATATTTTCAATATTTTATAAACACTTTTACTTAGACCCGAGGGTCGAATATTCTGAAAGTTTTTCACTAAGAGAAGGTGTCCTCATTTTTGTTCAAACGCAAGATAATTTTCAAAGTCTCGATAATGGTGTTTGTACTACTTTTTGTAAAGTGATACTCAAGATCAACTGGTGTTTCCAAACCATTTTCAAAAGGTGGTTTTCGTTTTTAAAAACCCATCATTTCGTGCTTGTGGTCGGAGAAGGTGTGTACGATGTTGGTATTTAGAGATGTTAAACGGGCTCGGGCCCGTAGGGCTGGCCCGTTTAACCCGCCAAAAAACCGGGTTAGGGCCGATATTTCCTAGCCCGTTTAAATCCGGGCTTTTTTGGCCCGGACCGTTTAGCCCGAAGCCCGTTAGGGCTAGCCCGAAGCCCGCTAGGGCTAGCCCGAAGCCCGATATATATATATATATATATACACACTATATTAATATTATATATATACACTATATTAATATTATATATATAATATATATTAATATTATATATAATATATATTATTACCGTATTTGTTAATATAGTGTATATATATATATATACATAAAAGTGTATTTTTGTTATATTTATTATAGTATAGTTGTTACTATATATATAAAATATATTGTTATTGTTTTTTTACTTATAAAAAAATAAAAAATATATTTTTTAAATATTTAGCCCGTTTAGCCCGTTTAGCCCGAAACCCGTTAGGGTTAGGGTTAGGGCCAATATTTCCTAGCCCGTTTAAATCCGGGCTTTTTTAGCCCGAACCGTTTAGCCCGAAGCCCGCTAGGGCTAGCCCGGAACCGCTAGGGCTAGCCCGTTTAACATCTCTATTGGTATTGTTGTTAGGGTGTTAGCCCTCCGAATTGTGATTGAATTGGTGGTGTGAATGTTGAGTCGTTCGCCACACATATGTTTTGTTAGCCCGTTGTGGGAGGTGTGATGATGATCTTTGATGTTGTCATTTCGTGGTGGCTTGCGTGTTATCGCACCTATGTGAGCTGTTAAAGCTTGGATTTTTGTGCGTTTATGCACATTGGTGATTGTTTCATGATGTTTGTATTACGTGCTGGTTATCGTTCGGGCCATTGAGGTCGCCAAACGATACCGTCGTTGTTGTAGTGTTTATGTGTGTATTACTTTACGATGGTAATCGTTGTATATGATATGTGTTATGATTCCTTGTTGTGCTGAGTTGGCATCTCCAGTATGTTGTTTTGCGGTGTTATGTTCCATTGTATCTAGCGTTTGTATTTTCGGTATGCCGAGCCGAGGCATTTCAACTGTGATGTGCCGGGGGAATGTACGTGCAATTTGTCTTTCTCGTCAGTAACACATTTCAAGTGTGGACTCGAGGGACACCGAATTCAGTTTTGCGAATTGGCTACCGAGACTTTCGGAGTTTGCGCTTCAGCACAGATATCAGGATCGGCTCTGAGAGGCCCATGGGAGATTTCTCTGTCGGTTGCTTTTTGTGTTGTTACCTTGTTTACGTTATTGTGAGTAGCGGGGACGACCTTCTTTTATAAGAGGTCGAATGTAATACCCGTATTGTTTTTGGACTTCTTCATTTCCTCTTTCTCAAGTCTATCGATTCGCTCGTGTTCGTTGATACCTTATCAACTTGTACGTATTTCGGTTTCATCGTTCGAACGAGCTGTGATCTTGTTTTGGGTCGATCTGGTTATCGCTGTGACTTTTCCGAGTTCGGTTCGATTTTGTGAACCTTGTTCGGAAGTAACATCTTTTGGTTCTACTAGTTCTTTTATTCGAAGTGGATCGGATTTGGAACTTCTGTATTTTCGACTCTGTCGACTCGTTTATGTTCGTTGACATTTTGAGCTTGTCCCGCCCCTTGCTTTTGTTGATCGAACGAGCGTGGTATTGTTTCGGAATAACTCGTTTGTCGTTGTGACTTTTCAATTTCTATTCCCTCTCATGTGGATCTTATGTGAATGCATCTGTTGTTGTTTTCACCGGATCATATATTGTCTAGAGTCGAGATGTGAACCTTGGAGTTGTTGTCTGAATTTTTATTGTTCTTCGTGATTCGAACATGATCGTTCGATTTTTGTTGTCTCGATCTTTGTGGTTCGATCGTTTGATTGTTCGGTTTTTGTTGATCTCGTTTCGTGATTGTAGAGCGTTCAGACTCCTTTCTAATTCCCTTAAGTTCGGGAAATTAGTCTCGTTTTGATCTTCCAACCCTTGGGCGGTGGAATTCCGTATTTGTTCAGCGTTTGGCTCGCATTTGGATTGATGAACCGTTAGGTTGGTCAATCGTATTGATTTTCGTTCGTTGTGTTTTGTGATTGTTCGGATAATCGACTTGACTATATTATCCATTTGATGACGCTTGTCATTTGTTGGTTTTATTATATCCCTATC
The DNA here is from genome assembly GCA_033398695.1 of Orobanche coerulescens. Taxonomy (NCBI): domain Eukaryota; kingdom Viridiplantae; phylum Streptophyta; class Magnoliopsida; order Lamiales; family Orobanchaceae; genus Orobanche; species Orobanche coerulescens. The sequence goes on along the minus strand of CM065815.1, from coordinate 29,491,459 downwards.
GGCGACATTGTGTTGGTCGTCGTGGGGCGTGTTTTCACGCCGTATATTCCTTTGCATTGCTTGTAACGTTTCGCCAATGGGCGTAAGTTACGCATTTCTTGTGTGTCTCGTTGAGTTTTTCCTAGCAGGATATTTCTTCTCCCTACTTGTTTTAAGTTTCGGGACGAAACTTCTTTTAAGGAGGGTAGAATGTAATACCCGTAATTTCGATTTCCGGTAATTTCTTTTTTTGGCGGAATTCCGTTTTGACGACTCGCTTATGACCGTTTCGTCATTCCGAGAATGATTAATTCTGCACTTTTTGTCATCCGAGTTCGTTTCGGTGTTGTTTTGTTGAGTTCCGTGCTTTTTAGCGACTTTTCCGCACTTGAGCTCGATTCTTGCGAATCTCGTCCGAAACTGTTGTTTCGAGTTTCTCGTAAGTTCATTTAATGTTATTATTCATGTTGCGAGCTTTGGTTCGGTGTTTCGATCACGTAGCGTGATTTTCGGACGTTTTGGGCCATTTTTGTAATTTCCCAAAGTTTGGGGTAATTACTTCCGTCGTCGAATTCCGACACTTCGGGTGGTTGGAATCGTGTGTTCTCTTAGCGCTTGGATTCGTCTTTGCGAGTACTTCGTAACCGTATCTCCGGTTTTTACTCAGGTTCGGGTTTCGGGGTCGTTCGAACCGTCGGAGTGGCCACGACCGAGACGGCCGCAGCATGCGCTTTGGCCGAGTTACGGCCGTAAGGTGCGATTACGGCCGTAAGTGATCGGCAGGCATGGCACAGCGAATGCCGTCTGGCCCGTAAGAGTCGAGTTACGGCCGACGGGTGCAGTGCGGCTTCCGGACGAATGCGGTTACGGCCGTAAGGGCTCACGGTACGGCCGTAAGTGCCGAGTTACGGCCGTAAGGCCCGCCGATTCTGGCCGTAAGTGTCCGGCGATGACCGGCTATATAAGGCACAGGAAGCCCGTTTTTACTCATTTCTTCACTTTTCTTGCGGCTATCGGACGGGTGCGACGGGAAATAGGGTTCTTGGTCGATTATAATCTGTTCCAAGGCATTTTGGAAGATTCTTGGTGATTATATCATCATCGACTCCGTGTTCTTCGTCGAATCAAGGTATATTCTTGATTTTCCTTCAAGTTGACTTTTTGGAGAAATTGTTCTTGATTTCGTTTCTAATCCGATTTTGATACATCGGTTGGTGTAGTATGATGTTATTAATCGTGTTCTATGGGTTGTATATCCATATATCGAGTTTGTTTAACTCGATTGACGGTCAGTGTTCTTGGGAATTATTGAACATTTAGTGTTCGATTAAATGTCCCAATGAGTTTCCCTTCGGTAGTTTGTTGGGATTTAGTTGTTTTGGCCTTGATTCTCATCATAACCATGTGTTATTGTTCCTTAGGAGGTTTATAGGTGTTCGAGGATTCCGATGTTGAATCCCGTTTGGTGATTGATGATTCGTGTGGTGTTATTCTCGTAATACTCGTGGTGCTATCGCGTTCTTGATATTGTTCGGGGTTCGGGGCTATTCGACCGCGTCTATCCGTCGTCTTGTTGCGATTGTGGTTTTGAGGCAAGTATCTTGCCCATACATTTCATGTTTCGTTGATATAATTCTTGATAAATGATTTTATGCGAAATCGAATGTTTAATGAACGTAAAGGGATTGGTATGTTCTCGATAAATGTTGTCTGTCAACGATAATTCGTATACTTCGTGAATATGTATTCTCAGAATATGTGTGTTGGTTTGGTATGTTGAAAGATAACATGATCTCTTCGAGTGAGTTAATAGACCGTAATCCTTTGCCGGGGATTACGTATTGTTATTGTGTACTTGTTCGGTAAGAACGTAATGTGTGTGATATTAGTTGCTACTCCTTGAAAGGAGGTTGTGATGCTTAATGTTGTTTGGCTTCATAAGTGATTATTGTTGTGTGCTTGATGCATGTGATGTGCCTCCGGGTATGATTGTTGAATCTCCGGGATCCATACTTGCTAGTATGGGTCGGGCGTGACCGTAGGGTTTTCCAAATCGGGTATGTCTTGCGGGGACTCCGAGGTTCGTGGCTTGTTAGCCCGATGCCGAGATAACTTGTGGGGTTATCATCGGGTATGTCTTGCGGGGACTCCGAGGTTCGTGGCTTGTTAGCACGATGCCAGGATAACTTATGGTTGTGGTTTGATTACGTAAGTATATGTGCTTTTAGTCACGTGACTGCGGTTATGGTGACATGTAATTTGATATAGTTTCCCTGTGGGTTATTCACTCGGGTTTGTTCTACGGGAGCATCTGAGGTCCGTGGCTTGCTAGCACGGGACGCGAATAATCTGTGGAAACAGGTTGTTATAGTATGATCGGGTCGTGGACCCACTTGGTGTTATCGAATTTATGTTTTGGGAAAATGACTTTTGGGCTGTGTCCCTAAATGTTTTCGAAAGGCCTGAGAATTCTTAAATCCCATGTATTCAAAACTCCCGAGGTCGTAAAATGTTTTTCACAAGATGTATATGAGGTTTACCCTATCTTTCGATTTAATCGTTTGATTAAGTGAATCACCTCGGGAAGTATGTTTATGATTAACATGTTTCGTGGAGTATGATATGTATGGCTCGTTTTCGTATTTTATACTTACACTAGCAAAACAGTGGAGTTTTCTAACCCCGAGTATTCGGGGTTGGATGTCTATTTTGCATTCAGGTTTTGGAGCATAGCACAGGGTCGGCATGAAGGATGATGAAAGATGAACGATACTAATCACACGAGGATCCGTTGATGTCGTATTGGTCTAGTTGTATTTTCTTTTCCGCTGCAGTATCTTTTCCCCGTTGTACGGGAGTTTATTGTAATTTGACCCCTGCGTGGGTATATGTTTGGAATTGAGTTGTATGTTATTATTGAAAGACCAAGTCGGTCTACTGAGTCATTTTAGCCTTAAAGGCGATGTTTAAATGTTTGATTTTAGTTATCAGCCTGGTAGATCCTCGAGGAGAGGGTCTACGGCGTGTAATATCACTGAGTGGATTGGGGGTGTTACATATCTCACGGTTGGATCAATCGCTTGTTGCATCCTAGCCACATGATCGCATGCTATGTGCCACCGTAGATCATCTCAGGCTCTCACGGTTGGATCAATCACTTTGTTGCTACCCAAAATATTATCCGGAGATAGATATTGCTGGAATGGATGGATAGCAAACAAATGCGAGAACACTTCCGTGAGAAAGATAAATAACACAAGATTTGCTGGGGTTGTTAGTCCCGGGCTTGAATGCTCTCGCGAGATATTATTAATACTAATATTTGGGGATACAAGTACTAATGTAAGAATACAATTACAATGAGTGTAAAGATTCTTGTTATCTTAGCTAGTGAGCGTATAGATTGCCGGAAGAACCAGATTCGATGCTCTGTGAGTTCTTGTAACAAAGGAGATGAACAGTCGCGGCGGTGAGGGATCGACAGTCTCTCACGGCGAGTATTAGCGGGATGCCTGAGCTCCTGTGCTTATGAATCTCTTGGAATCTGTCTAGTGGAGACTTCATGCCTCTGCCGATCGTCTTCTGGACGAGAGATTCGGAGAGAGAAGTCCTGAGATGGATTCCGGCGAAGAACACTCTCCAAATCGCCCGGAATCGCCCGAAACCGCCGAAAAAACGAACAGAAATGATAAATGACGGAGTAAGGGCTGAACTGTCCTATTTATAGCAATCCCAGTTTAGCGCGCGCTTCGGCTCTTAGCGTGCGCTAACGGGTGTTTTGGGTAGTCCAGTACCCACTGTCCGAACACGGTAGCATGCGCTACGTACCTTTTGTAGCGTGCGCTACAACCATACCATTAGTGTGCGTTAATACCCATGGTTAGCGTGCGCTAACGAATTATTTGATGCCCAGTAATGGAATCCAGAATCCGTATGTCCTCTGATCTGACCTCGGTAGCGTGCGATACAAACATTATTTAGCGTGCGCTATAATATCGATTGCGTACGCTAAAAACAACTCTTAGCGTGCGCTATGAATTAATCGATGCGATCCGGTAGTCACCGGACTCAACACGATCCGTCCTTAGCGCGCGCTACAAAGAATTATTAGCGTGCGCTACTACAACCCACTAGCGCGCTACTTACCACTCGTGGCGTGCGCTACTTATAACTCACTGCGACCCACAATGAAAATGACAATGATGATAAACACGGCACGGAACTCCAATTAGATTAGTGATGAGCGGCGATTGATACGATACAATTACTGCGAGCGGTGAATACCATGATTGAATATGAGTGACAAATGATTGAAATTCTTGAATGATAAATCTTGAATGATAATTCTTGAATTACAACCGGGTATTACATATGCTCCAAAACGAATGCAAAAATAGACATCCACCCCGAATACTCGGGGTTAGCAAAACTCCTTTGTTTTGCTAGTGCAAGAACAAAGTGCAAATACGAGCCATACATTCACATTCCACGAATAACAATAACCAGGAATCCTCAAAGATCCAAACGTAAAGAAAAGTACTTCCCGAGGCAAGCGTTTGGGTAAACATTTCCAAAATCGAAAGATCACAAATAAAGGGAAACAATTTATAAAACAGTTTAAAATGCCATCGAGAGTTTTAATAGAAAACAATTTAGGATTATAAAATCCTTCTCTTTCCAAAAATCAATAGGGTCACAACCCAAATGTTTTGTTTTCGCAAATAGGAAACCACCAACAATTTACAGGGTCAGAGCCCAACATCACAAGCCACTTTCCAACAGCTCGAAGGACCCTCTCGAGCTGGCTAGCAAAACAAATCACACACATCTTGTAATACCCGTAATTTCAATTTACGGTAATTTATTTTTTTGGCGGAAGTCCGTTTTGACGACTCGCTCATGACCGTTTCGTCATTCCGAGAATGATTAATTCTGCACTTTTTTTCATCCGAGTTCGTTTCGGTGTCGTTTTGATGAGTTCCGTGCTTTTAGCGACTTTTCCGCACTTGAGCTCGATTCTTGCGAATCTCGTCCGAAACTGTTGTTTCGAGTTTCTCGTAAGTTCATTTAATGTTATTATTCATGTTGCGAGCTTTGGTTCGGTGTTTCGATCATGTATCGTGATTTTCGGACGTTTTGGGCCATTTTTGTAATTTCCCAAAGTTTGGGGTAATTACTTCCGTCGTCGAATTCCGACACTTCGGGTGGTCAGAATCGTGTGTTCTCTTAGCGCTTGGATTCGTCTTTGCGAGTACTTCGTAACCGTATCTCGGTTTTACTCGGAGTTCGGGTTTTGGGGTCGTTCGGACCGTCGGAGTAGCCCACGGCCGAGGCGGCCGCGGCCAGTCTTGGCCGTGAGTTACGGCCGTAAGGTGCGATTACGGAGTAAGTGATCGGCGAGCATGGCACGGCGAATGCCGGTCTGACCGTAAGAGTCGAGTTACGGCCGACGGTGCGAGCGGCTTGGACGAATGCGATTCTGGCCGTAAGAGTCGAGAGTTATGGCCGTACGGGTGCGAGGCGACTCCGGACGAATGCGATTACGGCCGTAAGTGCCGAGTTACGGCCGTAAGGCCCGCCGGTCTGGCCGTAAGTGTCCGTGATGGCCGGCTATATAAGGCACAGGCGGCCGTTTTTACTCATTTCTTCACTTTTCTTGCGGCTATCGGATGGGTGCGACGGGAAATAGGGTTCTTGGTCGATTATAATCACACACATTTTATAGACCTGGCCGAGCGGACTATACCGGGTGCCGCGGCACATGCCGGAGGGCCGCGGCACACTGCCGAGTCACTGCTGCGGCACACCTAGGCTGAGCCGTGGCACACTTGTGTTGCATCCTCAGCCAAAAACCGACTGTACCCGGTGCCGCGGCACACCTGGACTGAGCCGCGGCACACTGCCGAGCCTTGGGAGCAATTTTTGGACCTATGCCGCGGCACACCTAGGCTGAGCCGCGGCACACAATGCGGTCAACTGCATAAATTGTGCTTTTTGAGCGAGATGCAGCTCATTTCACCATTTTCTTCTTCCACCTGCGAGAGAGAGAGAGTTTGAGGGGAGGAGTTTTCTCACATCTATCACTTGTGTGTTGGATTTTTACCATTCTCATTCGGTTGGGAAGCCCGGATAGTCGATCTAGCGCGTATTCCTCGGATCATAGAGCTTGGATATTCAAGAGGTAATTTCTTCAACATCTTGATTCTCGATTTTGTATGGGTATTGACGTTTTGGATGTTAAAATCATGGAGTATGAAGTGATATATGCATGATTATGGACATGTTTGAGTATTCATCGGATTATTGAAAGATTATTCAAGAACACTTTGAATTTTGTGTTAGATTTTGGGGGTTTTCGTAGATTCGTCCGATTTATCCGATTGAAGCTTGAGAACCTTGAGATTATGATATATCTATACCGTATGCGTGTTTTCTTACGATTTTACGGGTTGGATTGTGCCGTTTTCGGACTTGTGGGAGTTTGGGCGATTTCCCAACCTTTAGTTGTTCACCCGTGTATTTTCTTGAATCGTAGATGAGTTTCGGGAGTCTCTTCGTGTAATTTGAGTATGGATAATTAATTGTCATATTCCTTGCGAATCGTTTAGGTGCCGGAAGCGCGTTCTTGGACCTATCGAACTCATACCTTTCCTCCGTTCGATTTCTCGATGTCTCAAAGGCAAGTATACATTTATGATTGTACGTTCTCGACTTTGAAAGTAAGAAATATTGATGGTATGATATGATCGAAACGTTTTTACGGCATTCATAGATATATTGATGGCATATTATGAGCGAACCGTTTTACGGCATTCATGTATGTATTGATGGCATGATATGAGCGAACCGTTTCTACGGCATTCATACATGTATCGGCGTATGATATGAACGAACTGTTTCTACGGCATTCACATACGTATCGGCGTATGATATGAGCGAACCGTTTCTACGGCATTCACATATGTCTTGTTGTGGCACTATGAGATTTTAGTTATTAGGAATACTAGTCTTGAATTGATGAATTGACGGTTACATTTACTTTATTGTCGAGGAGTATTGTGTTTCATATTGATATACTTGCACTAGCTATTCGACGGCTAACCCCTTTATGGGAAATACGTTTCATGTATTTGAGTTCGGGAGGACGGACAGCAAGATCGGGTCGGCATGAAGATGGTGGGCAAGTGTGATCTGTGTCTTTCTTCGATTATGTTATGAGTTTTCCGTTCGGTGTTGTTGTCTTGGATTGGCTATTGAATACTCGAGTATTGTTTTCCATTTTCTTTGATGTCCCACTGTGTTTGCCGAAGTATTGATTCATGTTGTGATGTCTGTGAATACATTGGTTATGTTTTTGAATACCTTTGTATTGTTTTCATTCTATTGTGTGTAGACCTTCTCGGTCAAAGTTTACAGTTCCACGTATGTTTAGCCTTGTGGGCCCTATGGCGGGGCTTACGGCGCTGTAATATTCCCTGAATAACTTGGGGGTGTTACAGGCTTTCCCCTGAACCACATCCTCACGGATGCGTAATAATGATGGGTCCGAACTCTGATTCTCTCTGATTGCCTCTTCAAGTGACGATGATATCTCCAACATACAAAGCTGTCCCTGAACTCGCTGAAGCCATACCTCGATCTCGGGTCTAAGGAATTCCTGCTGAAGTTCCTTCTCAACTGTTAAACGGGCAAGCATCTACTCCTGAATGGACTTACGACTCAAGGCGTCGGCGACAACGTTCGCCTTGCCCGGGTGGTAAAGGATCTCGATATCATAATCTTTGATTAATTCCAACCACCGTCTATGTCGCATATTTAACTCCTTCTGAGTAAATACATACTTTAAACTCTTATGATCGGTGAATATCTGACAGGTAACGCCATAAAGATAATGACGCCAAATCTTCAAGGCGAACACCACGGCTGCTAGCTCCAGGTTGTGTGTCGGATAATTAACCTCGTAAGGTCTCAATTGCCGCGAAGCATAGGCAATGACCTTTCCATTCTGCATGAGCACACACGAGACCACTGTCCGGACGCATCACTATAAACCACAAATCCTTCCGTCCCTGCGGCAAGGAAAGTACAGTCTTGACATTAACCGTCTCTTGAGTTCCTCAAAACTCCGTTGACACGCGTCGGACCACGTGTATTTCTTATCCTTCCGTAAAAGGCTCGTCAAGGGTTGAGCGATTCTAGAAAATCCCTCCGAAATCGCCGATAATAACCCGCTAATCCGAGGAAACTTGATTTCCTTAACATTCTTGGAGGTAGCCAATCTCGAATAGCCTCCATCTTCGAGGATCGACACGAACTCCGTCGATGAAATTACGTGTCAGAAGCGTCACTTCGGACATCCAGAACTCACATTTGGAAAACTTCCCATAAAGTTGTTCTCGTCTCAACACGTCGAGCACTTGATGAAGGTGAAACTCGTGTTCCTCTCGATCACGAGAATAAATCAAAATGTCATCGATGAAGACAACAACAAACTGATCCAAAAAGTCGATGAAAACCCGATTCATTAAGTCCATGAATACCGAAGGTGCGTTAGTTAGTCCGAAAGGCATAACTACGAACTCATAATGACCATAGCGCGTACGAAACGCTGTACTCGCGATATCCGACTCTCGAATCTGCAACTGATGATATCCAGATCTTAAGTCGATCTTGGAAAATACTGAAGCTCCCTGAAGTTGATCCAAAAGATCATCGATACGGGGTAAAGGATACTTATTCTTGATCGTCACCCTGTTCAACTTCCGATAATCAATACATAAGCGAAATGAACCATCCTTCTTCTTGACAAACAACACTGGTGCTCCCCATGGGGACGCACTCGGTCGGATATAACCTTTCTCGAATAACTCCTCAAGTTGATTCTTTAATTCCCGCATTTCGGTCAGAGCCATCCGGTACGGTGCCTTCGAAATCGGGGACGTACCGGGCTCCAACTCAATTGTGAATTCCACATCTCTCTGTGGAGGCAAACCAGGTAACTCGTCTCGAAAAACATCGGCATATTTCTTCACTACCGGAATATCCGTCAACATTACTGATGATTTCTCGGTTTTGGTCATAAAGCACCAATAACCAACACACCCCTGATTGAGCAATCTCACTGCTTTCATCAAATTAATGACCTTACCAGAACAGCCGGGATCACCTCCCTAAAACACACATTCAACCCCATCGTCTGAAATGATAGTGATCATACGCTTACGGACACTAATGATGGCATTATGACGATCCATCTAATCAATACCCAAGATGACGTCGTCTTTCGGCAAATCTACCACGATTAGGTCCGCTGGCCATACACGACCATGAAGCTGAATCGGACAGTTCTGAATCTCACGATTTCCGATAATTCGTCTACCATCAGGTAGACCAATGACATAAGGCTAACAACTAGTAGCACTACCCAGACGTAGTCTACTCAAACATGACTCGGAAATGAATGAATGCGATGCACCAGTATCAAAAAGGGTACACACAGGTTGAGATAGAATATCGAGTGTACCTGAGATCATTTGGGCCTCTGGATCATCGGTCTTCTTCATCTCATAAATCCGGGGCTTGCTAGTCCCGGCATCGGATGCTCCCGTCTGCTGGCTATAGGCTCCACCTTTAGTCGCTCATGTCGTTTTAAGCAGCCCGATTGAAGTGGCTTTGATTACGAGCAGTGGCGCTTAGGGGCACGAGATGACGTCGAGTAGGTTTGGAGTCCTACTGCGGAAAAACGGGCCTTATGCCCAACAATTCCATGATTATGACACATGACATTGTCTCGGACACTTAGTGCTGACATGACCAAGATCCCCACAATTATAACGAGTGATGGCAGGCGGCGCTCGTGGCGAGATTCCGCGGGTTTAGACATCACGGGAGGTCGCTCGAAAAGCGAGCCCGCACGAGGTTTCTTGAAAGTGGCACATTGCCGTTAGACTAATTACGGTTCTTGGACTTCTTGCTAGCGAGATGAAGGTTCTTTGCTTAGCAATCTCCTTAGTGATAGCTCATAGGTAAGAGCTTTCTCAATGAATTGACCAACGTGGTGCAATTATGATTAAGCAATTGTAGTCTCATACGGGGTTTGACCTCTTCTTTGAAATACTTAATCTTATACGCCTCGGAATGAATGATAGATGAGGCGAACGGAAGAAGTTCTGAAATTTCTCGGCAATGGCGAGAACATCCTCGTCTGTGAGGGTCGGCGGTGAGTAATTACGATAGTTTGGCCTCTGCAGGCGGGCGGGATAATACCTCTCCATCATGAGAGTTTTGAACTGATCCCAAGTACATGATCCTTCGGTGGGCTTCAACGACAACCACCAAGAATGTGCGCTCTTTCCCAGGTAGTAAGCCGCAACAGAAACTTTGTGTCCTTCGGGACACTCTACCATAGCAAACAACTTCTCGAAATGCTCGAGCCAATGAATAATATCTGCCGGCTCAGACGAGCCCTCAAAAGTAGGTGGCCTCTGGCGAGAGATGTCGCCGATGACATTGCTCACATTCCTCTCTTGCCTCTGAGGTGGCGGCGGAGGAGCCTGTTGATTTTGATTGACGGAGTTATGCATCATCTCCATCAGCTGTGCCATCTGGGTCATTTGGGCCATAATGCCCTACATAAAAGCGAGTGGGTCAACCCGGACACCTTCTGACTGAGCCGTGTCCCAGGTACGACTCCCCGTTAGTGAATGATCGCGTCCAGGTGAATGAGTGGCAGCGTCGCTGCTCGATGAATTGGCATTATTTCTCGCGTTTGCACGTGTATTCACACGAGCTCTCGGGATTCGGCCCGCTCCACGGCCTCGTCCTCCACGTCCTCTTCTTGCCCTCTCCATACTGAAGTAGGAAAGTCACATGATGATTATATTTCCCGCATGAATATCACGTTATGATTATCACATGAGATGATGAAAATGAGCATACGCGCTCTAACACATTGATTACATGAATGATTAACTGAGGTGACATGATTATCTTGAACAAGTTAACATGATTAATGATTTGATCTTCCTGATCAACAACTGAATAATGAAATGAATTGAGTGATTAACGAGTTAACATGACCGTCCTGGTCAAATGAAAATGATGGTTGAGAATTGTTAACTGATGAATTATGAATGAATGATTCTTGCTAGAAATTATACCATGGCGTTAGAAATATTACAGTTCTTGGTCTGATTGGCTCGGCATTTGCACAGGTCACACGTGACGCGAAAGTCCAATGATACTAGTCCAATGACGATGATTTTAAATGAGACATGATTTGGAGGGTAGTATTTAAAACCACGCTCCGATACCAACTTTGTAACACCCCAAACTAGGCGGATATTACAGTGCCATGAATCCCCGACTGGGACCCACCAGGCAAATCAAAATGATGAATTAAATAATATAATTGTAGTACCGAACCACATTATATTACCAAGTACTCCGATGAGGAGTTTAAGTACAACACACCAGGACAATACCGAATACTAGTATATTTTATATGGAGATAAAATACACCACCCTGAACAAATAAACATTTCAAACGGAATTTGCAGCGGAAATACAACTGTAGAGAAATAAGCATGGTGAAATAAATGGAATGGTAGGGCCCCCTACTAGTATCATCGGGACTCCTCGCCGTCAACATGCTCTTCCGTGCCTTTGCCTTGCCGTGACACGAAAACAAAATCCCCAACGAAGTCGATTTACGAACAACAATCTTCAAGGGTTGAAATTACACAATCATGATATATCTGAAGTTATGAAATATCCTTAGTTATGAATTACGCTGAAGAGGAGTATCATAGTATGCCCGTAGTGTTCTGTGCAAGTGTACAAGACGGATGACTGGACACACCCGTCCTTGTACCTAATTAGTCTCACGGAGGTAATCGTTACCGTGTGCACAGTCCAATGTATCACTCCCAATACATGGCCATCATGTGCCCGACTAAAAATCCCACACATCCGCACCCGGCCACGCAATATGAACCCAGAAGGTCATATGAACGAAAATGAATAATGAATATCAATGAATAATAATAATCTGACAAAGTCAAGAATGACTCACCGATATGAAAGTGATAATGAAGTGATTGATAGTTTCAATGAAATGATTGGAACCGCCGTTCCTCGCTAATGAAGTGATTATTCGACAATTACAAGTCTCAATATGATTAATACAATGATGAATGAGTTATGATTATGAATGATCAACAACAAAAGGAATGAATATCCTTTTAACCGAGTAAGAATCAACTTACACAATACCGATGACAATGTCCTTCCACGAACAACGTCCTAATCGAGATACCGGCTGCTTGAACAACCTTGAATAACAATAATTACCAACAACCGTTCAATACACGTATCAAGCAACAAAACACGACTAACCCAAAGGTCGATACAACGATAATCAAACTCATAGGGGCATTCTAACGAATACGTAACCAACCACACAACTTCGAAAATATCGATCCCGAATATATCAAAACCAACACCAAAATGAGTATTTCGAACTATCAAAACACTTCAATGATATCAATAATCCAATAGGAATCCACAATTCAAGATTACAACAACATCAATCGGAAAATCCCCAATTAACCGAAGTCAACCCCAAGGGTTCTTGAAATAATTCCGAAAATAGCCATTAAATGTAGGAATATATTTATCCAAGGTAGATAATCCATATCTAACATATTTCAATGATAATCCAAGCTTACATGAAGAAATCGGAAGGAAAAACCCAAAAATACGAAATTCTAGATCCAAGAGATTAATACCTTAGATTTGATGTGATGAGGATGTTGAAATGATGATTAATCCAAAAGATAAGCTTGGACATGATGATTGATGATTACTCCTCGAAGAACACTCTCCAAATCGCCCGGAATCGCCCAAAACCGCCGAAAAAACGAACAGAAATGATAAATGACGGAGTAAGGGCTGAACTGTCCTATTTATAGCAATCCCAGTTTAGCGCGCGCTTCTTCGACTCTTAGCGTGCGCTAACGGGTGTTTTAGGTAGTCCGGTACCTTTGTCGAACACGGTAGCATGCGCTACGTACCTTTTGTAGCGTGCGCTACAACCATACCATTAGTGTGCGTTAATACCCATGGTTAGCGTGCGCTAACGAATTATTTGATGCCCAGTAATGGAATCCAGAAACCGTATGTCCTCTGATCTGAACTCGGTAGCGTGCGCTACAACCAATATTTAGCGTGCGCTATAATATCGATTGCGTACGCTAAAAACAACTCATAGCGTGCGCTATGAATTAATCCAGTGCAGTCCAGTAGTCACTGGACTCAACCTGATCCGTCCTTAGCGCGCGCTACAGCAATTATTAGCGTGCGCTACTACAACCCACTAGCGCGCGCTACTGACCACTCGTAGCGTGCGCTACTTATAACTCACCTGCAGCCCACAATGAAAATGACAATGATGATAAACACGGCACGGAACTCCAATTAGATTAGTGATGAACGACGATACAATTACTCTGAACGGTGAATACCATGATTGAATATGAGTGACAAATGATTGAAATTACTGAATGATAAATACTGAATGATAATTACTGAATTACAACCGGGTATTACATATGCTCCAAAACCTGAATGCAAAAAATAGACATCCACCCCCCGAATACTCGGAGGTTAGCAAAACTCCACTATTTTGCTAGTGCAAGAACAAAGTGCAAATACGAGCCATACATTCACATTCCACGAATAACAATAACCAGGAATCCTCAAAGATCCAAACGTAAAGAAAAGTACTTCCCGAGGCAAGCGTTTGGGTAAACATTTCCAAAATCGAAAGATCACAAATAAAGGGAAACAATTTATAAAACAGTTTAAAATGCCATCGAGAGTTTTAATAGAAAACAATTTAGGATTATAAAATCCTTCTCTTTCCAAAAATCAATAGGGTCAAAACCCAAATGTTTTGTTTTCGCAAATAGGAAACCACCAACAATTTACAGGGTCAGAGCCCAACATCACAAGCCACTTTCCAACAGCTCGAAGGACCCTCTCGAGCTGGCTAGCAAAACAAATCACACACATCTTGTAATACCCGTAATTTCAATTTCCGGTAATTTATTTTTTTGGCGGAAGTCCGTTTTGACGACTCACTCATGACCGTTTCGTCATTCCGAGAATGATTAATTCTGCACTTTTTGTCATCCGAGTTCGTTTCGGTGTCGTTTTGTTGAGTTCCGTGCTTTTAGCGACTTTTCCGCACTTGAGCTCGATTCTTGCGAATCTCGTCCGAAACTGTTGTTTCGAGTTTCTCGTAAGTTCATTTAATGTTATTATTCATGTTGCGAGCTTTGGTTCGGTGTTTCGATCATGTATCGTGATTTTCGGACGTTTTGGGCCATTTTTGTAATTTCCCAAAGTTTGGGGTAATTACTTAGTCGTCGAATTCCGACACTTCGGGTGGTCGGAATCGTGTGTTATCTTAGCGCTTGGATTCGTCTTTGCGAGTACTTCGTAACCGTATCTCGGTTTTACTCGGAGTTCGGGTTTTGGGGTCGTTCGGACCGTCGGAGTAGCCACGGCCAAGGGCAGCGCGGCGATCTTGCTTTGGGGATTCTGGCCGTAAGGTGCGATTACGGAAGTAAGTGATCGCGAGCATGGCACAGCGAATGCGGTTCTGGCCGTAAGAGTCGAGATTCTGGCCGTCACGGGTGCAGGCGACTTAGGACGAATGCGATTCTGGCCGTAAGAGTCGAGAGTTATGGCCGTCTGGTGCGGGCGGCTTCGGGACGAATGCGATTCTGGCCGTAAGTGCGAGTTACGGCCGTAAGGCCCGCCGATTCTGGCCGTAAGTGTCCGGCGATGGCCGGCTATATAAGGCACAGCGGACCGTTTTTACTCATTTCTTCACTTTTCTTGCGGCTATCGGATGGGTGCGACGTGAAATAGGGTTCTTGGTCGATTATAATCATTTCCAAGGCATTTTGGAAGATTCTTGTTGATTATATCATCATCGATCCGTGTTCTTCGTCGAATCAAGGTATATTCTTGATTTTCCTTCAAGTTGACTTTTTGGAGAAATTGTTCTTGATTTCGTTTCTAATCCGATTTTGATACATCGGTTGGTGTAGTATGATGTTATTAATCGTGTTCTATGGGTTGTATATCCATATATCGAGTTTGTTTAACTCGATTGACGGTCAGTGTTCTTGGGAATTATTAAACATTTAGTGTTCGATTAAATGTCCCAATGAGTTTCCCTTCGATAGTTTGTTGGGATTTCGTTGTTTTGGCCTTGATTCTCGTCGTAACCATGTATTATTGTTCCTTAGGAGGTTTATAGGTGTTCGAGGATTCCGATGATGAATCCGTTTGGTGATTGATGATTCGTGTGGTGTTATTCTCGTAATACTCATGGTCTTATCGGGTTCTTGATATTGTTCGGGGTTCGGGGCTATTCGGCGCATCCTATCCTTCGTCTTGTTGCATTGTGGTTTTGAGGCAAGTATCTTGCTCATACATTTCATGTTTCGTTGATATAATTCTTGATAAATGATTTTATACGAAATCGATGTTTAATGAACGTAAAAAGGGATTGGTATGTTCTCGATAAATGTTGTCTGTCAACAATAATTCGTATACTTCGTGAATATGTATTCTCAGAATATGTGTGTTGGTTTGGTATGTTGAAAGAGAACATGATCTCTTCGAGTGAGTTAATAGACCGTAATCCTTTGCCGGGGATTACGTATTGTTATTATGTACTTGTTCGGTAAGAACGTAATGTGTGTGATATTAGTTGCTACTCCTTGAAAGGAGGTTGTGATGCTTAATGTTGTTTGGCTTCATAAGTGATTATTGTTGTGTGCTTGATGCATGTGATGTGCCTCCGGGTATGATTGTTGAATCTCCGGGATCCATACTTGCTAGTATAGGTCGGGCGTGACCGTAGGGTTATTCAAATCGGGTATGTCTTGCGGGGACTCCGAGGTTCGTGGCTTGTTAGCCTGATGCCGAGATAACTTGTGGGGTTATCATCGGGTATGTCTTGCGGGGACTCCGAGGTTCGTGGCTTGTTAGCATGATGCCGGGATAACTTATGGTTGTGGTTTGATTACATAAGTATATGTGCTTTTAGTCACGTGACTGCGGTTACGGTGACATGTGATTTGATATAGTTTCCCTGTGGGTTATTCACTCGGGTTTGTTCTACGGGAGCATCTGAGGTCCGTCGCTTGCTAGCACGGGACGCGAATAATCTGTGGAAACAGGTTGTTATGGTATGATCGGGTCGTGGACCCCACTTGGTGTTATCGAATTTATGTTTTGGGAAAATGACTTTTGGGCTGTGTCCCTAAATGTTTTCGAAAGGCCTTAGAATTCTTAAATCCCATGTATTCAAAACTCCCGAGGTCGTAAAATGTTTTTCACAAGATGTATATCAGGTTTACCCTATCTTTTGATTTAATCGTTTGATTAAGTGAATCACCTCGGGAAGTATGTTTATGATTAACATGTTTCGTGGAGTATGATATGTATGGCTCGTTTTCGTATTTTATACTTGCACTAGCAAAACAGTGGAGTTTTGCTAACCCCCGAGTATTCGGGGGGTGGATGTCTATTTTTGCATTCAGGTTTTGGAGCATAGCACAGGGTCGGCATGAAGGATGATGAAAGATGAACGATACTAATCACACGAGGATCCGTTGATGTCGTATTGGTCTAGTTGTATTTTCTTTTCCGCTGCAGTATCTTTTCCCCGTTGTACCGGAGTTTATTGTAATTTCACCCCTGCGTGGGTATGTGTTTGGAATTGAGTTGTATGTTATTATTGAAAGACCAAGTCGGTCTATTGAGTCATTTTAGCCTTAAAGGCGATGTTTAGATGTTTGATTTTAGTTATCAGCCTGGTAGATCCTCGAGGAGAGGGTCTACGGCGTGTAATATCCCTGAGTGGATTGGGGGTGTTACATAAATGGTATCAGAGCTTAGGTTGTGGAAACCTAGGCTGTCGGGTCAGTGGTATATGTTGAGTTTTGTCTTGTCGGATTTTATCTGACTAGGTCCTGTCGCGACGCGTCGTGCAGGTTTGTTGGTCGTGATTAGTATCGTGGCGATCATCATCTTCATGCGACACGTATGCTGTAAGTCTCCCTTCTTTGTGTTGTGCCTCGTGTGTCACGAGCTATTTTATGATTATTTGATTAGTGACGGAATCCTCTTATGGATTTTGATTTCTTAATATGTGGTTATTTGACTCTCATATTTCGTTCATATGAGGAGTAGTGTTGCTGGATTGTGCATGTTGAACCGTATTTCTTTTATCCGCTATGTGAGTTCTTTTGTAATGACTTTCAGTATTTTACCGATTGAGTTTTATTTGAAAACCGATTCCCTTAACCGAGTTTTTGGCATTATGGCCTTGATCGTTTTGCGAAATTCTTATGACGGTATTTAGCATTTTGTAAATGGCTTACGTGAGTTTTGAAATATTACCGTCATCGGCCTTTTTGGCATTTTTGTAAATGGTTTTTAGCCTGGTGAGTTACGGCGCGGGACCCACGACGCTATAAAGTTTTGTGTAATTACCTGAAATTTTTGGGCATTCTATCCCATTGAATTATCTTGGAAAACCTTGAGTATCTTAGAAAATAAATTTCGAGACGTACTTTTAAAATGAATTATTTTCTCGTGGTACATCCAAGGTGCCACAATATGTTTCAAAATTCTTCTACCTCGAGGACCCAAAAATGTTTTGAGATATTTTCAATATTTTATAAACACTTTTACTTAGACCCGAGGGTCGAATATTCTGAAAGTTTTTCACTAAGAGAAGGTGTCCTCATTTTTGTTCAAACGCAAGATAATTTTCAAAGTCTCGATAATGGTGTTTGTACTACTTTTTGTAAAGTGATACTCAAGATCAACTGGTGTTTCCAAACCATTTTCAAAAGGTGGTTTTCGTTTTTAAAAACCCATCATTTCGTGCTTGTGGTCGGAGAAGGTGTGTACGATGTTGGTATTGTTGTTAGGGTGTTAGCCCTCCGAATTGTGATTGAATTGGTGGTGTGAATGTTGAGTCGTTCGCCACACATATGTTTTGTTAGCCCGTTGTGGGAGGTGTGATGATGATCTTTGATGTTGTCATTTCGTGGTGGCTTGCGTGTTATCGCACCTATGTGAGCTGTTAAAGCTTGGATTTTTGTGCGTTTATGCACATTGGTGATTGTTTCATGATGTTTGTATTACGTGCTGGTTATCGTTCGGGCCATTGAGGTCGCCAAACGATACCGTCGTTGTTGTAGTGTTTATGTGTGTATTACTTTACGATGGTAATCGTTGTATATGATATGTGTTATGATTCCTTGTTGTGCTGAGTTGGCATCTCCAGTATGTTGTTTTGCGGTGTTATGTTCCATTGTATCTAGCGTTTGTATTTTCGGTATGCCGAGCCGAGGCATTTCAAGCTGTGATGTCTTGGGGAATGTACGTGCAATTTGTCTTTCTCGTCATTAACACATTTCAAGTGTGGACTCGAGGACACGAATTGATTTGCGAATTGGCTACGAGACTTTCGGAGTTTGCGCTTGGCCACGAGATATCAGGATCGGCTCTGAGAGGCCCATGGGAGATTTCTCTGTCGGTTGCTTTTTGTGTTGTTACCTTGTTTACGTTATTGTGAGTAGCGGGGACGACCTTCTTTTATAAGAGGTCGAATGTAATACCCGTATTGTTTTTGGACTTCTTCATTTCCTCTTTCTCAAGTCTATCGATTCGCTCGTGTTCGTTGATCTTATGCAGAACTTGTTACGTATTTCGGTTTCATCGTTCGAGCAGTGTGATCTGGTTTTGGGTCGATCTGGTTATCGCTGTGACTTTTCCGAGTTCGGTTCGATTTTGTGAACCTTGTTCGGAAGTAACATCTTTTGGTTCTACTAGTTCTTTTATTCGAAGTGGATCGGATTTGGAACTTCTGTATTTTCAACTCTGTCGACTCGTTTATGTTCGTTGACATTTTCTGAGCTTGTCCTGCCCCTTGCTTTTGTTGATCGAACGAGCGTGGTATTGTTTCGGAATAACTCGTTTGTCGTTGTGACTTTTCAATTTCTATTCCCTCTCATGTGGATCTTATGTGAATGCATCTGTTGTTGTTTTCACCGGATCATATATTGTCTAGAGTCGAGATGTGAACCTTGGAGTTGTTGTCTGAATTTTTATTGTTCTTCGTGATTCGAACATGATCGTTCGATTTTTGTTGTCTCGATCTTTGTGGTTCGATCGTTTGATTGTTCGGTTTTTGTTGATCTCGTTTCGTGATTGTAGAGTGTTCAGACTCCTTTCTAATTCCCTTAAGTTCGGGAAATTAGTCTCGTTTTGATCTTCCAACCCTTGGGCGGTGGAATTCCGTATTTGTTCAGCGTTTGGCTCGCATTTGGATTGATGAACCGTTAGGTTGGTCAATCGTATTGATTTTCGTTCGTTGAGGTTGTGGAGGAGGTGAACCTCTACATCACCGAAAGCTTTGAATTCGCCAGGCGGCTTTGCGACCGCCTTTCTGGGCTTGGCGACCGCCTTCTTCTGAACATGGGATGGCATCCTCCCCTCTCCGGTGGGTTCCTCATCTAAACGGAGGGAGAGCATCCTCTGCCTGGCCAGGAAATCGGCGGCTCTGACGCGGAAGACCGAGTAGGTCGGGGGGATATCCTTTGTGAGATGCCTGAACATGGGTGAGTGGCCGTAAAATCCCCCCAGGACTGAATAGAGGGCGAGCTCGTCGCTAATGGGTTCACCGGTGAGGACTATCTCGTCCACCCGGTCGATGTAATCTGCATCTGGCTCGTCCTTCCCCTGCTTGATTTTCATCATGCGGTGGGGGCCTTCAGGGCGAGCGACTTTGGCGGCGAAGTACGACGTAAAGTCGTTCGCCAACCTCTCGAAGCAATTGATTGAGCGAGGAGGCAGTGAGATGTACCACCTGTGGGCGAGGTCGCCCAAAGTTAGTGGGAACATCCGACATTTCATCGCATCTGATGCTCCGCATCCGGTCATGTAGATCCGGAATTTGCTTAAGTGGGTGTCCGGGTCCGATCTTCCCTCATATAGGGGTGTCTGTGGGGGAGCGATTGTTGGTTGAACCGGGGCGAGCTCGATCTGGACCGCGAGTGGTTCACTTGGTCCAGAGATCGATCTCCTGGCGCCTGCCCCAGTGTCTAGTAGCGCCTTCATTTCGTCGAGCTGGCGCTGCATTGCGACCATCGCCGTGGCCTGACAGCTCGCTGATTGGCTACCGGAGCGCGAGCCGAGGCGATCATATACCGATCCCCTGCCCCCATGGTAGATGACGAGTTCTCTGCCCGCAGACTCATTTCTCGGGCGAGTGGGGGCCTGTCGACCGGCCTGTCTTCTGGGAGTCGGGTATGCCGAACTCCTGGTGACGGATTCGGACTCCGATGCCTCCCGACTCGGGCCCATTGCCGGGTCGCCACGAGATCACTCCTGGCGGTGAAGACGGAGTCGTCACTTTAACGAGAGCCTTTTTGCGGCTCTGGGTTTTACGTTGATTTCTCAACATATATCCCCTTGAGCTTAAACACCCGGCTCGGCGGATGGTTGTGGAGTGATGGTGGGCGAGTCGCATGCAATCCGTCGCTCCCTAAGGACGGCTATGGCCTCCTCAATCTGCATTCATGATGCAGGCCCGATCGAGTGAGAGACTAGGGCCGTCCCTTGGGGGCGGGAGTGAGGATCTAGCGTCGCCGCGGTCGCCTTCCGTCGCGGGCTGGGATTCTGTCCGTGTCGGAATGATATTTCCGGCGGATCTCAGGGTGGCTCTCTTGGAAGTTGTAGCAGACGTCATTTTTCTGGAGGTTTGTTTCTTTTGAAGAATAGTGAGTGTTTCTTCAAGTGTGAGTCCGGAGAACAATGAGTGTTCTACGAGACGATCGGAATAAAAGTGAAGGTAAGTTGTACCCCCTTCCTCTAGCGCCAATTGTTGTTACCCAAAATGTTATCCGAAGATAATGTTGTTGGAATGATCGAGTAACCAACAAGTGCGGGAGCACGTCCGTGAGAAATTAAATGACACAAGATTTGCCGGGGTTGTTAATCCCGGGCTTGAATGCTCTCGCGAGATTTTATTAATAAGTATACTGTTGAGTACAAATATTAATGTTAGAATCTATCACAAAGAGTGTAAAGGATTCTAGTTTTCTAAGCTGTGAAGCGTATAGAATGCCGGAAGAATCAGATATGGAGTTCTGTGAATTCTTGATATGGATGTTATATGTTTGATAATGTCTTTCTCTTTTCTCTCTCTTGTTTCTTTGTGTATTTGAAGTCCTTATTACGTATGGACCTTCTATTTATAGCAGACCAAGTTCTGAGGAGCCCCCTGCGATCGCGAGCGATCGTCGTTATTTATATTATAATAAGACGGCCGATCGTCACGTCCCCTGGGGCATTACCCTTAAAGTCCGCGGTTATTCTTGGCGGCAGGTTATGCGGTCTGACGGGGAACTCGCATGCGTCTGAGCATTGTCACCCACCTTTTCGTGATCTTGTTGGTAGGTGAAGTTGGTGACAGACTGTGAGCACAGGTATTGTCTGTCAGCACTGTTCGCAGGTCTGCGGCCCTGTTGGTAGGTGAAGTAGGTGACAGGCTGTGGGCACCGATCTTGTCTGTCAGCACCTTTTGAGATCTGCATGCGGGTCCCAGCCCGAGATTTGGGCTTTGATGACTTTTGACGGATGTTGGAGTAATACACGGCACGAGACGATCTCCAATCAACAAAAGACGATCGCCAATCAACAGAAGGCGATCGCCGTGGGTTCCGAGTTCAGGGTGTTTGCCCCGAGCATATCTCTCATGGTAGACTTCCCGACTGCTATGACGGTCGCCTTCGAGGCGTGTTTAAATGCCGCACAACACAGTATACATGACCTCATATCGCCTTCTAAATTAATTTGCTGGCTCGATTAACTTATGACTATTCTTTTCCTATAAGCAAGACAAAAAAGCTGCTTCGAGAAAGTGAAATCTAAAGTAAAAGCTAAATCGAAGAGCTTACCCCAACGAACTTGTTGGTAGACTTTGCTAATGCAGAGTATCTCTCCAACCCATACAAATGTTGCTCCCAATCTGGCTATGTATTCCCCATTGGGGACACCACTATATTTTGGAGATCGACTAAGCAAATTCTTGTGGCTACCTCCTTGAATCACGATAAGATCATTGCTTTGCATGAAGCGGTCCGTGAGTGTATATGGTTAAGAGCTATGATTAGACATACCCGAGGTAACAGTGGATGAAGTACCACTACTGATGCACCCATATATACATATGAAGATAATGCAATTTGCTTCGAGCACATGAAGCATGAGTATATCAAGGGCGATAATATGAAGCACATATCTCCAAAGTTCTTCTACAGTCAGCAACAACAGGCTCTCCTCAAGATTTAGGTAAAGCAAGTGAACTATGAGGTGAATATGTCCGATCTGTTCACCAAATCATTTTCCAAAGTCGTGTTTGAAAAATATGTGAGAAGTATCGAAACATGGAGAATTTTCAAACTCCCGAGATCGATGTAATTGTCGAAGAAGAAGGGTGGGTCATAAAAAACTTACTCACCGAAGTTGTACTCTTTTTCTTGACCAAATTTTACATTCTCCCATTGGATTTTGTCACTTGCAGAAGTTTTTAATGAGACAATGACACATTCATAGTTTTCTCCCAAATTATTATTATTATTATTATTATTATTGTTGTTGTTGTTGTTGTTGTTATTGTTATTGTTTTTGTTGTTGTGATATAAGTACTTTTATTATTGTTGCATATATTATTATGTGATATTATTATTATTATTTTTTGTTATATTAACATTATCAATAATATTATATGTAATTTATTATTATTATTGTAATATATTATTATTGTAGATATTTTATATATTGTTATCTATATCACTAATATAATAATTTATTATTATTGTTATTACTATTGTTGATAACTTGATTCGATTGATTAATGTGATTGATCAAGTTGATTATTTCAATTCAACAAAATTCAACTCAATTTCACCCAAATATTTGGATTTCAGTATCAAATAATATCCTTTTAAATGTGTTGATTTCTTTTTAAATATGTTGCTCCATTGATCCCATGCCAACCAGAGAAACCAACAACCACATATCCCATTAAATATGCAACCTTCATGTGAGCTAACATGATTAGACATTGTACCCACCACCCAGTGTTCTGAAAATCCCTATTTAGACCGTTCAATTTTTAAATTGATTCCTGGAGGGTTTAATTTAATTAATATTATTAAATTAATTAATCTAAGGGGTTAAATTATATCCGACTATTGTTCGGAGTAATTCTTCAAATTAATCTTCAATTATTCAGCTTAATCTCTATGCATTAACTCAACGTCTAAATCCGCACAGTAATTTTCGGAACACTGTACTCCAAATGTAAAAAGGAAGGATGTGAATCCTCTGCGTGTGTGTGGTTAGATTCTGGCTCGCGAGTGTGTGTGCGTGTCGGATCGGCGGTGTGCGGCGGACAACACGGTGTTGTGCTGCGGAGGATCCGGCTCCAAGAAGAAATCGTCAAAATACTCACCCACTAAACGCGCATTACCAGCTCTAACACTGTCTAATTATTTTTTGTATAAAGAAAGGCGTAGCTTGTTACTCAGTCAACTCATGAATTTTGTATTTAAAAGTCAACTAGGGTGACAAATTCAACTCCCATGTTGCCAAGAATCTCATATACAGTTGGCATGTCGCACCCCAACTTGCTTATGCCATTTGACAAAAACTTGGGTGTAATTACAAAGCTACCAGGATATTCAGTTTAATTATGACCCGACCAGATTGGCCCGACCGAAACCCGATCCAAACGACCCGACTGCCCGGTCGAAACCCAATCTTGGGATACTCTTTTGTAGGGCTGGATAGTTCGGTTTTTGGAAAAAATAATCTAGAACCGAAATTCGAAATTTGTTATGTAATTCGGATCCGGTTCCTGATCTTTTTCTTCAGGAATCGAAGTAATTTTCTCAAAAAACCGAAATACCCAAACCGAAGTTTCTATTTCAAATTTCTCAAAAAGAACCGAAAAGAACTGAATTTTTTCCGATTACTTTGTTTTTCTTTGGTTATTTTCAAATTTCTCTGAGAAAGAGATAGTAAATTATGGTGTTTTAGTTTATATAGTATGTAAAAAATTAAAAATAAAAATAGTTATAAAAAATATAGTATGGTTTATATTTCGGGTGTAGTGGGTTATAATATATTATTTGGTTATTGACATTAATTTCGAGTATTACGGTTATTGAAATTTTGAAATTATAATAACCGAATCCGAACCCGGACTTTATTTTAGGATCCGAACCCGAAATTTTTTAATTATTTCTTTCTCAATACCCGAACTGAACCGAACGAAATTGACAGTTCATTTGGATCTTCGGTTATTCGGGTCCTAAGTCTCAGACCTACTCTGTTGTAAGTGACAAACACATATCAGGGGTCAATTGTAATAGTAATAAAAGATAATAGGTTTTTTTTTTTATTTTAAAACAATGCTAAATCTCAAGGAATAGTTTTGTATATAACCAAAAAAACGTAATATATATGTGATGTGTTGATCTCATTCAGACACATTAACTTGAACCCTCTTCCTTTGCAGATAAAACAAGGAAAAAGAAAAACAAAAAGCAAACAGAATTAAAAGTGGGATGGAGTTTAAGCATTTCAGCCACCATCATGGCCTCGTTCTTCACCAAATGCCTCAAGGATCCGAAACCCAGTGTTCGGGCTGCAAATCTCCCGGCTCGGGCGAAATTTACGTCTGCTGGCAATGCAACTATTTTCTCCACGGACAGTGCTTTCGTGCGGCACGGTCTCTCAAACACCCGTCTCATCCCCTTCATCCTTTAACTTTAGTCCCTTTTCCGACTCATCCCTCCGGTTCCTTTTTCTGCAATGCGTGCCATAATGCTGGAGACGGATTCTCCTATTGTTGTTCTGCTTGTGAGTTTGATATCCATGTCCATTGTGCTCAGTTGCCTAATGCATCAAATGCACTTGTACCTCCCCCTCTTGCCAATCCGAATTTCAACAATCCCATTTATCCTCCTCCCATCCAAACAAGCCCTTATCCAACTTACCCTCCTCAAAATCCAAGTGAAGCACAACATTATCCTCCTCAACCTCAAATCACAAGCTATCCCCCTAATGGGCCTAATCCAAACAGCCCTTATCCCAATTTCACACCACCACCACCAAATGAAGCCCAAAACTACAATACTTTTCCTCAAACACCTGGCGTGCATCCAAATGCAACACCACCACAACAGTTTGTTCCCCCGGCGAATTATCCAACCGCCACCAATCCATCACTACCTCAGCCTAACGGCACGATGCCGACTTACAGTACGGTAGTAAACACCACTCCTACTACCACCAATCCACCGCCAAAACCACCCACCAATTTGATAAAACATTTCAGCCATCCTCACGTCCTGAAACCCATGGAAATCGAGCAAAAGAACACGAAACTCTGCTCGGCTTGCGAGTGCGAGCTACACGGCTCGGCTTACTGCTGCACGGAGCCCCACTGCAGTTTCAATCTGCACAAATCCTGTTTCGATTCATCCCGCGAGGTCCACCACAAGTCCCACCTCCAGCACCCGCTCACCTTGCTGGCCGCGCCGCCGTACAGTGACGGGTTTACCTGCAACGCGTGTCTGAAAGATGGGAAGGCTTTTACGTACACGTGCGCCACGTGCTCCTACGATCTTCATATAGATTGCATCCGGTGGCCAGATACTGTGGCCCGACAGGATCACAAGCATGCGCTGACTCTTTACTATTCGTCTCCGGCGGCGGAGACGAGCCAGGATGTGACTTTCATGTGCGATGTGTGTAAAAACCCGGTGCACGAAAAGGCGTGGGTTTACTATTGTCGTGAGTGCGATTTCGGGACTCATCTGGAGTGTGTGACTTCTGGGATAAAGACGCAGCAAAATGGTGGTGGGAAAACTCAGGAGGATTTAATTACGGAAACGGAGCTTAAGTTCGCTGTGCTTCAGCTTTTGCTTGAAGCTCAAGGCCGAAAAGACCCTGCGTAATTTTTTTCTTTTCGACTTAGTTTAGTTGTGCTTTCAAGAATAACAACGATTTGTAATATACCTACTACATACGTGTGTTTGAGCTTTATGGTTTCAAGTGATTAACATGGAGATTTTCTTTTCACCGGCCTTGATTTTGTTGGAAAACCTCACCTGAATATACAAACGTAAATTACTAATTAAAATATAAATCTACAAAACAATTATTAATTTCCTAATAGGATAGAATTTAACAAAAATAAAAGACCGGTGCTATGTCGATATTGAGTCCAGAAGATCTGTCTCCTTAAAATAAATTCGCTCTGACCACTGTGTAGCGTCTGCCTCTCACGTCTGTTTTATAAGGAGGACGAAGTGTGCTGGAGGAACACTCCAACATATTAGGATTGGAATGATGATACTTATCATAATATTAACCCGATTATTATCAATTAATTTTGATACTTATCCGAATATTAATTTCAATAATAATACATTAATTTGGCACTTATCATAATCCAAAAATTTTGGATTAATTTAATGAGGCAATTGACAAATAAATATGCAGTAAAAGATAACTTCGAGACGCCGAGACATTCGTCCAAATCGCCATTGGACCTAGAGATGTTAAACGGGCTCAGGCCTGCCGGGCCAGCCCGTTTAACCCGCTTAAAAACAGGGTTAGGGTCGTTAATTCGCAGCCCGTTTAAATCTGGGCCTTTTTGGCCCGGACCGATTAGCCCGTGGGCTAAACGAGCGGGCTGACCGGGCTGGCGGATTGGCCCGCGGGCCAGAAAAAAATATTATACTCCATATTACTATATTTTACATATATAATATATTAATATATATATATATATATACATATATAATATTATTAATTTTTAACTTATACTAATACAATATATAACATATATTAATATTATATATATAATATATGTTAATATTATATACTATAATTTATATCGTTACGGTATTTGTTTTTTTTATATATATATATATATGGGGCGCGTTCTATACAGTACCAATATTAGATGCAGTACTTTACAGTACTTGTTGGCCACTTAAGTATACTGGATACAGTTTGGAAAATCGTTTAAACAACAAACTGTATGGAATCTAAATCTGAGTGCGTAGCGGAAGTCTTGGACACAGTTAGTTGCCGTGGATACAGCAACGAAGTGTTTGGTGTATTCTTAATATATATCACAGTAATTTCAAACAGTAAAAGCTGAAGGTAAATGACACAGTAATTTAAGTGGTTCGAGGTAAACCCCTCTACGTCCACTGGTCCTCCACACAGGAGTAAAAAGTTTATTATATAATTACTGCGTACACAACTACGTAATTATAAACAAACCTATCCTTGTATCGTTCACACAGATTGATACAAAGAATGTCGCTTTCAACCGTTCACACAGATTGGTTAAAGCTTCCTTCTTGACTAGCTTCTTCACACACGGTTCAAGCTTCGTCCTTATTCGTCCCACAGTCGAGAATAACTTGTTGAGTTCACACAGCTCGGTTTTACACGAGAGGTAAAAGGTAGGTAACTGAGTAAGAGCAATGACTTTGAATATCAAGTTCTTGGTGATGATAGCTGTTCTTGATGTTGAGCACTGTATATCTCTTTCGTTCTTAATAGCAGTATGCTTTGGAGATATGTTTGCTCAGATGATAACTTTGATAGCTTTGAGAGTTAGGTTACTTCAATTGGTGTGTTGTCACTAATCTTCAATGTCTTCAAGGATATATATATATTCTCTGAAGAAAGTATCCGTTGAGATATCCGTTTGAATAAGATTTCCTTGGCGGGAATATGACATGATCCAGTTTCGCGGGATTACGAAGATACGAAGGCGAGTATTTAAATACTTTATCCTTGAGTATTTAAATACTTCTTTGTTCAACGGAACTTGACTTGTGTTCTTTCTTGTCCTTTTGTAGGCTGTATGGAAGATGGCTGTATTTAGGGCATCGAGACAGTTTCCATACTTGGTCTTTTACAAGTCTTCTTCTTTGTCTTGTGAGCTTCAACGATCTTGATTCGAGGCGGAGTCTTGATATAGGATAAAGCCTTGAAGCCTCGATACGGTTTCCTTCTTGTATAATTGGCATATATGTCAAAACCTTCTCAATAACAAATAACAATCGTCTGAGGATCGGGTATCGGTGATTCGATCTGAGGGTGATTGTTTTTCCCAACAATTTCCCCCTTTTTGACAATTTGCCAAGACTAACTTACTTCAACTCTTCGAGTCTTCTTGATGATGCCAAAACCTTCTTCATGAAGCATTCTTCTTCGATGTCTTCTGGCAGATTTCTTGGCCTTTTGTCAATAGGTCTGACTTAGTGACTTAGTCTACAATAATGAACTGCTCGTAGGCATGTTCGATACAGTTTGAGATTTATTACAACTTAAGCTTATGATTGGCGCGCAGGCACAATCTTACAATGTATTCTAAGTTTACAACTGAAACTATGAACTGTTCGTAGACTAGTTAAATGTGACTTATTTTTCAATCAAGTTTGTCTAACTTGAGATTCCTATCAAACAATTTTAAGTAATCATACATAAACACAGTAGATTACGAGTTGTAATCTTTCAAGACAAACAAACTATTTTTATTGATATTCAAAATGATTGAGTACAAAGTTTGCTGTTTCGAATAGAAATTACAAAAACAAAAATAATGTACATAAATTTCATCTCCTCATCTATAATCCGCATGCCTCCATGGTCTCTTTCCTTGCTCATTCTCGGTGCCGCGCCACCAGTTTTGAAGTGAATCATTGCCTCGTTCCTGGTAAATCGCTCTTCCTTCATATGATGGATCTAAGGCAAGTATCGATCCTGCGGATGGGTGACCCGATCTCCTCTTCTATGTTTTGATTTCATTTCGACTTGGAGAGGGAGCTTACCTTCTTCTAGCATCTTTGAAAACTTGTCTGCTTGCTTGGCTAACGTTTTATAATTTTTGAAGATGGCGGATTCCCTGATGAGTCTGACAAAATATCTCATCAGTTCATTCTTCCTCGAGTGCTTCACTTCGTCGGCAGTTGGGTTGCGGTTGGTCGGCAGACGTATTTCCGAAGGTCTTTGGATAAGATTTTGCCAAGGGACATTTGGGTCATAGAATTCGATCTGGAGCACGAAATTTTAAAGCTTTGGGATTGAGGTGCTAGCTTGTTCAATTCGGCGTAATCTTGCTGAGCGACCTCAAATTCCCTTTCTGTTGCGGTCTTATTCTCCTTGCGGCTTCTCGTGCCTCTTCCCCCTTTTTGTCTTCATCAAGACTTTGCGGGATTTCAAGAGCGGCGTCTGTTTGGTCTCGATCTTGGTTATTCTTTCAACAAGGGAGGAAAGAGTCTGCGACATATCTTTAATACATTTGTCGTGAGCACGCAGATTGAGAGTGTTCTCAATCATTGCACAGGCGGTCTTGGCTTGACAATTCTTGTCTTTGAAGCTTCCTCCTTGGCCATTGCTCTTGTTTATCTTCCATGATCTTCAAGGCTTGCTTGAAAACTTACGCGGAAGGATGAATGCGTCGACAACTCGAGATACTTCGTGTTGAAGAGTTGTCATTTCTTCTCTGGCAGAGGTGTGCATCGATTGGTGCCTTTTCAACAGAAGATAAAGCGTTTACTGCATCTTGGATGAATACAGTCTGAAGGCCAAGAGCTCGCAGGCGCTCTTTACGTGCAGCAGAGATCGGAGAGTCAGGCTGGGCGAAGTCTTCAGCGCCGTTCAACCTCCTTACATTCACGGATGGACGTGAAGTAAGTTGGACATCCTCAGGTTCGTTACCGTCCTCGGATACCAAGGTTGCAGGGGCGGGAGAAGCTTCTTGTGGCATGGCGACAGTTGGTTCAGAAGCGTCTTGTGGCGAAGGTTCTTCGGCAGATATGGATGCAGGAGGGACTGAATCCTCCTGTTGGCTGGCAGGATTAGCTTCTTCGGTCGCAACAGGCTCAGGTGCCTGTTCCAAAATTTCTTGATCTTCCTCGACTGGAGGGACTGATTCCTCCTGGTCGGGAATGTGCTCGGGCTTTGGCGAAGGTGGATTGGCTTGGTTAGAAGGTCCTTCGTCTTTTCTGGGTGGAGAGGCGGCTTGGGCTTCAGCCTCTTCACGGCTCATTCTCAGACCTGCTTGAAGAGCATCGTCGTCATCGTCTGAGTTATGATCGTCGTCGTCTTTTGGATTTATGGGAGAGTCCTCTGACTTCTTCTTTCCTTTTCTTCTGGCGTCAGATTTGTGCAGCAGGTGGCTTTCAATGAGGTCTTTGCAAGAGGCGTTGTCCCATCGTAGCAGGGCCTCAATTTCAGTTGAGTCTGTTACTTCGGAGACGAATCGCTCTTCGTGACTCCATTTGCTCCAATTGTACAGTGTGTCGTACGGAGCTAGCCTATAGCCTTTCCATTGCAGAAATCTTTCGTACGCTTGTTCAATTTGAACCGAAAGAAGTGTTTGATTTATGATTGAGTCAGGGGAGGGACTTCGAATCACGTGGAGGCATTTGTTTGAGGATTAGGTGCAGGTATGGGATCTGCACGGAAGATGGATTCCTTGCGGGGATGGTGCCGAAGGAAATTGGATCTGCGGGTGTGGGATCCGTAGAGAAGTAGCTTTTGGCTCGAATGGGCGGCCACGTGCTAACGTCTTGAATGTTGGCAGATGTCTCTATATCCGTCGTAGCCGCCAAAGGCTCTGGATCTACTGTCGATGCAGTAGGAGACACCTCTTCCGCAGGGGTTGGGCCCTGGGGTTCTTCATCAGTGGGTTGCGCCACGGGCGAGACATCCTCGGAGTGCTTGGTTTTGATTTTTGAGAGCCTCCGAAGTCTCTTCTTGGACTTCTCACCAGCAGAGTGCTTCTTGCTGTGAGAACGCTTGCGCTTCTTCTTTGAAGATTCCATTTCTGGGACCTTCACGGTTTCATCTCTGGGGTTGTCAGAAATAGGCATGTGCTCTGGTTATAAGCAGTGGGCTTGACGCCTCCTAAATATATCCTGGAGCTATTTTTCCTGGCGTCGGCGGATTGCATCACTCCGCACTTCGTCAGAATGTAGTTCAGCATTAAACCAAATGATTTCTTTTGGGTGGCAGGCTTGCACACCTCTTCTTGAAGACGTTTCAAAATGATTTGACACCAATTGACCTTTTCACAGGTCAAAATAGCTACCATCATTCTGAACCTTAGATTCGTGCACATCTCGAACGCACCGGTTCGATTTTCAAGGATTCTGGAACAGAAGTCATGCAGATAAACGAAATGAAGAAGAAAATTTTTCTTGTGACAAGTGGTTGTCACCATATCAACCACTTTGGACCCTGTAAAAAGTCCATAAAACTTGGTAATCAGCTCTTGAGACCCAAACATCTCAAGCTGGTCCATGGTCAGGCCGTCGGCGGGCAGCCTGTAGATTTTCTGGAGTAGGTCGCTATTGATGCAGATTTGCACTCCTTGGGTATTGCGGTGATGTCGGCAACATGTCCTCCTGGTCTAGTGACAGAAAACGAACGGTGGCGTTGAGGTAGAATTCCTCAACCAGATGGGCGTCGTATTTGTCGGCGGTTTTGCTCCCGAAGCGATAGAGACCTTGTTGCTCAAGACGTGTAATAATATTCTCCTTTGGTTCGGTGTCGTTGATTTCCGAGATTATTCGCTCGATGATGACAGGTTTCGAGAAGATCCGGCCATCAATGGTGTTGGAGGTTTTCTTGAGCGGGGAAGAAGATTGACTAGCCATTGAAGTTTTCTTAAAACGAAGGTGAAAGAAAGCATTAGAAATTCGATGAAAATGCGAGAAAATATGTAGATTTGTTTGCTTGAGATCTCTTGTAATTGCGAAGCGTAAAGAGTCTCTAATGGCGAATCTGATCCTTTTATACTTGGGCGGCGAAATAGGGTTTTGCAGAGTACGAATGGTCAGATTTTAAGGGATGGGAACCGGTTTTGAAATCAACGGTCAAGATAGATTCAGTGTAACTGGTACGCTAATCCATTAAAAGGTTTTAAAATACAGCGGGTCCCACTTATGACATAGGTTGATACCCTAAATGCCTAAAACGGCGGTTTAAAAATAATAAACAATTTAAAAACATCGCGGCTTTTGAGATTCAGTTGTCCAGATGTCGTGTAAGGCATTTAATGAACATGACGTTTGACATAAAAACAGGGCACGTGGACAAAAATTATTTTAAATAATATTATATTATATACTGAATCGAAATCCTATAGTATTTGATGTTCTCCGCGTCGATACAGCGTTCCCCCTTAAAAAGGTACTAATAGGTTTTAAATTCCATACAGCAATATTTGGATTAATGCTGTATTCATGGGTCCTACAGTATTCCCCCTTAATTATTGCACACATGTTTGTAGGATTCATATGCCTTCGTTCGCTACTGATCTTGTATTGATGTTTCGAGTGTACAGATAATTAATGTTGAATCTGTATTCACGGGTCTTCTGACATTCCCCTCAATTGTTGAGTAAAAGCAGTAAATTTACTTACAGGGAGTGCATTGTAGTATCCCCAATTCTTTTCTTAGCATTTTGAATATTTATGTGTCTAGCGGCTTGGTGAAAATGTCGGCCCTTTGGATGTACGTATGAACCTTTTCCCGAACATCCTTGTTCTCGACATGATTTACGATAAAATGATGCTTCATGTTGATATGCTTAGTGCGCGAGTGCAAAAGCGAGTTGTGCGTGATTGCAATTGCACTCGTGCTATCACACATGATTGGAGTCTCTAGCATCGATTCCATAATCGGCAGGTTGTTCTTTGCATCCAAGGATCTGCATACGGCGGCTACTGACGTAGTACTACGATTCGGCCGTGGAAAGAGAATTAGCCAATTGCTTGTTCTTGAACCAAGATACGAGTCTAGGTCCGAGAAAGTGACAAGTTCCACTTGTACTCTTCCTATCTAGCTTGCGACCTCCGAGATCCAGTCATGTATCGACTAAATAGAATCCGCCTTCTTTACGATACCACAGTCCTGCATCGACTGTTCCTTTGATGTACTTCAGGATTCGTTTAGCTGTATTGAAGTGTGATTCCTTAGGTGCAACTTGGTATCTCGCACACACTCCAACGGCAAACTGGATATCGGGCCTGCTAGCCGTTAGGTACAGGAGCGAACCGATGAGCTTCCTGTAGAGTGATTGGTCAAACGGCTTTCCGGCT
This sequence comes from Orobanche coerulescens, assembly GCA_033398695.1. NCBI lineage: Eukaryota > Viridiplantae > Streptophyta > Magnoliopsida > Lamiales > Orobanchaceae > Orobanche > Orobanche coerulescens. Next base: position 29,458,175 of record CM065815.1, on the reverse strand, counting down.
TCATCAGCACTAATTTGCACGGAAGTGCTCATAGGGGTTGGCGAAGATTTGGATTTGTTCATTCCAAATTTGTTGAGAAGCTCCTTGCTGTATTTCTCCTGGTTGATGAATATTCCTGTAGGCAACTGCTTTACCTGCAAACCTAGGAAATAACTAAGTTCCCCCATCATACTCATTTCAAATTTGCTTTGCATGCGATGTGAGAACCTTTGACATAGAGCAAGGTTAGTTGAACCAAAAATAATATCATCGACATAGATTTGTACCATTAGAAGGTCATCACCTTCCTGTATCTTGAACAAGGTTTTGTCGACAGCACCCTTCTCAAATCCGTTGTTGGTTAGATACTGGGACAAGGTTTCGTACCAGGCTCTAGGGGCTTGTTTAAGTCCGTACAGCGCTTTCCTTAGCCTGTAAACTAGATCGATACCGTCTGTGTTGGCAAACCCTGGTGGTTGTTCAACATAAACTTCTTACGTAAGCTCTCCATTCAGGAAAGCACTCTTGACGTCCATTTGGTATACGATAAAACTCTTATGGGCGGCAAAGGCTAAAAATATCCTAATGGCTTCTAGTCTCGCTACGGGCGAAGGTTTCATCATAGTCGATTCCTTCTTCCCGACAATAGCCTTGTGCTACTAGTGGATTTGTTCCTTATGATAAGTCCATTTCCATCCTTTTTGTTTGAAATACCCATTTGGTTCATATAACCGATTGGTGTGTCGTCTGGTACAAGATACCATACATTGTTTCTTTGAAACCGTTAAGCTCTTCTTCCATAGATGTTATCCAATGAGAGTTGTTAAGAGCGTCTATGGTCGAAACAGGTTGGATGGGCTAAGAATACGGCGATAGTGCACATATTGAGTCTCCTAAGTTCGGATTGAGATTTCCATTCGAAGCTGTGAGACTTGACATTAGATTCTTCTTGTGCACAAAGTACATTTCCTTGTGTACTCTGTATTCTCCTACGAGTAGAAACACCGGCATTAATGTTTCCAATGATCAGCTCTTGCGAGTGATCTCTCAACCATCTTCGGTCGGGTTCTAGTTCAGGATCCCGTACTGTATCGAAAGTTTACGTAGTGCGGCTTGACATGCGGCGTCGGCTTCATCCACATCGATTCTTACAGTGCGGGGTTGATTTCTAAATCAACTACAGGTTCTATGGGTGTAGGTGGATCCAAGATAGATAGATGGTGAATGTCCCGAGTGATATCATCTACTCTGTAGGGTCATGGTGTGGTTCGTCGAACACTACATGAAGCCCGATTCCTCGATCGTCGACTTCCTTTTATTAAAGATTAAAGCTTTCTTTGACGGAAGAGTATCCTACGAATATTCCTTCATCTGATTTTTCATCAAAGGTTCTAAGTTGGTCCTTCCCATTGTTCAATACGTAACACCTGCATCCAAAAATGTGAAAATACGAAACTAATGGAGTTTGTTATTCCATACCTCGTAAGATGTTTTGTAGTGGAGCTTGTTGACGATCTGACGGTTTTGAGTGTAGCATTTGTATTGGTTGCTTCACCCCAGAAACGCTGTGGCTATTTGCTTGCGAAAATCATTGTCCTTGTTGCTTCTTTCAACGTACTATTCTTTCGCTCGGCAACACCATTTTGTTGAGGTGTACGGGCAGCTGAGTACTCGTGCTGTTTTCCATTCTCCGAACAGTATTGCTCTATAAAGCGGTCGATAAATTCGGTACCTCTGCCGGAACGAATGCACACGATACTTGACGCTTTTCATTACGCAACTTTCTCGGGAGCTCGGGCGGCCTTGATGTTGTTTCCTTCTTCTTGCTAAGAAAGATCGTCCAAGCATACGGAATAATCATCAACAACAACCATGCAATATTTCTTACCTCCCAAACTTCTCGGGTCTACGGGACCGTAGAGATCCATGTGTAGCATTTCCAACACTCTTTGGGTTGAAAGGTAGGATTTGCTTTTCGGGGTTGACTTGATTTGCTTGCCTTTACGGCATGGTCATGACATTGTCCTTCTTGAATGACACATCTGGCAAACCTCTAACCATACCCTGTCTTGAAAGCTTGTTGATCGTCTTGAAGTTGACGTGAGACATTCTCTTGTGCCATAGCCATCTAAGATCTGCAGTGCCTTTGGCAACAAAACATGGAATTGAGGAGCTCATAGGCTTCGATCGGCAATGTACATATTACGATCTGCTTCTGTAAGCACAACTTCCTTGGTTTGGATGTTCTTGACTCTCTGAGTCTATATAGAACTTCACCGAGAACTGTTTATCACAGAACTGGATAATACTAAGTAGATTATACTGTAAGCCTTCAACATATGCAACATCGGTGACCTTGAATTTCCCGACAAGTAGGTTTCCTTTCCCTCTTGTTCTTCCTTTAGACTTATCACCGAAGCGAACTTTTGGACCGCGCACTACACCATATATGGGTTTCTGCAACACCTGAAAAACTGTGTTCAAAAGTCCAAAAAGTGTTGCTGAAGGCAAAAAAACAAGCTACGGCTACACTTTGACCAAATTTGAAAGTGTTACAAAAACGGCCGCAACCATAGGGGTCTAAGGTAACACTTTGCTAGTTTTTGGTAACATACGAAAAAAGTGTAACAACAGACCCCTATGCCAACACATTTCTTGTCTGTGCCTACACTAGATTTTGTGTTGCTGTAGACTTAAGGCCACACTTTTATATATTTAGTGACACAAATATTTGCGTAGCTATAGACCTATGCTAACACTCATGAGGTCTAGTGTAACATTAAATTGTGAAACACTTTGACATCTTTACCAACAACTTTAACACTATGGCTACACTTATATATGAACAGTTCTAACTTTTGCCAACACACTTTTAATCTTTGCCAACACAATTTTTATATTTTGCCAACATGAAGAATTATAAATTAGTGTATATGGCTACATTTTTGTAGGTTTTCACCAACATTTTTCATGGTAAAATGCAGTTATATTGGAAAATAAATAGTACCATAAAACAGTCAATACCATTAAAATATTGTCAACCATAACAACATCTAAAATACATGACTGCCAAATATTCAATCCATAATCAAACAGCCAAATGCACTTACATAACCAAACATCTAAATACAAGTTACCATCACAATCCACAAATACAACAAAACTACTTGAGTCACTTAGAAAAATTTCATCATCTCAGCCCCCCCTCCCCCAAAATGACAGCTCTAGTTGCCTCATGGTCTACGTCGGCGAGCGTTTTGCGTCTCCGACTCTAGCGGCGGCAAGCATCGGTGAAAAAGGAGAAACAAGTAGATTATAAGCATAGAAATGGAAAGTGAGAAAGATCAATAGGACATTAATCAAGAGTTCTTGGATTTGTTCCTTCGTGTAAAGATAATAGTAAAATCAATAGTACAAATCCATGAGTTTGATCAAAGACCTAATCTATTCTTATGAACAATAAAATAACATTATTCAAATAAAATTAAATAATCCACACATAATATCACTAGTCACCTTGAGCAGAAAGTATCCCCAAGATAAATCAATGGCGAAAGCGCAAACTACATACCATTTGCGTTGTCGATTGGCTCAACAAGTATTAGGAGATCTGAAGTGCGATGGAGATCCTCGAGCTAGACATAAGTTAATCAAATCATCTATTGCAATTTTCATCAACTTTGCATCGGCGGTGCCTTTAGCTTCTCCATTATATCCTGTCGGCATGCAAAACTTGACTTTATCAAGTTATAACAATATGATGTCAAACGGTGGCGTGGTATGACATAGGTATACAAAGAAGGAATACGCGGGAATCGAGCCTAATTTTTTTTTCAGATATCATAGAGGACCACATAAAATATAACCCCCAAAAAAAGAAGGAAAAAGATAATGTGGTTCTGATCGATCTCTTTCAGTAGCTCGATGAACTAATTAGTTATCTAAATTCAACCAATGTGATCTGAATTTCAAGTCTAACGTTGCATTTATATGTACAATAAATCAATCAGTAGAAATGCTGCAATGAGAAACAATCATCTGTGAAGCTTGTTAAGTGGCAGACATGATAAATCTATAGCTCTCGTATATGCCAAAATACTAAAATATGGTACATGATTCATTACATAATATGGTTGCATTTCATATGAAGTTGCCTACTGAAGTTTTTCCTTTATGTTCCAGAAAGTTTTCTCATCATCTATTTGAATTTGTACCTTCGCTTGAACAAAACTTTGGTTCATATATTGGTTCGAGAGATTTAAAGCGATAATAAGGGAAATTCTTACCGCCTTCAAGAAAAACAAGATGAGAAGGAATTAAATCATCAAAAGCGACAGCAGACAAGTAATCAACTCTGCAAAAACAAAAAGGATAAACAGATGGGGGTGGAAAAACTAAGCACACACAGACAAGAAGCATCAAAATGTTAAAAATGTTCATAGCAAATTAGCATCGAATTTGAGCAAAAATGTCACAAATTATTGCTGCTGGTTATAATGGCATGTTTTATCAGACAACCTACTTAATGACATTATAAGCTATCAAAACACAAGAATCTGAACACAATACTTTACGTCTTACGAACGAGTTTGATGTCGGTGTTCTCTACAAGCCACTGGGCCCCATCTTTCATGAATCCCACATAACTTGTGTCAAATGCCTCCTTATACATGAGATCCCTGAAATTGATTTGTAGGAGTATAAGATATTCACAATACGAAAGTCTCTCACAGATACATTAATTTTATTCTATCTAAAGCAGACCATTGGGAACGTCGTATACTCAAAACTACTAACATAGCAGACTTAAATTGATTCAACCAAAGAATTATTGTCTTTACACCAAAAAGTGATTCGAAATAACCGTGTCATGGCAATTTTTTATTCAGACACTCTAGCAAGCTAAAAAGTTAAAATGTCATACATTTTCCCTCTTCTACTAACAGCTATCTAATTACTTTATTAGTTTGTGTTACCTATATTCCCCAAATTGAATTTAATTCTTGGTTAATAATCACCGAGTTCCAAAAATACTTTCACGACTGTGTTTTCCCTATCTAGCACATTCACAACATAGCACAAATTAAGCCCCACCAACGAATACCCAATTATATGGCTATCAAGAATGCACAGCTCAACATTTCTCAAATTTTTAACACATTGATGGTTAAAAGCTAGAAAACACCTTGAATCACATTTGGAAGAGCGGTAGTCAGACGGAACTCGCTTAAAGCTTGCGAATTATTTTAGATTTTGACCCTTGAGTAGCTTTAATCGTTAAACCTCAATCGAGTATTTTTCAAGCTTATCTAATCCAGTTATACTTTAATCTTTCTAGATGAGCTGTACCAAACCCACACCTTAGAACCTCATAGAAGGTTTTTAACGCGACAACATATTAATTCTAACCAAACAGAGAAACGAGAACTTAGAAAGAGCGAAGAAAATACCAATAGCCAGTGTAACATTCCTTACATGGAAGAGAAGCCGCCGTCCAAATGGTGTTTCTCCTCCTCCTCCCTCAAATCACGACCATCGGCTTGGTTTCAATCTCAAGAGATCGCGTGCCTCTTTCGCAGTGGATCGAATGGAACCTACCGACAACCGACTTATTTACGGCAAGACACGACAAACCCCCATAGCTTGATTACCACCAACACTGTCACCTTCTTGAGATTGAGATGGATCGCCGCTCCATCTCCGTCAATAGTATTTTCTTTCACAATCAACGACGGATAAGATATTAATGAGATATTAGGGTTAGACTCGTAAGGCAAGATATTAAGTGTAAAATTGGACCGAACCGTATTAGGATATATTAGACTCTTAAGGTAAGTCAGTCCACTGTCCACTGGTGAAAAGGGCCGGATTTAAGCGGGTGTGATATATCGACCTTAATCTCGTTTTCTAAAGGGTTAAGCGGGTGGCCCGATGGACCGGGCGATTTAACATCTCTAATTTTAGCTAGATTTTACGCATATGTTTATATTCCAATTGTAGGATACGATAATCAAGATCACGGTTAGGACGATTCATAAGCATTCCAATTTAAGCTTGTTTTTATAATTATTTTCCATTCTTTGGATTTTACGGTTGTATTGGAGGTTTGAAATCGTTTTAAATTCCGCAAATATTTTAGAAAATGTATGTTTCGTAAAAACTTGAAATTTCTACAAGTTTTCTTTATTATAAAAAAGTATATTCATAAAATAACTTAAAAAAATCGGGTCGTTTTGAGAGTAATTTATTTGGACCGCCTAATATATTTTAGCAAGTCCGCCTATTTCTTTTAGTGTTTAGTTACACTTTTTTAAATAGCAACGGCTACACCAAAATTTTGTGTTAGCGTAGATATTCAATTTAGTCTACGGTAACACTAATTTATATCAATAATAACATTAGAAAAATGTGTAGCCTTAAATCAAATTTGACCAACTTTAAGGCATCTAAGGCTACATTTTTGCTTGTAACATCAAAAAAAATGTTGTTGAAAGCCATATATGGTGTAGTGGCGACCTTCTACAAAATCAGATAGCTTGCTCCTGTCTCCAGTCATGTGACGAGAGCATCCACTATCGAAGTACCAGGTATCCTCCTCTAGAATGTCCTGTAACAAAGAAATTAGGTAGATTTAGGTCCCCTTTGATTTTTGGGTCCATATATGTTAGTTCCTTTAGGTACCCAGATTTTCCTGACAGCAATTGGTTTACTGTAGGATGTACTCGGTACAGTATTGCGATATCTACGGGGGGCATATCCGTAGTTGTTATAATCATGATAATTACTATGCATGTAAAAATCAGGGTTATTATTATTATTCCAGTACGAGTGCCGTCTAGGAGGTGGAGCCATTTTCCTAGGCTATGACTTGTCTTCCGGGTCTCCGGTTGGATTTCCAATCTTTGTTGTTGATCTTGAGCGGCATTTCTGTTGTCTTGAGGGATAACGGGGCTCCTGTATCCAATACCTAGGTGCACTGTACTGAGGGTACTGCCGTGCGGGCCTTTGGTGGTTGGATACCGTCTTCTTTCTGAATGACTGTCGGCTTTGATGATATGCTTGTGGAGCATGCTGTAGATTACGCCTTCTGAGTGGTTGTTGGTTCCACTGTCTCGAATAGTAGAGTTGTGGGGGCGGAATTGCAGCCTTCGGTTTTCTCGGTACAGCAGGTTCCTTTATGGGACTAGGAGTATCTTCCGATTCTGGAATGTGTTCCACACTCTTGACGAACACAGTACTAGTTTTACCTTTATTCGAACATGAGCTGTATCCTAAGCCACTTTTATCATGAGCATGTTGCCCAGTGCTTAGAATTTCTTCCATTCTTTTGGACGATTTTTCAAAAGACTTCAGAATGGTCTCAAGTTCAGTTTCTCGCTTCTCGAGAGTTGTAATTTTGGTTTGTAGTAGAACCAAATCATTTGTCTTGCTCTCATTATGGGTTTTAACCTCATTTAGTTCATGAGCAAGTTGATGATTGCTCTGCATGAGTTTTTCAAAATCGACCTTGCTGGTTTTACAATCAAGAGACATATTTTCATAGTTTATTTTCAGCAAGTCATTTTCATCTTTCAGCTCTAGATTTGTTAATTGAAGCTGTATATTCTCAGTTTTTAGAGTCTCATGGGCCTTTTGAATGTTTTTGAATTCATTCATCATATTTTCGAAAGTATGAGATGCATTAGGTGGAATAACTGAGGTTGAGCTTACCTCATCGTCATTGTCTTCACCTTCGGAACATCTTTGGCCATAAAGCACATGTATGCTTTATCATCGAACTCATCGTCGGATGAATCACTTTCGATGACCACACGAAGACATTCTGCTGATTTGGATGGTGTGGGGAGGCTTCGATTCTCCAATCGGGGCCTTGAGCTTGTCTTTCAAGCACGTCTTCTTTCATCTCTCTCTTGTTGCTCGGCCTCGGGCAATCTTTGGACTTTGGGATGAGGACATTTGTTTGCATAATGGCACGGTTTCCTGCAGATTAAAACACGAGTTAGCATCGCGGATGATGTTTCGGTACTTACCTTGTTGTGAGTTTGGGCTGTAGGGAGTCTTTCCATTTGTTTAATGAACTTTTGAATTTATGCATTAGAAGCGCCATTTCATCTTGTGACGGGATGTAAGTCGTCCTTTGTCGGCGTTCTTGTGGCCGGGTTTCGACGAGGCTAGGCATCTTTGTGTCGACGGTTCGATACACCCGAGAGTGTGACCTTTGAAGGAGATTCTTGACTTTCTCTCTTACGCAATGTCATACTCAAAAGCTTTAAGGTCAGAGAAGAGATCAAAAGTGGATATTTCTTTAAGATTACAGGATACACGCATAGCTGTGGTCTTAATGTCTCATCGGGCTGGGAGAGATCTGAAAATTTTTAAGTTCTTCTCCTTTTGGGTGTAAATCTTGCCCAACGCTTCAAGTTCACCAACAATACCAGTAAATCTAAGGTCAAGTTCCTCAAGTGTTTCCGTTGGTTTCATTTCAAAAGATTCAAATTGCTGAGTAAGTTTTGAAATCTTGTTTTCTTTTGAGAGCTCAGTTCCCTCACAAATTAACTTGAGTTTATCTCAGATTTCTTTGGCTGTTTTGCAGCTCTTTACCTTCGAGAACGTGCCTTTGTCAAGAGTGACAAATAACACGTTCTTAGCCACATTGTCTAGATTGGCTCGCTTCCTTTCATCGGTTGTCCATTGCTCGCGTTCTTTCTCGAGCATTTCAGCATGGGCTTGGCCCTCAATAATTGCGGCTGGATTGACCTTCATGATCTTGATCGGACCATCCTGTATAACAAAAATCATCTCTTCGTGCATTGCTGCAAGATGAGCTTCCATTCTAATTCTCCAGTCGTCAAATTCGTTAATAGAGAACATAGGGACTTTGTTAATCATAGAAGTATCCATACTGATAATATAGGAATGAAAGAAACTGTTTTGAAAATAAGTGATTTGAATCTGATTCGGTTAAAAAGAAATACGACTGATTCTTTTTAGAATCAACAGCTCCGATACCACTTGTTGGCCACTTAAGTATACTGGATACAGTTTGGAAAATCGTTTAAACAACAAACTGTATGGAATCTAAATCTGAGTGCGTAGCGGAAGTCTTGGACACAGTTAGTTGCCGTGGATACAGCAACGAAGTGTTTGGTGTATATTTAATATATATCACAGTAATTTCAAACAGTAAAAGCTGAAGGTAAATGACACAGTAATTTAAGTGGTTCGAGGTAAACCCCTCTACGTCCACTGGTCCTCCACACAGGAGTAAAAAGTTTATTATATAATTACTGCGTACACAACTACGTAATTATAAACAAACCTATCCTTGTATCGTTCACACAGATTGATACAAAGAATGTCGCTTTCAACCGTTCACACAGATTGGTTAAAGCTTCCTTCTTGACTAGCTTCTTCACACACAGTTCCAAAGCTTCGTCCTTATTCGTCCCACACAGGTCAGAATAACTTGTTGAGTTCACACAGAGCTCGGTTTTTACACAGAGGTAAAAGGTAGGTAACCAGGTAAGAACAGCAGCTTTGAATATCAAGTTCTTGAGCTGATGATAGCTGTTCTTGATGTTGAGCACTGTATATCTCTTTCGTTCTTAATAGCAGTATGCTTTGGAGATATGTTTGCTCAGATGATAACTTTGATAGCTTTGAGAGTTAGGTTACTTCAATTGGTGTGTTGTCACTAATCTTCAATGTCTTCAAGGATATATATATATTCTCTGAAGAAAGTATCCGTTGAGATATCCGTTTGAATAAGATTTCCTTCAACGGGAATATGACATGATCCGGATTTCGCGGGATTATGAAGATCTGAAGACTGACAGTATTTAAATACTTTATCCTTGAGTATTTAAATACTTCTTTGTTCAACGGAACTTGACTTGTGTTCTTTCTTGTCCTTTTGTGAACTGTATGGAAGATAACTGTATTTAGGGCATCGAGACAGTTTCCATACTTAGTCTTTTACAAGTCTTCTTGCTGTCTTGTGAGCTTCACCGATCTTTGATTCGAGGCAGGTCTTCGATATAGGATAAAGCCTTGAAGCCTCGATACAGTTTCCTTACTGTATAATTGGCATATATGTCAAAACCTTCTCAATAACAAATAACAATCGATACAGGGATCGGGTATCCCGGCTGATTCGATACAGGGTGATTGTTTTTCCCAACAGTACTAATTTATGCATGAGTTTTGTATTACTTATTCATGAAATATATACATTTCGTGCATCAAAATTTCAATACATTAAAATATGCAATATATTTGATGCATATAATTAGTACAAAACAAATAAAAGTATACTTTTTGTTAGCATCTATTTATTATAGTACATTTATTACTATATTTATAATATATATTGTTACTGTTTGTTTTGTTGTTTATTGCTTATAAAAAAATAAAAAATAATTTTTTTTAAATATTTAGCTCGTTTAACCCGAAGTCCGCTAGGGTTAGGGTTAGTGCCGATATTTCCTAACCCGTTTAAATCCGAATTTTTTTGGCCTAGACTATTTAGCTCGAAGCCCGTTAGGGGTAGCCCAAAACCGCTAGGGCTAGCCCGTTTAACATCTCTACTTGGACTCGACCCGACCCAAATCGTGTGTGTGCACGCGCGATGACCGCCCAGTCACACATCCACGCATGTTGCCACTTGTTATTGTGAACTAGTATTTTTTTTCATATAGCCTTATATGCTCAATAATCTTTCTATTCTTTTTTAATGTGGGACAAAGTCCCACACCCATTTTCAAGGAGCTTATTTTGGAGCATTAATGTTCATTCATCCCTCCTCCATTTTGAGTGTTTTTGCATATTTTGGAAAGCTCTTGCGGAGCATTACATATTCCAAATAAATCTCAACGTTGTTTCTGCTGGAAAAAAGGAGAAAAAAATAGACTGTTTTGAGCAGCCCACTTGAGAGGCAATTTTGAGTGGGCTCAACTACGAGTTAAAGTCGGGACTTAGTTAGAATACGTAGTACTCCATAAGAGGTTTCCAAAATATGTAAGAACACTCAAAATGATTGAGGTATGAATGAGATATAATGTTCCAAAATAAGCTCTTTGGAAATGGGTTTGGAATCCTATCCCGCATTGAAAAAAAGTTAGAAGAATTGTGTGGATTTAAGGTGATATGCACAAACTCTTGTTCACAACAACAAGTGAGACATGAGTGGATGTGTGACTAGGCGCCCCTCACGCGCACAAACACGCGCGCGCCTCCGTCCATTTGTCCTTCCGTCTGGCCCGGGTTGGGTCGGGTCGAAGGGCGATTTGGGCGAAATGTCTCGGCGTCTCGAAGTTATCTTTTTACTGCAATTTTATTTGGCAAAAGTTCATTTTTGCTAAATCGCGTCAATCATAATATTTGGATTTTTCGTATCAGGATAAATATCAAATTGATAAATATCAAATTAGGTTGATAATTATCGAAATAATATATTAGGATAACGATCAAGTTAATTGGTAATTATTGGACTAATATATTAACATATTAGGGTAAGTATCAAAGAGACCAAATCCTAATCGATTTAGAGTTCCTTCAGCACATGTCTCTCTATCGTCTTCACCTATAAATACCCAGCTAGAGGGGTCCGATTTTTTACACTTAACATACGTTTTTTCAAGCTTTTGCAGTCAAATTCTCCATGGATCTTCTTGAGTTCTTAGCAACGATTATCATTATCTAATCCATCGTTCTTCGTCGGATCGAAGGTATTTCCCTTGATTTCCCAAAGTTGACTTTTTGGGGTGTTGATCTTGATTCCTAAGAATCCATTTTTGATGTTCAATTAGTACTTTATGATATTGTTGAACATGTTCTATGGATTGTGTATCCATATCTTTGATTCGTTTGTATCCATATCTTCGATTCGTCCAACTCGATTCATGATTTTAGGGTCCTTGAGAAACCTTGTACGTTTAATGTTTGATTAGATGATTCAATGAGTCTCATTTGGTTACTGGTTGTGATTTCCGTCGTTTTTGGTATTAGTCCTCGTAGTAATTGTGTTATTGCTGTTTCTTGTGGAGGTTGTAGATTTTCGGGGCTGTCCAATCGAGCCGTGCTTGCCGGAGTATTCGGATGCCGATTATCGAGGCAAGTACCTTGATATACGATTTATATCCCTGCAAAATCACAGTTGTCTGAAGCGTGTGTATTGTATTATATCAATATATGTATGTTATATATATATATATATATATATTTGTGGTGTTTGTGAGTTTTAAATGATTTACGTTAATCTTAATTAAGTATATATGAACTGGCTTACGTATACTGGGTCAGGGACCCGAGAAATTTTGAAGTTATTTTCTAAAGTACTTCCATTCAATTTTCCAAAAACCTCCAAATCATTCAGACGGCCCGAGTCAACAATAGTGTTTTCCAACCATTTTATCAAAATATTTTGCACAGTGTTTTCTTTTACAAAGGATTCCTGAACAAATTCTTTTGACCCATTGGGGCTCGTCTAAAGTTCTTCGATTTTATTTTCCATGCAGAAAATATGACTGTGTGAATATCTTTTACTTTGTGTATGTGAATGCTTTTCCATGCTGGTTGTGAGAATGTGCGGTTCGTGTTAAGGCTTCACGGTTGTTGAGTTTCGTGTTCGTATCTTTCGTATATCTTGCTCGTTATGTACTTGCACTAGCAAAATTTCAGTATGCTAACCCCGAATAATCGGGGGTGGATGCCTGTTATGCATTCAGGTACCTACAGCTCGGGAGCAGTCACTGGATCGGCTTGGAAGAAGATGAAGGACAATGGTACTAATCACACGAGAGTCGGAGTCTTTTTTTTGTTGTATTTTGGTCAGTATTTCTCTTTTGGTCGAGTAATCACCCTTGCACGGGTGTGGTTTGTAATTGAGTTGTCACTGTATGCTGTATTCAAGTTTAATATTGTCGTTGAGTTGGGCTATGTTAGTTTTTGAATTGTTTAATGACCTTGTCGATCTGTTTTGATAATCAAATTGACCTCGATCGGTCAATCATGGGGCAGTCTTTTGGGTTTTAGCCTGGTAGATTCTTGTGAGAAGGGTCTACGACGCTGTAATATTTCCGGTTTGAACCGAGTGTGTTACACATATTGCCTAACAAATTGAAAATAAGTATTATTATTATTATTAATAGAAAAGGTGTATTTGTTTTAAACATAATATTAGTTTAAAACAAGGGTTATTATACAAACATGTTACTAAAGTTTACTAAAAAATGCAATTTTGTTACTAAAGTTTATTTTGTTACAAATAGGTTACTAAAGTTTTGTAACCGGTTACTTAAGTAACTAAAGATGTTTTAACCCATTGATACCTAAGTTACATTGCTTAACGTGGATTTTTTTAAAAAAATTTGACTTAGGGTTTGACTTATACCTAGGGTGATTACGGCGTATAAAAAAGCTACCTATGATATTTCATAAAAAAGTGTTTGGCTAATACATTTCTTTTAAAAATATATTTTTCAGAAAATAATTTATTTTCGAAATATTATTTCTTTCTCGAAAATATATTTTTTTTATTTTTCGCAAAAAGTATTTTTTTTTAAAAAAAATATAAAAAATCAGAAAACAATTTTATTTTTTGAAAAAATAATATATTTTTTCGAGAAAATAAATTTTTTGAAAAATATTTTTGCCAAAAATAATATTTCTCCGTAAAATAATTTTATTTTTTCGAGAAAATAATATATTGTTTCCAGAAAATAAATTTTTTGAAAAATATTTTTGCCAAAAATAATATTTCTCCGAAAATAATTTTATTTTTCAAAAAAATAATATATTTTTACAGAAAATAAATTTTTGAAAAATATTTTTGCCAAAAATAATATTTCTCCAAAAATAATTTTATTTTTCGAAAAAATAATATATTTTTCCAGAAAATAAATTGTTTTCGAAAAATATTTTTGCCAAAAATAATATTTCTCCAAAAAATAATTTTATTTTTTTAAAAAATAATATATTTTTCTAGAAAATAAATTGTTTTGAAAAGTATTTTTGCCAAAAAAATATTTCTCGAGAAAATATTTTTAATTTTTGGAAGAAATAAAAATTTCCATAAATAATGTTTTTTCGAAAAGTTAAAGTTTTTCCTAGAAAATTTTATTTTTTATTTTTTATTTTTTTTGAAAAAAAAGAAAAAAAACACGCATAGTAACTTTTTGTAAAGTTCAGTAACCTATTTAATAACCCCGTAAACTATAGTAACTTCTTTGTAACATTTAAAACTATGGTGCTGACGTGGACAAGGGGAACCGGTAATCATCCGGTTGCCCACTCTCGCAGTTACATTTGTGTAAGATTTTAATCTTTGAGTAACCCAGTTGACAAACCCGAAAACTTGAGTAATCTCTTTGTAACAAAAAAAACTTTAGTCAGAAAATTGTCATTTTTGGTAAACTTTAGTAACCTGTTTGTATAATAACCCTTTAAAACAATTGCTTTGAAAATACAATATTTAATAAGGATGTAATATACATTAAAAAATTCAATTTGATTTTATCTCCACAGCTTACAATAAAAATCTATTTGCCTTCTGCTAAACTTTTATGCTTAATAAAGAAGAACAATTAGATTAGGAAAGTACTACAAAAATATATTAATTCATTACATTTCATTTAATGAATACAAATTTATACTAAAATTTACAAATTCGTATCAAGATAATAAAATTACGAAGACATTTATAATTTATTTGATTCATACTTAAATAATTTTTATTTTTATTTTGAGTTTGTAGTTTAGTACATTTTTTAGAATAATTTTATAAAAGGATTACGGTTGAAGCAATCAAGTTGAGACTCATTCTTGTTTATTACAAAAATGTACTAATATTCTTGTTTCCCAGCTAGAAATCCCTATGTGTGGGTGTGTGTGTGTGTGTATACACGAGTTTTATGAGTAACGCACATATTTCATAGTATGTTGAGGGAAGAATGTGACAAAACAGTGTCATGTTTTAATTATCATAGTAGTTCATTTCTGCTTTCATTATTTTGCAGATGAGTGAAATCAAAAGAGAGATGCAATCAAACAACCCTGATATAGATGACAAACTCAGAGACGTTTTTGTTGAATCAAGCTCAAAGCTTTATGATGGTTTTAGTAAACATCTCAAGATGATAATACACCCGGAAAGGTTCTTTTCTAAAATGCAAATCATTTGTTTAGTGGACTGGGGATGTCTGGTATTGGTAAGACTGCCTTTGCCAAAAAACTTATTCAATCACGTCCCACTTTGACCATTGTGTGTGGATCACTTTAGGCTCAAAATATGCAAGCGGAAGAAATTCTGATAGATATTCCGGCACAAGTATATCCATGTGCTGATAAAATGCATATGAAAGAAGATGATGTATTTGTGAGGGAGTTGTGTGTACACAGTTATATGGTAAGAGATGCCTCATCGTGGTAGATGATTTATGGAGCGCAGATCCCTTGCATCACTTGAAAAATCTATTCCCCGAAATATAAAATACCGTTACTTGATGAGGAAGAAAGCTGGTGTCTTCTTCGTAAAAAGGTGTTTGCCGGAGAGGACTGCCCCCTTTGAATTAGAGAAAGTCGGGCGTAAGATTGCTGAAAACTGTGAAGGCCTTCCTTCCTCTCCTAATCCTCACCGTCGCAGACCAACTACTCAAAGAAGGCGACATGTCGAAAGAGTACTGGGAAAATGTAGCCTCAGGCAACGAAAAATCAGTTTTCAAGAATGCACATGATCAAATATCCAAGGCGCTACTTCCCAGATACAAGATCTTGCACCAACATCTGAAGATATGCTTTCTCTACATTGGAGTTTTTCGTCAAAGATATAAGATCCCAACATCCGACTTCACTAATCTGTTCCTTGCTCGAAACAAATAGTCAGCAGACGATGGAAGAGCATGTTGCAGAGTATCTATCGGAGCATCTATATGCTCACTCATGCTTGTGGGGCTGTGGATACTTGACCTCTCCAACACTCTAGGAGCAGAAATGTTTCTCATATTTAAGAATATTTCTGAAAATGAAATTGTTATTGAGACGATTTGTTCTCTTTGAACTGATGATCGTTGAAATATTATTTTTATTTTGCGTTTCACTCGATTCTTTTGTTTTTTCATTCTTGAGCAATATCCATGGAAGCTGGAAATTATTTAAGTATACAAATTTACTTGTCCTATATAATCATTATCACTCTTTCTCCCTGGTTTTGAGGGATATTTCCTTGCAAATGAATCCAAAACACGGTTTAAATATAATTATGAATTGTCGAAATACTATCATTTAAAAATAAAAGATGGACTTATTTTCATTCATACTCATAATCACAACGTAAAAGGATTGTCCTGGTGTCAATTGCCAGGGTTTTCGAAAGATCTAAGCATATTCATTCCGTTCCTAAAAAGGGGTTTTCCCAATCCGTTTTTTATCTTCGATTAATTGTTGTTCTTGGTGATTTTGTGCAATTAGTTAGTAATGGATATATATTTGTTATATATTTATTTTCTGGAATTTATCTATATATATTATATATACTTGTTATATATATACGTACTACCTATATATATTATATATTAGAAATATATATAAGTTATATATTTATATATAATATATATTTCTGATCGGTTATTATCATTATCATTGTTAACCTGGATCGGCTCTTTGTGTTTCAGATTTATTCTGGACGTTTGGATTATTACCGGCTGCATTTGTTCGGGTTTAATGGATTAATTATATTAGTTATAATTACAAGGTATCCTTAAACCCTGTCCCGTAGAATATAAATTGTAATTGTTATATTCTTTAATCCGCTTGTATAATCGATCCTGTTTTTAGCCGAATTGTACGATTCGATGGAGCCCGGTTTTGTCGGGTATCGGGTCCTATGGCATCTTGGTGATACGGAATAACCCATCCGGGTTTTTCGCTCTGGTATTTTGGCTAAACTCCACTCTTGTACTGCTTTCATGGATACCGCTTGCCGCGGTTGGTTATTGTGCCTTTTTTTAAAATCTATGTGATTAATCTGGGCACATTGCTTATTCTGATTACCTGTGTGTATTTTCTGCACTCGGTTTATATCGTTTAGGAGTTTTATTGCTGTTTCTGGGTGGAGTGTTGTACGTTTTTCAGCTCCTTGTTTATCAACCCTCCTGCCTGGACCGCCTAGCGTCCTAGGATCTTGTAGGGGCTTGAGGGGGTAATCTACAGACTCGGTTGTCTATTTAACTCCTTTTTTCCTACTTTGTGTGAATTGGATATATCTGAGTGTAGTGTGTTTCGTGTTGCTGTGCCTTTTACTATTTTTTGGTTAAACTGTTGTGTTCTCAAAATGGGCATGACTTCTACATTTTACTTGGTCCCGTTTGATGGAAAATCGGATTTTCAAATTTGGCCGCAAAAATTGAAAGGTATTTTAATACAACAAAAAGTTTTTAAAGCCATTGATCAATCTTTTGCCGCTGATACTTCGGCCGACAAAAAGGCTGTATTGAATGAGTTTGCGTACTCGTCTATTATCTTGAACTTGTCTGATTCTGTGATAAGAAAAGTTGGTAAACAAAATTCGGCTAAAGAACTTTGGGAAAATTTGGAAGAATTATATGTTGAAACCTCTTTGCCGAATAAACTATTTTTGCTTGAAAAAATCTTCTGTTTTAAACTTGATTTGAATAAAAGTCTTGATGAGAATCTTGATATGTTTAACAAGTTAGTTCAAGATATTAAAAATTCAGGTAATAAACATATTGATGACTACTCTGCTATTGTCCTTTTGAATGCTATTCCTGAGTCTTATGGTGATGTTAAATCTATTAAGTATGGTAGAGATAACATATCTTTAAATATTGTTGTGTCTGGTCTAAAGAGTAAGGAATTAGACTTAAAAAACAATGTGAATAATAATTTGAATTTCGAATCAGTTTCGATGGTTAGGAATGAAAATTGGTATGACTATTTCACTAAGAATGATGGTCAAAATTCTAATTTTCGACATAACTCAAGGAATTGTTATAGTTGTGGTAAAAAGGGTCATATTGCTAGCAATTGTCCCAAGAGGAAAAAAAGGGTAAAAATCAAACCGATGATAAGGCTAACCTGTCTACGTCTGATATCAATCTTAGTGATGTATATTAGTTGACCCTTGTGATTTTTCAGTCCTTAGTGGGTTGTGGAGTGTCTTTGTGACTTTGTTTGATTTATGTGTCTGTGTGACTTATATGAATTATTCGTGGTTCTAATCCTTTGTGGATGTAGGTAATATAATCTCTGTGATTATTTTTTCTTGAACTTTGTGTTCTTTGACATTTCTATGCTGGTTGCGGTGTTGTGGTTCGGTCGACCAACCTTTTGTGATTTGCAGCTTTCATGTGTTGGCGGTTTTGTGTAAACCTCCTCTTCTTTTTCAGGTGGTGCAATATGCTTAGTGCTTTCGTTGGAGGTGGAGTGGTGTCCCCTCGAACTTATGTGTTGCTTATATCGTACATTTCCCTTAATGCGTTTGTGCTTTTAGAAATATTTTGGTATCTGTGTGCTTTGTGTAATTTTAGCTTTCTTTGTGTTATTGCTAAAATATTTATTGTGCTAACTGTGTGTTTGAGTACGGATCGGTACTAAGTGTTTACCCGTTGAAAAATTTAAATCATGTTTGAAAATCTGAATTTCGATTCAGCAGAATAAATTCTTTAAACTTTGTGTTTTTTAGGGGATGTCTTTGTGAGTTAGTCTTCTTTGTGAATACTTTACCTTATATACTAAGTGTAAGTGCAAGTAACCCCGTAAGCTTGGCAATGATGAGTTTTCTCCGAAACTCAAAAATGCAATTTGACTGGTTGGTCCAAAAAGGTGGAGAATTATTATAATTATTTGGCCCAACCAGGCCCATAATAATTATTTTACACCAGCCCGAACCAGGCCCAAAGCCCATGGCAGCCTGCTTAATAGGAGCCATCCGATCAAAACTTATTATCTCCTTTTGATCTTGACCGATCGCTCCTCTCCTTATAACCCCTAACCCTACTCTCTCTCTCATTCTCACCACCTCCATTCTCACTTCTCTCGTCTCTTTCTCTTTCTCCCGTGCTCACCTACCCTGTCGGTCAACTCTTACCTCCGCCGTGATTCTTCTCCCGATTCACTTAACAGCCTTCCTCCCGTGAGCCTCTGACTTGGACGATGAAATCCCATGACACTTCTTGTATCCGATTTCATCGCTTCGTGTATAAAAGGCGCGGCAATGGTTGGTTTGTTTACACCGAAAAATTGAACACATAGAGAAAAATCGATTTGAACCTTCTGAGAATCCGGGTGAATCGTGAGTAATATCTGTTGTGAGAACCGTGAGTGAGATCGAGGCTTGTTTTCTGAGGTTTCTAGGTTAGGTGAAGGTGCTATCGGGCTTTGTGGCCAGTCGGCGGTGGTTCGGCGTTCCTCCTCTGTGGAAAACGATTGTCTTGGTGTCAATTGCTAGGGTTTTCAGAAAATTTGAGCCTATTCATCTCGTTCCTAAAAAGGGGGTTTTCCCAATCCATTTTTTATCTTCGATTAATTGTTGTTCTTGGTGATTTTGTGCAATTAATTAGTAATTGTTGTAAAATCGGATATTTTATCACTTCACAATGTATATATTATATATATTGTAATATATATTACTATAATATAAGCATAAAGGAGGATGAAAGAAGATGAAGAAATTGAGCTTTTATTAGAATGAATTGTATTTACAAAGCTCTACCAAAGAGGTCTATTTATAGCTCAAATTTACATGCTATACAACAAATTAATATTATTTATTATACAACACACTTGTCTTTATATTAGATATTTCAATCCAATAATTGATTGAATTATTGATTGTTGATCCCACATATTATTATTGATGATATTATAACACTCCCCCTTTGAAATATCTTATATCATGATATCTCATTTGGGAGCATCACAAGCTGCCTCGTTAAAAACCTTATTAAGAAAAATCCAGTGGGATAAAAACTTAATATGGGAAAAAGAGTACAGTTGTATGCTCCCCCTCAACCCAGCATGGGTAGTTCTTCTTTAAAGATCTCGAAGATGATGCATTCCAATATTCTGAATGTGTTTCTAGAAAACATTTGTAGGGAGTGATTTTGTGAAGAGATCTGCCGCATTATCACAAGATCGAATATATTGGATGTCGATCTCTTTATTTCTTTCAAGTTCCTGAGTGAGTGCGAAGAACTTTGGGGGTATATGTTTGGTTTTATCAGTTTTGATGTAGCATTCCTTCATTTGAGTAACACATGCAGAGTTGTCCTCGTATACTATTGTTGGGCCGTTATCGACTGACAAGCCTGATTTTTCTTGAATATGTTGTGTTACTGATCTTAACCATCTACATTCTTTACTTGCTTCATGAAGAGCTATTATCTCAGCATAGTTTGAGGAAGTAGTCACGATTGTCTGTTTTTGAGATCTCCAGGATATTGCAGTGCCTCCATATGTGAATACATATCCAGTTTGTGACTTATAATTTTGTGGATCAGATAGATGACCTGCATCTGCATAGCTAAGCAAAACTGGTTTTGCATTGTTAGAATAAAACAAACCAAGATCAATCATACCTCGTAGATATCTGAATATATGTTTTATTACGTTCTAATGCCTCTTTGTAGGACATGAACTGAATCTTGCTAGTAAATTTACTGCAAAAGCTATATCCGGCCGTGTACAATTAGCAAGATACATGAGGGCTCCAATTGCGCTAAGGTATGGTATTTCAGAACCAACTTCCTCTTCATTTTCTTCCTTTGGTCTGAATGGGTCCTTTTCAATATTAAGTGTTCTGCCGACCATTGGGGTACTCAAAGGTGTTGCTTTGTCCATGTGGAATCTTTTCAATACACTTTCTGTGTAATTTGATTGGTGTACTAATATTCTATTTTTAGTATGTTCCATTTGTAGACCAAGGCAGAATTTTGTTTTCCCCAAATCTTTCATTTCAAATTCTTTCTTTAAGTAATTCATTGCTTCCAAAATTTCTGCATTAGTTCTAATAATATTCAAATCATCAACATAGACAGCAATGATTACAAATCCGGATGTTGTTTTTCTTATAAAAACACAAGGGCAAATAGGTTTATTCACATAGCCTTATTTAATCAAATATTCACTTAATCTGTTATACTACATGAGTCCAGATTGTTTCAATCCATATAAAGATCTCTGCAATTTAATTGTATAAATTTCTCTGGGTTTCGATGCTTCAGGCAACTTAAATCCTTCTGGAATTTTCATATATATATCAGCATCAAGTGATCCATATAAATATGCTATAATAACATCCATGAGATGCATATTAAGATTATAAGATACCGATAAACTAATTAAATAACGAAAAATAATGGCATCCATAACAGGGGAATATGTTACCTCATAATCAATCCCAGGTCTTTGTGAAAAACCTTGTGCAACAAGACCAGCCTTGTATGTTACAATCTGGTTTTCCTCATTTCGTTTCCTTACAAAGACCCATTTATACCCAACAGGTTTCACATTACTGGGTGTGACAACAATCGGTCCAAACACTTTTCGTTTTCTAAGAGAATTTAGTTCGGCACATATTGCATCTTTCCATTTTGGCCAATCAGGTCTATTTTGACATTCGAATATAGATATGGGTTCAGGATCGTCATCTCCAATTATTATATCACACGCAATTAGTATGCAAATATCTCATCAATGTGATTATTTCTCCTGTTCCATAAATTCCCCGTATTAATATAATTAATAGATATCTCGAGATCATTTGTATTTCAATTTCATTTTCCACGACCTCTTTATTTGCCTCAGCTTGCGTTTCAATATGATCATATTTTTCATCATTTTGTGCTTCTTTAGCACATTCATTTATATTGGCTATTTTTCTTTTCCGGGAATTTTTGTCTTTGGAACCAACAGGCCTTCCACGCTTTAAGCGTGCTTTCGATGTACTTCTATTTTCATTTTCTTTTGGAATTTCAATATGAGCAGGAGTATTAACAGCTGGCACATGTGACTTTGTCACTCTATTCATATCAGTAAATGCATCTCGCAATTCATTTGCCAAACCTTGTAAATGTATAATTTTTCTTACATTTTCTTCCCATGATTTTGTATATGGATCCAAATGTAATAATGATGGTACATACCATGTTATGTCCTTTTCCAGCTGTTTATTACCTCCCCCTAAGGTTGGGAATCCTGTCTCATCAAAATGACAATTAGCAAATCTTGCTTGAAAAACATCACCTGTTAGAGGTTCAAGATATCTAATAATAGAGGGTGAGTCATACGCAACATATATTCCCAACCTTCTCTGAGGTCCCATTTTTGTTCTTTGTGGGGTAGCTATTGGTATATATACTGCACAACCATAAATTTTTAGATGGGAAACATCTGGCTCCTGACCAAGTGCAAGTTGATATGGAGTATATTTATGATTAGCACTTGGTCTTAACCTTATTAGTGAAGCAGCATGTAAAATCGCATGACCCCAAAAAGTAACTGGTAGATTTGTTCTCATTATTAGTGGTCTAGCAATATATTGAAGGCGTTTAATTAAAGATTTATCTAAACCATTTTGTGTATGCACATACAGAACAGGATGTTCGACTGTAATTCCAATTGACATACAATAATCATTAAATACTTGTGATGTGAATTCACCAGCATTGTCAAGTCTCATATATCGTATAGTATAATTAGGAAATTGTGCCTTTAGTTTGATTATTTGTGCAAGGAATCTTGCAAATGCCATATCATGACTTGACAATAAACAAATATGTGACCATCTAGTAGATGCATCAATTGAAATCATAAAATACCTTAAAGGTCCTGATGGTGGATCAATAGGTCCACATATGTCACCTTGAATTCTTTCGAGAAATGTAGGTGATTCATTTTCAAGTCTGCATGGTGAATGCCTTCTTATAAACTTTCCAAGAGAACAAGCTTCATATACTTTATTATTTTTTATTAGTTTTACACCTTTCATTGGGTGACCATGTGTACTATTAATTATTTTTCTCATTATCGTGGAGCCAGGATGACCTACGCGTTCATGCCATAATGTCAATATTTTGGGATCCTTTTTTTATTATCAAATTACATTCAGTTTCATGAATATGTGTATAATGTAATCCACGAGATAATTGTGGTAGTTTTTCTAGTATTTGTTTCTTTCCCAAAATATTAGCAGTAATGTACATATATTTCATATTACCTTCAGTTACTGTTTCAGTATCATATCCTTGACGGTATATGTCATTAAAGCTCAACAAGTTTCTCTTAGATTTTGAAGAAAATAAAGCATTATTAATGACAAATTTTGTTCCATTTGGTAATATGAATTTAGCATTACCTGTTCCTTCAATCAAGTCCGCGGGACTTGAAATTGTATTTATTACTACTTTTGTAGATTGTACCTCAGTAAAATATTTCTTACTTTTGAGGATTGTATGAGTTGTGCCACTGTCCGGGATGCAAATATCTCCAATACTTTCCATACTCAAACTCCTTAATGAATAAGAATATAAGACTAAAAGATGGTAAGTTAACTTAATATAATAACATTTATTAAATACTTCATACAAACTTAAAATGAAATAATACACATTTCAAACAAGAGAATACAAACAAGAGAATACAAACAAGTACAATAAAGATGCAACAAATATGGAAATCATATATATATATATTATTCCATGTCCATGTCTACGTTTGCACCCTCAGTAAAATCTGCAGTTTCTAGGTAAGTTGAGTCGTCCTCAGGTTCATGTTCATGAAAATTGACTTCCTTTTCTTTATTTTTCAGAGATGCCTTATACATTTTACAAATATGGCCTGGCGTTCTACATGCCTTAGCCCAATGTCCCTTTTTCCCGCATCTAAAACAAGAATTTTCATTTTTATTGGATGAACCTTCTTGGATATACTTACCTTTGTCTTGTTAGTTTTTATTAATCATTTCATTCTTGGATATACTTACTTTCTTGGATATACTTACCTTCTTTGATATACTTACCTTCTTGGTTTTTATTAATTCAGAGTATTCGGTATATCCCCGCATTCTGTATTGTTGTTGCAGTATTAGATGTAACGTATGGAATGTAGCATACGTCTTTTCCAGTTTTTCACCTTCTGTTATGATTTTACCACAAAACTCTAGTTGTGATACTATTCTGAACATAGAAGAATTATACTCGTTCACACTTTTAAAATCTTGGAATCTTAACTTGTTCCATTCATCAACTAGTGCGGGTAATAATAACACTTGCTTTTGGTACCCAAATCTTTTCTTAAGATTGTCCCATAAAATTTTGGGATCATCCATGTTCATGTACTCTAGTTTTAATCCCTCATCAAGATAGGGGTGTACAAATCGGTTTTTTTTCAAACCGGTTCGGGTTGTAAGACCGAACCGGTTTTTGGTCGTATTCTCAAAACCAGTTTTTTGACCAAACCGGCTCGGTCGGGTTGGGTTGGGGACTGTAAAAACTCGACCCTATACTAACCGGTTTGGGTCGGTCTGTGACCGGTTCGGGTAGAAAAAACCGGTTATAACCGGGTTTTTAAAAAAAAAAATTTAAAAAAATAATATATTCTTATTAAATAAACCCATTATACATTAAATATAAACTTTTATTAAAGAAACTCATTGGAACATTAACTTTTATTCAAACATTTAGAATTTAAAACATAAACTTCTATTAAATAAACTCATTACAACATCAACTATTATTCAAACATTTAGAATTTAAAACATAAACTTTTATTAAATAAACTCATTACAACATCAACGTTTATTCAAACATTTAGAATTTAAAACATAAACTTTTATTAAATAAACTCATTACAACATCAACTTTTATTCAAACATTTAGAATTTAAAACATAAACTTTTATTAAATAAACTCATTACAACATCAACTATTATTCAAACATTTAGAATTTAAAACATAAACTTTTATTAAATAAACTCATTACAACATCAACTATTATTCAAACATTTAGAATTTAAAACATAAACCTTATTCATCGAGAGTGATATCTTCTTCGGAGCTAGCCTCGCGCGAAGCTTCATCGAGAGCAATTTCTTCATCGGAGAGTGAGATTGCAAAACCTTCTTCCACCTCGATATCGTGTATTTCTTGTTCAATGTCTAGTTCTCCTTCAAGACTTTGAGTGTGTTGTATACGCTCGGATGCGTCCAAGTGATCCTTCAAGCAAATACACATCTCCAATGATGCCGGTGTGAGTCTTGTTCTTCGTATAGATAATACCCTACCACTAAGAGAAAAGGCGAATTCCGAAGCTACCGTAGAAGCTTGGACGGTTAGTAAATCTCGGGTCATAGCGGTTAGAACGGGAAATTGAGTTTCCCTTCCTTTCCACCAAGCCAAAATATCAAAATTTGCGAATTCATGGGGTCCCATAGTCGATAAAAAATCGGTTCCAATATATCTCCCATATTCGCTAGTCGATGATTGGTCACCCTCACCCCTAGCCCGTTTAGTATTTTCTTCTCTTAAACTATTATATAAGTTAAGCATGGGATCCGCGCTAGTAGAAGTAGAAAATGATGATGAAAACGAACTTGAAGAATCATTTCGTGAACCATACTTTTTAAAATAAACCCCGAATAAATCTTTGAAATTTTTGTTAAAAATGGCTTTTGCATCTCTTGAATAGAAAACGTTTTCGTTATGCAACTCTAAATCAATAGAGATTTTGTCGATAAGTAGTTCCACCCCGCTAATATTCATACATGGGTTCAAGGCGGCGGGACAAGTAATTACCGGTGGCATTTCTTTAAAATATTTTCTTAGTTTTTCTTTCATGGGCGAAACCATTTTTTCATATAAATCACCACTTAATTCGTAGTCGCTTAATTTTGAACACATTAAATAAATTTGATTAAGTACCAAATGACTCGTGGGATAATAAACACCCGATAATAAAGTTGTTGCGTTTTTAAAAATTTTGAGCAATTCGCTTATTTTTCTAACTATATCCCATTGTTCCGACGTAAATGGTGTAACCCTACTCGTCCTATTCGCAAGTGCATCATGAAAAAGTTGTAAAGTATCACGTTGGCGTAAACCACAACAAAATATTTTATAAGTCGAATTCCATCTTGTAGGAACGTCCCAATTAGGGGTTAAAAAAATAGAATTCGTGTCCTTACACAATTTCATATATTGTTTATATCTAGCTTTACTTGAACAAAATATATCTTGTAACATTTTTTTAAAAGCGTCTTTTACCAAACTTATTTCGGGTACCGCTAATCCGTCTTGAACAACCAAGTTTATAATGTGTGCAACACATCGACTATGATAAAAATACCCTTCAAGGCGGTTTATATGTTAATATTAATTTTTTACCGCGTTTGTATTATTAGACGCGTTATCAAATGAGATCGAAAAAACTTTTTCTTGTAAGTTAAAGTTATTTATTACATTTTGTAACATATGAAATAAATTTTGACCCGTGTGAGGGTACTCAAAATTTTCAAAAGCAATCGTACGCTTCATCATTAGCCATGTATCGGGATCAATCCAATGTGCGGTAACACAAAGGTATGAACCGGGCAAACCATGAGGTGCCGACCAAACATCGATTGTTAAGTTTACATTTGTATTTAAGTTTGCAAAACCGTTTACTAGTTCTATTTTAGCCTTTTTCCATAATTTAATACAATCACGTCTAAGAGTAGCACGACTTACTTGTTTATATCGCGGTTGAAGAGTATTTTGAATCACCTTAGTCAATCGAGGGTTATCGAAGTGGTTGAACGGCAAACCTTCTTGAATCACGTAGCTTGCAAATTGTTGTCGGCACCGCTCCGCCTCGTATGCAAAAAAACCACCCTCTCGTGACATAGATGCTTGACCGGCTTCCGGAACGGATTTGAGTCCTTCGCAATACTTGTCGGTATGCATCTTCAACGTCGTGTTGGATTCATGTTTCAAAAACTTACCGCAATGTTTACAATGAGCCTTAAGTTGCCCATCCGACAACCTCACGAGGTTGAAATTACACCAAATTTTTTGGTTTCGAGTTGTTTCTATAACTTCAACAATCTCGGGTGCATTCGTGGAAGCGGAAGAAGATTGAGTTGCCATTTAAATTGAGAGAAACGAGAATTTTGTAATTTTTTTAGTACTTGAAGAGTGTTTGAATATTGTGACTAAACCAAAACTCAAATAGAGTATTTATAGTTGGTTTAGGGATGGCAAAATGGTAAAAAAAAAGGGGCAAAAAACGGTCACATTTTTGAAAAAAACGGACACATAACGGATACATGCAAAAACCGGTTTCAAACCGGTTTTTTCAACCCGATTTCCGAAACCGGTTTGGACCGGTTTCTAACGGAAAAATGCAAAACCGGGTAGAAACCGCCGATTTTGAGACAACCTGAACCGGTTTTGGTCAAAAACTGATTTTGACCGGTTTCGGTTTCAGTTTTTATTCCGGTTTCGGTTTCGGTTTCGGGTTTTTTGCCCACCTCTACATCAAGATATTGCCTCATGCATTTTAATGCTTTTGCTTTATTCATAGAAAGCTCTTTTTCATCTACCTCCTTTTCTTTCGTAGCATCTGGCACATTATTTGTTAGAATATTTTCGAGTCCATGCACCTGAGACGTGTCTTCACATCATTTGTCCAAGACATATAATTGTCTCCATTAAGATTCAAGGGAGCGAAATCGAGCTTAAGATTCGACATGGTTATCTATTACAAAACATAGATTGAAATATAATTAACACATAGCTATTACATTTAATGATGTCAGCTAAACAAAAGTATAATTGAAATTATTACTCAATACAAATATCATTCATGCTTAAATATTAAACAGAGCAAACCAACTAAAAACTAAAAGAAGAATCGTGACCATCATAATGATGATCACATATGTCTCACTAAAGTAATCGACTTGAGTGTAGCATATGATGAAATTGAAAAATGTAACATGAGTGAGGAAAGTCATAAAATCTTTACCCATTTTGTAAAAATAGGTAGATATTTTGGAGATGATTAATAAGTGTGGAGTATAATATAAGTATTTATAGATTTGATTTTTGTAATATGGCCGTTTATGACCGTTGGAGAAAAGAAGAAAAAAAGTTTATTTTATTGTTAATTATCATTAAAATTGGTGAATATATGTTCTTATATATTTTAATGAACTAACCGTTGGTAATTAAAGTTTGGGGAATGGAAATTCATATATATATATATATATTTGTATATATATACATATTATAATATATATAGTTAGTTATAACAATATTACTATTCGATTATAAAATCTTTCATGACTACTAAAAATAAAATATCACTACTCGATTATAAAATCTTTCGTGGTCTAATGAATGGGGATTTTGTATTCCTCCATTAGTAATTCTCTACAAAATATAGATGAAAATTCAGCTCTTCACTAATAAATGGAGATTTTAACTCTTCAAATAAAAATAGGTGAAGATTTTTACACTTCACACAAATTCATTATATTTAGGTCCTACATATAATTAGTCCATAGTCCAAGAATCATCTTAAAAATAAGATTGAGCTTAGGTCCTTACGCATATAAATTTAAATTGATGATATTTGCATAATTATTATATTTGCTTAAATATATTAATTATCGTCAATAATGATATTAGATTAATACCATATCTAAATATTATTATTATATAAATTAAATATAAATAAAGTTAATAACATACCTTTAGAATTTAAGGATGATGTATCAATATATCGAGTCCGGCTGCGGAATGGGATTAAATCGGTAGAGCTCGTGCTGATAACGTGTCGTAAAATCGGATATTTTATCACTTCACAATGTATATATTATATATATTGTAATATATATTACTACAATATAAGCATAAAGGAGGATGAAAGAAGATATTGAGCTTTTATTAGAATGAACTGTATCTACAAAGCTCTACCAAAGAGGTCTATTTATAACTCAAATTTACATGCTATACAACAAATTAATATTATTTAGTATACAATGCACTTGTCTTTATATTAGATATTTCAATCCAATAATTGATTGAATTATTGATTGTTAATCTCACATATCATTATTGATGATATTATAACAGTAATATATATATATATATATTTGTTATATATATTTTCTGGAATTTATCTATATATATTATATATATTTGTTATATATATATAAATATATATATATTCTGCAATATTATATATACCTACTGCCTATATATATTATATATTAGAAATATAGATAAGTTATATATTTATATATAATATATTTCTGATCGGTTATTATCATTATCATTGTTAACCTGGATCGGCTCTTTGTGTTTCAGATTTGTTCTGGACGTTTGGGATTCTTATCGGCTGCATTTGTTCGGGTTTATTGGATTAATTATATTAGTTATAATTACAAGGTTCAATTAGTTGGCATGTAATCCTTAAACTTTGTCCCATAAAATATAATTTGTAATTATTATATTCTTTAATCCGCTTGTATAATCCGCTTGTATAATGATTGGACTCAATCTTTATCTATTTTATAATTTTATTTATCAAATTAAGTCATTAAGACTTCACAATTAATGATTGGACTCAATCTTTATATATACGAGACATGCATGTATAAAAATTTAAAAGTGTTTGATGTTGTTTTGGTTTTGTGGTGTTGTATTTTATATATGGACTTTTGGTTATTAAGTTGTGATGGCTTTGTTTCTTTTGGTCTATTACTTATTTGCATGATAAAAAAAATGGTTTTATTTCTTTTGGTCTATTACTTAGCCCTACAATACTTGTCCATTAGATGGTTTTTGCATGGTAATATGAAGCACACGTGGTCTATCTAATTGGTTATAGTTTAATGTGCGTTAAATATTTTCTTTATTAAGTTTGTAAGTTAAAGTTTGTGTAATAATGTATATATAATAATGCCATATAAACTGTATAAAAATCGTCACAAACCTTTTTAACTTCATCTCATTTTATTGTACAACTAATTTCATTGAAAATTAACATTGAAGTCTAACTAATATTAATAAATTTATCAATAAACTCAATTTTAAATAGCCAACTAAATGAATATTAATTAACACACTATTAATAATTCCTAAAACATTTAGACTCCACTATTATGTCTTACACTTAATTTTTTTAATTTACAAATGTGTTTGAGCAAAAACTATGTACTTTTTCTTTTATATTCATTATTCAAGTTGCATGCTTACATAAACTAATCATGCTAAAAAGTATAATTTAACCATTTAAATGTTGCTTTACATACATGCTCGTGCACATTTTCTTTAATCAATTCGCATATGTGAGTTACATCAATAGAAAACACACACAAATTACTTGTATATGAAAATGCATTAACATAATACATATATCTATATATATTGCATTAGGTTAAATCATCAATTATTCTTGCAACCTTTTCAACTTCATCTCATTCCATAACCGACTTTTAATTCTATACTAATTACTAAATATCATGTGATAAATTCCGGCAAGCCTTGCACTTCCATCTCGATGTTGTATATACTTCACATTAAATGCACCGGTTTTGTTTTTCGATAAAAGTTTGAACTTTTGCTTATGTTTAAAACTCAACTTTGTTATTTGATATTATAATTTACAAACGGATTTAAGTCAAAATTATGTATTTTTTCCTTTTTATTCATTACTCAATGTGATATTTTTAATATGTCATATTTTGCTATTATGGCAAACTCATTTAATGGGCGTAAATATTGATTTCTCACCAATGATTCTACATCTAGAAAAAAGAAAACACTTTGCGATGCGTGGACCTTCTTCTTTTCAATAATAATTCAATTGCACACGATAAATTCATTCTAATATTTCTCAAAGAGCATTCGAAAGCAACTACTTACATAAACTAATCATGCTAAAAAGTATCATTTAACCATTTAAATATTGCTTTACATACATGCTCGTGCACATTTTCTTGAATCGATTCGCACATGTGAGCTACATCAATAGAAAACGCATACAAATTACTTGTATATGAAAATGCATTAACATAATACATATATCTATATATATATTTTTATCTATAACAATCACCTAAATATGTAAGAAACAAAGAAAATAGTTGGTATCCCAATCTTTGCTTCCATTTGTGTGAGCATGCATGATCTTGTGTGATTTTCACAGATGCACTGCGTATGATAACTAAATTAAAAAAAAAAAGACCAAGTTAATTACAAAGATCTAAAAGATGTGTGAATCATCTCCAAAATGTTGCAAAAGAGAATTTACATACCGCTACCAACAATCAAAGATCTAAAAGATGTGTGAATCATCTTCAAATGTACATACTAAATGTGATTTCGGCCGGTTTATATAGGCATGAATTAGGTTAAATCATTAATTATTCTTGCAACCTTTCGCAACCCTTGCACTTCACCTAACCGACTTTTAATTCTATACTAAATGCCACGTGATCAATTCGGGCAACCCTTGCACTTCATCTCCTTTCATGATTGTATAGTTATTATGAGCCTGCATTGAATTCCGAGCATTAGCTATCTTGTACTCTATGCAACTACTAAACGACTCCAACTTGGTTCTAACTCTAAAAACTTTATCATCATAACTCCACATTAAATTTAGGGACCGAATCTTATAGTATTATAGATAAGATAAGATTATAACTCTATACAACCCTATTATTAGAATGTAACTAAAAAATGAAATCATGAACCCAAAGTATGTATTATATGAAAAATATTAAAGACATCATCATTCTAAAATGTAGATGACATTGCTACAGTGCATATATAAAATTAGTAAAAGAACAGAGTTAAAAGCAATTATTTACACAGGAATACAAAGAAATGGTGAAAAGAACAAAAGTGAGCAGAAGGAGAAGGAAAAGTTTTGAGAGAGAGAAATGAGATGCTATCATACAATTAAAGATTCAACGCGGGACATTGTTTTTTTTTTTTTTTTTTCTAGGCAAAATTGTGCCGTTTGCAATACAGCAGCAGCTGTGTTGGATCTCATCATCTCAACATGCATGTGGTTGCCGCAGTTAAAGAAAAAGAAAGGAGATGGAGATGATCAGATGAAGATGAAGGAAGCAAAAATCACCTCTAAGAAGGTCTTTCTCTCTCTCTCTCTCCCTCCCTCTCCCTCTCTCTCCCTCTCTCTGTTGATGAGGGCGGAGCAGGCTGCTACTGGACTGGCCTGGGCAGAGGCGAGGCGCTACCCGGCTCGGCGGTGAAACCATGAATTGGGGTGTGTGTGGGAGCCAACGCATAGAAGTTAACCACTTTGCATGTCGAAAAAGGCGTCAAATCCAATAACATTGGAAATGACAGTCTTTGTCTTCGTCCTTTAATCACTTTTTTCCCTCTCTCCACCATATTGGAGAGCACAAATATAACAATTTCTTTTATAAAAGCATTCCACGAATGATGAAACTTGCCTTCTTATCAATGCAGAATCGAAAGAGACTATTTACTAAAGAGGACTGTCTGGTACTCTCATCATGGTACTCCTTTAAATTTTCAATTAAACAAGCAAGGAATCGACTAGCATCGTCCTCTCTACGTATATAGAAACCTGGATCTCTCGCAGCTTCTAATGGTGTAAGGCCAAATTATCGAGTAAAGAATATCATAACAAATCGGCCCGTAATAATTATTTTACACCAGCCCAAACCTGGCCCAAAGCCCATGGCAGCCCGCTTAATAGGAGCCATTCGATCAAAACTTATTACGGGCCGATTTATTATGCCATTCTTTACTCGATAATTAGGCCTTACACCATCAGAAGCTGCGAGAGATCCAGGTTTCTATATACATAGAAAGGACGGTGCTAGTCGATTCCTCGCGTGTTTAATTGAAAATTTAAAAGAGTTCCATAATGAGAGTACCGGACAATCCTCTTTAGTAAATAGTCTCTTTCGATTCTGCATTGATAAGAAGGCAAGTTTCATCATTCGTGGAATGCTTTTTTAAAAGAAATTGTTATATTTGTGCTCCACAATATGGTGGAGAGAGGGAAAATAGTGATTAAAGGACGAAGACGAAGACAAAGACTGTCATTTCCAATGTTATTGGATATGTCATTTTCAATGTCATAACAAATCGGTATCATATTAAATCTAGAAAGCAAAGTGTCATTCGCTGAAATAACTATGTAAACAGTAAAAGGATACATGTTGTGGTTAGCCAACCGTCATCATCACTTGACATATCCTCATCACTTGACTCATCCTCGTCACTTGATGGTGTAAAGACTAATTATCGAGTAAAGAATGACAGATATAATATTAAATCTAGAAAGCAAAATGTCACTGGCTGAAATAATTTGTAGACAATAAAAGGATACAGATCAAGTTCTCGGTTAGCTCATGGGGGCATTTCACTTTGGCTCCCAAAGTTAATTGTTCGAAAAGCCTTTGGAGGCAGTGAAGCACACAAAATAATCCCTGTTCGTCATCACCTTAATTTGATTGAAAAACTTATCGTCAAAAACTTCCACTTAAAAAATTACAGAAACACTTAAGTACTTACAAGTGCACAGTAAATGACTGTCGGAGTCCGAAACAATAGCTTTGAAAAATTCTGCACTATGCAATAGGCACTGAATAACTACATTAACATAGCAATGGCTTTTTCTATTAACCAATCCAGCTCCCTATAAATGTTACACCAGATTAGGGGTCAGTAAAAAATATAATAGTAAATGACTTTAACCAAGTTAGGCTACTTGCTCTGAATTTGGACCTGTGCCTCCAATCGCTGGTCGAAGCACCACCCAAACACACAGGTACTTGTACCGGTCCTGCATTTGAGTAAATTTCAATAATACAATTAATGATGTTTACAACCATTACATACTTGAACACAAAAACAAAAGAGGCACCCCCCTCCCCCCAGCAACAGAAAAGAAGCTGCACACACAAAATACATTTTACAGAAGAAATATCAAGTATACCGGTTGCGGTCGGGGTGACAATTTGTTTCTCTAAATGACAAAGACCATGATGGTCACTGAATTCTCCCATACCCGGTATCACAAAGAATTCTTTGTTCGGAGCTACATCGATCTCTGATGTCACGATCTTCAAGGAGGGGAAGCGTTTGCAAACACAGTGTATGCCCTCGGGTGCCTGCGAACATAAACACGGGGTATAATTACATTATATCTTTTGGACGGCAGAACAAAATCATCAAAAGCAGGCTTCACAAATTTCGCACACTGTACCAAGGATAATATTAAAAGAAAAGGAGACATGTTAATATGGAGGCTGCAAGTAAAAAGGTACATTATCTTGAATCAATCAAACAGAAAATCAGAAGTTTCGCATTCGTAATATGTTTTGGGAAAAAAAAAAAAGAAGCCTACTCAATTCTAATACAAGGCAACTAATGAACTCGCACTATTCCGGGTGCTGTAACTAGGGAATTCTTAAAAAATGAGGTTGGCAAACTGAATCATTGATGAAAGTTTAAGAATAAAATGAAAGTGCAATCATCAAACAGAAAATCAAGTTTAGGATTCATAATATGTTTTGTGAAAAAAAAAAAAAAAAGAAACTACTTAATTCTAATACAAGGCAACTAACTAAAGAACTTACACCAGCATCTGTAAAATAGACTATCACCACGCGATGATCATGCGGCTGCTGACTAATCATATCACAGTGCGTCATCTTCCCCGACGCCATTCCACTCGAAACCCCTACTCCGAGAGCAAAAACTAGAAAAAGATTTGATTACGGTAAAAACATATGCACTTGTAAAAACAGAGAAAGCAGCCATTGATTTGACAAAGAGTAACTACAAATGCCTTGATATAGTGAAACACGAATCGGAGCAAACATGGATTAGCGTACAATTTACTATTTCAAACATAGTTCAATACAGAGATAGGCAACCAAACGCCAAAAAAGAAGAAGCGTGCTGACACACAAAATACATATGATTTTTCTTTAGTATACCGGTCGGGTTGACAAATTTTTTCTCAGTGAACGGTGAATGACGAAGACGATTCTCCGCAACCTGAAATATCATAAACAGATCTTCAAATTTCTAATCCATATGCATATATGTATATATATACATATACAATCAGTCTCAAAATTAATTCCAGAAAACGAAATTTAGAAAAACTACCTCACAATAGTCTTCCTCTGCGGAATCGGCTCGGACGAAGGCAGAGCGAGAGGAAATGAAGCGCGCGGCAGCTGAAAAGACTCGCCGGAGAAGTGGGGAACCAGCGCGGAAGAGTACGATCTGTCATGGAGGAGCACGCCGCGGAAGATTCGGCGGCGTCGGACAAAGGCGGAGCGAAAGGAAATGAAGCGCGCGGTGGCTGAGAGGACGCCCCGGAGAAGTGGGGAACCAGCGCGGAAGAGCACGATCTGTCGCGGCGGATGCACGCCGCGGAAGATTCGGCGGCGTCGGACGAAGGCGGAGCGAGAGGAAAGGAAGCTCGCGGCGGCAGAGAGGACTCGCCGGAGAAGTGGGGAACCAGCGTGGAAGAGTACAATTTGTCGCGGCGGAGGCACGCCGCGGAAGATTTGGCGGCGTCGGACGAAGGCGGAGCTAGATGAAAGGAAGCGGGCGGCTGCAGAGAGGACTCGCCGGAGAAGTGGGGAACCAGCGGGGAAGAGTACGATCTGTCAAGGCGGAGGCACGCCGCGGAAGAGTCGGCGGCGTCGGACGAAGGCGGAGCGAGAGGAAATGAAGCGCACGGCGGCAGAGAGGACACACCGGAGAAGTGCGGAATCAGCGCGGAAGAGTACGATCTATCAAGGCGGAGGCACGCCGCGGAAGAGTCGGCGGCGTCGGACGAAGGCTGAGCGAGAGGAAATGAAGCGCACGGCGGCAGAGAGGACACGCCGGAGAAGTGCGGAACCGGCGACGCCTCCATGTAGTCGAACGCCGTGGAAGGGTGTGATCTGTCACGGCTGGGGGCGGGGAACTGGTGGAGCGACTCCGCCTCCATGACGCGGTCCGGCATGGGCAGTTGAGGAGGGTTTTTTCGTGTTTCCATGGTGAGAGAGAGAAAAATAAGGTTTTGATTGGTTTAGTGAAGTTCTAACTATTTGAGCCTATGTTAGGGTGGAGGGAGTGGAAGTTTTGTACCCTAATACCCTAAGGGTGCCACGTCACCTCTATCCAATAAAAACCTTCCAACTCAAAACTACCCCAATACTACCCTAACACTACCCTAACAAGTGGGAGTGACTTAAGAGACCAATTCATTTTTTTTTTTTTAAATACATAAAATCACATACAATATTTAAAATAAAAACATACCATTTCATTAAAAAAAAAACATTACATAATACTTAAAAAACTACAACTTAAAAATTGAAACTACAACTTAAAAAAAAAATATTACATAAGTTGAAATTAAAATAACTTGCACTACAATTTAAAAATTGCAAGCCCATCCGTGTTTGGCCGCAAGTTCACGTTTTTGGGTAAGAACTAATTCCAACATAGCAGGATCGCGAATGTGATCATGCGGCTCCAAAAAAAACTTCAACTCTCGTTGTGTATTCTTGAACTTCGCCCCCTCGAGTTGTGTAGCCAACAATTGTTTCGCCATCTCGCGTTTTTCTTCCAAATATTGTGTCTTCTTTTGTGTGTACGCGTTGATTTCATCCGCAACGCTTGAGATAGACGAGGAGGATGCAGCTTGCTTCTTCTTCATTTTTCTTGATTCAATTGGAGGGGTGGGGTCTTCATTCATGTCGGGAATGGTGTTGCTTGCCGCATCATACTCCCCCGACCTCCTTTTTGAAGAATTGCTTGCAGCACCGGCAATATCTTGAAAACATTCTTGCTCCGTCCATTTCTCATGTCCTCTGACAACCTCCCACGCCCTGGTATGAAGAAATTGTTTTTTTCTTGCTGTGTAGAAATCCATTTCAGCTTGCCTCACCACGTCCAAGTCGTTGCACCCACTAGCCTTAGCACGTTTCTACATTATATACAAAATAATTTAATTGTAAATAAAAACTGCGGATTACGCAAAATAAAAAAGTATAGCTAAAACAAAATAATGTAATTGTAAATAATAAAGTATAGATTATGTACCGCTTGGAGGTAGTAGCCGTTGAAAATACCCATGGCCGTGTTCATTGTTCTCCACTTGGTATTCAACGCATGAAATGTTCGTGAACTCGAACCCACAGTTGCCTTGTAATGCTCGAGAATCCGTTTCCAAAAACCGTCGGACTTTTGTTCATTACCGACAACACCACAAGTGGAGATTTGAACACATGCTTTCGCCAACGCCTCCTCTTGTGTCGGCGTCCAAACTTCACGGGGCCTCCTCCCGGCGAAAGCTTTTTTCTTCCCTCTAGGATCGACTTCTTGAACTTCCTCATCTTCGTCTTCTTCATTTGGTAGTGGTTGTGTTTCGGGTACGTACTCTACGTCTTCACTAAGGTTTTCGAACGGGGAAAACTCGCTTGTAGCAGCGATGTTGTAGTGTTGTGGATTCAATTGAGGAGGACCCATATTATATGGGAAAAATTGTGGAGATTGGGGTTGTGGAACATAAAATGGATTCGGGGATGGTTGAGAATAAAATTGGGTAAATCCTAACGGAGTTTGATTTGGTTGATTCGGGGATGGTTGAGCCCGACCTTGACGCGAGGTGAAAGTTTTTTTACCTCTCCTTGGATCCATAGTTTAGTATTTTTGAAAGATTATTGTGTGTTGTGGGTTTTTATTTTGAAAATAGAGGTGAAAGATTAGTTTAAATAGGGGTTGGAATTTTTTTTTTTTTTTTATTGTTCCTAGCCGTTGCACAACGGCTAGAATCCCTCCCCCAACAGTCATTTTTTTGCAATATTGCTGCGGCTTCAGAAACCGAAAAATCAGCCCGCCCCCCTTACCCGACCTACACGGCACGGTGTAGCCGTGCGGTTTCACGAACCCACCCCCCTTACCCGCTCCCACTCCGTCCCACCTTATGTTCTCAAAAAAGAATAATGCTGCGCACCAAAAAATGCACACCCCTGTTTTGTAGGAATTGTACCTTACGTAGTAGGAGTTGTACCCTGCCTGCTTTGTAGGGTTCTACCCTGCGTAGTATGATTGTACCCTGCTTTATAGGTACAACCCCTACAAAGTAGGGGTGTGCATTTGTGTGTGTAGCAGTTTTGTGTGATTAATCATTGCAGAAATATTAGTATATGTAAAAAAAGCGAGTCACTCTGCGCGTGAACATGAGACGTTTCTAGAATATTAAATGCAAAACTGACCTACTGTACAATCAAAAATGCAAAAAATGATTTGCTGTACAAAAGTTATGCAAAAATTGTCCTCGCTCAAAAATCAAGAAGAATTGTATTTGAATGAAATATAAAAAAGAAAAAAAGAGAAAGAAAGAAAATAAAAAAGGTAGTGATGTCCTGTCTTCATAAAAGTTCCGTGAAGGATTTTTATTAAAAAAAATGGTATCACGTGAAGAATTTCAGATGCAATAATATACTAATATATTTAAAAATAAATGGTATCACGTTACACTGATATATTTTCACAAAGTAACTCTAGAAGAGTCATAATACAATGATACATTTTGGAATATAGTATTTACAAATTGAGTCGCTTGTGATATCAGAGCTCTTTCATTTATCACAACTCTTTCATTTATTCAAAGCCTCAAGAATCATATAGCTACACACCTCTTCATTTCTTCAAAGCTTCAAGAATTATCCAGCTACACACCTCTTCATATGTTACCGTCTCACACAGTCGACCTTCCAGTTCCACTTAGCTTGTTGTTATGGATTTCATGCTATCTCCCATATAAATGAATTTGAGGAGGATGTTGGGTTGTGGAGCCGGAAGTACTATATACCAAAGTCCGATATCGCCGATCTAACTCGACGGTGAGTTGGCGGGGGGTTGCAGGGGGCAGCACCCCCTTGCCCGAAGGCGGGATTTTGGGGGTTGTGCCCCCGAGCCAAATTTTTGGGGAGGGGTATATAGGGAATTTACCTGTATTACGGTTTCTTCTTTTTGGCTATAAATAAGCCATGGCAGTCAATTGTAACACCACCACAAATTGTAAGAGACGTAGCGTTTCTCTCTTTCTCATACTTAGTGAAATTCCTGGCTTGGTAGCGCCCCCAAACTTAGTCATATTTCTGACGAACTGGGTTAACAAATCTTCTGTTTGATCGTATTTTTTTATTTCCTTGTCATATATCTCTAAATAAAACAAAACTTTCACCAAATAATCATTCCAACTAAAAAGTGATCGGACACTCGGAGTCGCAACAGATTTTTTGGAGCAAAGCTGCTACACACACACAAATGCACACCCCTGCTTTGTAGGGGTTATACTCTGCGTAGTAAGGGTTTTATCCCTACACAACCCCTACTACCTATAAAGTAGGGTACAACCCCTACTACGCAAGGTACAACCCCTACAAAGCAGGGGTGTGCATCTGTGTGTGTAGCATTATTCTTAATCACAAGACTTGCATTTGCCCAGCTGGCTCGCCCTCCCCACACTGTATTGACAAGTGTTCAAATCCACTGCCTTGCATTTCTCTGTTAATTATATTTTCTGATTAATTTCATTTCGAATCCCTTGTTTTGCATTTCTCTTTTAATTATATTTTTTTGATTAATTTCCTCAAATAAATAAAAATGTGTTCCGAGAATTATTATTCCCGTGATATGTCTTACCTAATACTGGTTGTAAATACATAGATGGAAGGTTCTAGATCCTTCTAGAAGTAGTATGATCCTATTAGATGTCTTAGATAAAATCCTAAGTATAGAAGGACTCTCATTGTAATGCCTAGAAGGCCCCTCTATCAGTGTTATGAATACAATTGATTGACTCGTATTTACAGTCGTTTACTTTCTCCTGAAACATGATATCAGCACGTAGTCCCCCAACTGAGCAAGAAAAAAAAATCGTCCGAAATTCAGAAAATCCGAAGAAAAAAAAAATCAGAAAACCCTAGCAGCAGATCCGCTGCCGCCCCCGAACAGAAACCCCACCCCCCTGTCGCCACCGCTGGAGCGAACAGAAACCCACTGTCGGCCATCAGCAACAGAAACCCTCCCAGAAGGGGTCGTCTTCCCCCGCAACCCCGCTCCCGCGCAACCCAGTCGTCTCCGGCAAATCGGAGTCGCCACCTTCTGCAAATCGGGCCGTCTTCCCAGCACACCAACCCGCGTCGCCGTCCCGCACACCGATCGCCACGCCTTCTGCAAACTAGATCGCCACCCGCCGCCGATTCGGACCAGATCGGACGCGACTCGTTCCCCGCGCTACCAGCCATCGCTACCCCAGACCCGCTCGGTACCACCGGTCGTCTTCCTAGCTGGTGTGCAAGATCCATCCACTGTAATTTTTCCAGTCCGCTCGGCCCCCCTGCGCCCAGTCCATTCTTCTTCTTTTTTAGCCCGGCCCACATGCCACCCAGGACCCGACCCGGTTCCAGTGGCAGACCCAGATCAGATTCGGTACGTATTCTCGATCCGATTCAGCCACAGTCCGACCCGATCGAGACAAGAGGCTGTGCTGCGGTTGCCTCCTTCACCGGATTGCATTAAACCGAAATCCCGAGCCGAATGATTATTGAATCAAGACGGCCTAAACGGGCTATTGGAACGAAAATTACAATTGACCAAACAAATTGACAGTACATCTAGAAAAAGAATCAGGTCTTTTATGTAAGAACTACAAGTTCAATGGTGGAGACGAGAGACGAGAATTTCCGCGCGTAAATTTTCTGGGCAGTGCAGTCGTACCAAAATCATGTTTCCGGATTCGTTAACCATCAGATCGGTGTAAAATATTGACAGCAACTTCCCAACACAAATATCTGTATATTCAACGGTGGAGATCGGATTCTGTGTAATATTGATTACTAGATCTGTCGCCAAACAGAAGTAGATTTTTACGAGGAAATTTGGAGATCCGACCTCATCCAATAACGAGATGCTGCACCGCCGCGCCGGAGTCCTTTTTCGGCCGATTATCGAGCCCAGTAGCCCTTTCCGGGCGTTTCTCAACTCTCCATCTTTTTCTAATTAATGATTCATTTGTTTATTGATTTGTACACATATGAATCTTACCATGTTTATACTTTACGTGCATATAGGAAAATATGTTGCTCATGATGATGTGCACGCTATGGATAAAAGCCATATTTGTTATCCCATTCAAGGATCAAAGTAAATATAGAACGGAGTACCCACGGAAATATGTTGCTCATATGGAGAGAAGCCATATTTATTATTCGGTTCAAGGATCAAAGCAAATATGGAACCAGTACCCGTAAAATTTTATTAAAGTTCTCGTTTTTCAATTCCTCTCTTTTGGGAATTTTTTTTTTTGGGAATTGGGTATTTGGGTACTTTATCTTACACGCTACTTTACAGTGGATGAGACTGTGAGAGGTGGTATCACTCCCATATGTCGAAATAAACTCTGTGACGGTTATGGGGGAGTCACGGATAATTGTTAAAAGTCGATATTTGTGGTTGTTGCATACACCACGGTTTGGGTGTGATTTGACGTCGCCGTTTTGTCGATTTTAAACCAACAATTGAATAAAATGAACATTGTCGGTAACAGTAAAGTTATGACTTGTTCATGATTAGTCACGAATTTGTGACGTGCAAATGGGACAAACATCGATTGCGGTGGATATGACATGGTTAAAATCAATTTGTGATGAATTTTGTCACGTTCAATTGAGGGACCACCACGTTGGTCTTGACCCAATCCCATACTTGGAAAACTCTATCTTTCATTTTATTAAAATAAAATATTGCATGTGGGAGTAGTCATGCACCGTCTCCTTGCAATATAATATATGAAATAGTGTAAGAGTAATTCTCATGAATTTCAACATGTAAAGCAATGGCATATTGCGTTAAGCACATGAATTCGTTGACCTCGATTATAGTTCGTGTAACTATAGGTCCGAATACTTTTCCAAGTATTTGTAAAGGCATGTGCCTTATACATTTGACTATGTTTAGTCGATCTTATTGGATGGTCAAGACGAGTTGGTTATGGTATATTCATTATGTCTCATGGTTCAAAATGCTTAATTATGATGCACCGCGTTGCATCCACATAACATGGCTATTATGACGTATACTTGAAAATCGAGAATTAAAATACTTGGTTGATTTGATGCATTTTGGTGGATTTTGTCTACACTTTTGATCATGACTAGGCGCATCCTCCTTGGTATTTGTTTATGCTTTGAAAGTTCAAACAGAATCAGTGGTTTTTAAACAGCTTTAGCTGTGCCGACATTCCTTCTTTCTCTGCAAGTCTACCAAGTTGGAGTTACCGAAAGGATCATTAGTTGAGATAAGAAATCGAACACATACTGCGTTTAAACGCACCTATGGCCATCATTGTCATGTTTTTGCTTCAACACTTATGCCATTGGATATGGTCTCAACCTTGTTTTCTCACTAAACTTGGGAAGTACTAAAGCATTCACTTAAAACATGCACTGTGATCTGAGTTTAATGATCCGTGTGGTGCAAAACCTATGGATAGAAAGATACGAAAGTCTAGTTTCCAGAACATCTGACTGTTCGTCCATAGCCTTCTGTTGTGTCAAGAGTTATTCATCCCGACAGGCGATCGACTATAAGGCCGAGCAACCGAGTCAACACCAGTCAAACTATGTCTAGCTCGCCTAATCGAAGATACTAGACCACTATCAGGTACCTAGCGATCGACTCCCGATGCGATCGCCCTTTGGCATCTGGCGATCGACTCTAGTGTCCGGCTAAGGACAATCGACCTACGCCCCGAACAGAGACGATCGCCCGATAAAGTCTACGAAGACTGTATCTCTGAACAGCACCCATGTGCAGATCCACAAAAGGCGCTGACAGACAAGACCTTTGACCCCAGCCTGTCACCTACCTCACCTACCGACAGGTCCGCCGAAAGTTACAAAGTGGGAACGCCCGTGTGACAAAGACTCGGGATGCGTGCAGCTCCCATTGGACTGCA
Organism: Orobanche coerulescens; assembly: GCA_033398695.1. Taxonomy (NCBI): domain Eukaryota; kingdom Viridiplantae; phylum Streptophyta; class Magnoliopsida; order Lamiales; family Orobanchaceae; genus Orobanche; species Orobanche coerulescens. Next base: position 29,415,158 of record CM065815.1, on the reverse strand, counting down.
TCTGGTGGCTACGGCGCATGGACTTTAAGGGAACAAGCCCATGTGCTAAAATACGATCGCCCGATTATTATAATACAGAAAAGGCGATCGCCCGGCATATCCAAGTCCTATAAATAGAGAACCTCCTCCTACTGGAAAAAGGTTCCGAATTCATTCACCTACGTTCCCAACTCATTCACCTACATTCCGAATTCATTCACGGAAATACAGAAGAACATACATACCATCAAGCTCCCAGCTTACTCGCCGGAATCCATCTTAGGATTTCTCTCCCCGAATCTCTCATCCAGAAGACGATCGGCAGAGGCAAGAAGTCTCCACAAGACAGATTCTAGGAGATTCATAAGCCCAGGAGCTCAAGCATCCAGCTAATACTCACCGTGAGAGACTGTCGATCTCTCACCGCCGCGACTGTTCATCTCCTTTGTTACAAGAACTCACAGAGCATCACATCTGGTTCTTCCGGCAATCTACACGCTCACTAGCTAAGATAACAAGAATCTTTACACTCATTGTATTTGTATTCTTACATTAGTACTTGTATCCTCGAATATTAGTATTATTAATATCTCGCGAGAGCATTCAAGCCCGGGACTAACAACCCCGGCAAATCTTGTGTTATTTATCTTTCTCACGGAAGTGTTCTCGCATTTGTTTGCTATCCATCCATTCCAGCAATATCTATCTCCGGATAATATTTTGGGTAGCAACAATTGGCGCTAGAGGAAGGGGATCTAACCCTCAAAATTTCATTCCTACCGTCCCGAAGAACACTCACTGTTCTCGGGGCATATACTTGAAGTGACACTCACTGCGCTTCAAAGAAAACCTTCAGAATCATGACATCCACCGGTACATCGAAGAAAGCCACTCTCCGAACCGCCGCACACCATATCCCGGCTCAATCTGAACCCCATCCGACGACCGGGGGAAGCCGCGGCAACGCGAGACTCTCGATCCCGCACCTGAGGGATGGCCCCAACCTCCCACTCGACCAGTTCCAAACCGAGGAACAGATCGAGGAGGCTATGGCCATCCCAGAGGAGCGACGGAGAGCATGTGCGTCGCCTGCGATAACTCCCTCGATCGTCCGCCGCATGGGAAAATGGAAATTCAACGGGCTACTGGGCGAGCGATCTCCAGATAGCCCCAATTCGCGAGAAAGGGCTCTCGCACGACCGGACGGATCCGTATTCAATCGCTTGGGGTGCGACCCATCCTGGCGACCGGGGCATTCTGTTTCCAACCACGAGGAGACGGAATCCGAATCCGTCACCAGGAGTTCGGCCTATCCAACTCACAGCCGAACGCAGGTCAGCCGTCTGACTCCCACCCCGATCGCCAGGGGATCAGTACTCGATCGCCTCGGCTCCCGCTCCGAGCGTCGAGCCGCGAGCAGCCAGGCCACGGCGATGGACGCTATACAATGCCAGCTAGACAAGATGAAAGCACTCTTGGACACTAGGGCAAGCGCCAGCAGAAAGATCGCCGGGCCGACCGAGCCACTCGCGGTCCACATCGAGCTTGCCCCCGTGCAACCAATGATCGCTCCTCCCAAAACACCTCTGTATGAAGGGAGATCGGACCCCGAACACCTAAGTAAATTCCGAATCTACATGACTGGGTGTGGGGCATCTGATGCAACCAAGTGCCGGATCTTCCCGTTAACATTGGGCGAGCGGGCCCATAGGTGGTACGCCTCACTACCACCACGATCAATCATCTCCTTTGAGAAACTGGCGAATGACTTCACGTCATACTTCGCCACCAAGGTCGCCAGACCAGAAGGCCCCCACCGCGTGATGAAAATCAGGCAGGGGAAAGACGAAACTGACGCAGATTACATCGACCGAGTAGACGAAATCATCCTCACCGGCGAACCCGTCAGTGACGAGCTCGCTCTCTATTCGGTCCTGGGGGGATTCTACGGTCATTCACCAATGTCTAGACATCTCACCAAGGATATTCCCCCAACCTACGCGATCTTCCGCGCTAAGGCTGCCGACTTTCTGGCCAGGCAAAGGCTACTCACCTTCCACCAAGGCGAAGAAGCGCCACCTCCTGCCCGAAAGAAGGCGATCGCCAAATCAAAGAAGGCGATCGCCAATCCACCCGGAGATCTCAAGGCCTTCGAGGACATGGAAGCCCACCTCCTCCATACGTTCAACCGAACTCCGGCCCACATTTTCTATGCCATCAAGGGGCACGAACCGCTAAATAAGCCAAAGGCGATAAGGGACCACGGTCACCTGGATAACAATCAATATTGTGCCTACCATAAGAGTCCCGGCCACAGCACCAACCAATGCCGCGACCTCCTCAAACAGCTCTGGAGATTGTTCGAGGAGGGCAAGTTGGACAGCTTATTGGATTAGCCGAAGCCCCTACCAATCTCTATACACGATCGTCCGAGTCGAACACAAAACAGGTTGGGAAGCTCATACGAGCTGACCCCTGGATCAACCTCGGCGACCGTCTCTACATGCTTCAATCAAGAGAAGGGGACCTCGGAAGTCTCCCCGATCTCCCTCCTTATTTAAGAAACTGGAGGACTCGCTCGCCATCTACAGTTCACCATCTAACATGATGAACTAAGGCACGAGATCACCTCCCCCGCACAACGTACACCGTCGAAGGTCGGCATCTACATGACGATCCGAGGTAGAAGAGTGCAGCCATGGTCCTGGTGGTCGATGGAACCGACTGCTTAGGCCATGCAAGGTCCCTTTGGGCCAAGATCGCCCGCCCTTCGTTTAAATACGAGGCCGGCGTAGTCTGAGGGCCCTCCAAAATTAATCACGGTTCCTCAAGACGGACGACCGTCCTCGAGGATTCGACAAAATTGCAGACCGCTCACTCAACGAATTATTTTCATCCCCTTACTTTCACTAAGTGAATAAAAACAAGGGGGAAGAGTGCGGACTATCTATACGACGATCGTCGCTATTCAACCACATACGGAGGTCGTCATTTTTCAGATGTTGTGCAGTGATCGAATTTGTTGTAAAAGTTATCTTTATGAGTTTATCAATTCATTTGGAACTACCCTCGTCAGCGATCTCTCCTCACACATTTGTACAAAGTCAAACAAAGACTCAAAAATAACAATCATTCAAGTGATAAGTCAGAAAATCAAACATTCATTTCATTGCTTGAAGGATCAAAATACATGGTCGCCCGAAGACCAAAATGCTACAAAGAGAACACTACAAAACTACAAGACAAAAAGCTAAAACATGCAAGCAAGATTGAAGAGCCTCAGGCCCCCGCCTGGCCTTCACCTTCAGCCATCGGCTCGACCTGTGGTCCTTCCCCAGTTTTTGGAGCGACCTCCCCGTCCTCCGGATCGTCAGGATGAACGATGTTCGCCGGAGTCGGATACCAGCTCAGATCCACGCCAAGCTCCGAGAGATCCAAAATCGGCAAGGAGAAAGCAGGATGGATATGATGCTCCAATGCATACGCCTTGAAGTTCTCAATAAGAGGCCCGACCTCCAAACCTCCCTTCTTAGCTGCTCGGATCGAGTCGGCGAACGCCATATAATAGGCGAACTCGCTGACAAACTCCAAGTTTTGAAAGGGATCAGCCTTGGTCGCCTCTACCTCTCTTTTCAGCTCCGCCATCGCCTGTTGCGACCCTTGGAGCTCGGCCTCCCCCGCAGCTACCTTCTCCTTCGACTCTGCCAGCTCGCTAGTCAACCGAGCGATCGTCACCTTCTGACGAGCGGCCTCCTCCTCAGCAACCTTCTGTGCCCAGACGGCATTCAGCATCTTGTCCCGAAATCGGTCAACCGCCAAACGAGACAACTCGGTTTCCTTCCTCGCCAGCTCAAGCTCTTGGCTCGCCCGCTTGGCTGCCTCCAAAGAGTCCTTCTCCATTGCCACGATCTTATCGGCGAACTCGGCGTTCTCTTTCCGAGCCGTCTCGAGATCCGCCTGCAGGCGAATAGTGGAAGGTCGCCCCTCAAACTCCTACGCAGTCTGGACAGCCATGGTCGCCGTCTGGAGAGAAAGGGCGAGAACAGCCTGCATCGTACTCCACGATCGCTGACGAGCGATCGCATCTAGATCGGTCATCCAGGCCTTCGGTAGAGCAGAAGCGGCCTTGCTGGCGTATTGCGGGATGTCATAGGACTGGCGAGGAGATCGGCTCGCTAAGAAATCCACGACCATCGGCGGGCAAGATGGATCTGTACGACGGATCCTACATCAAAACAACAAAGGTAACACAACTCCTACGCAAATGCAAGTTTCAACCCAAAAATGCAATCTACCTCTCAGCCCTCTCGGGGTCGCGACCGAAATACGGTTTCCCTCGAGGAGTCTCAGCATCAGCGATCGCCATCTCTCGCATAAAAGCTGCAGAGGGCGGCTCATTCTACGGAGCGAGAACGGTGATCGGAGGCGCGGCGATCGGCACCTCATTGGCGGGGCGAGGCCGAGTTTCTTAGGCCTCGGCCTTTGCGGTCGATCGAAGCACCTCCTCCGGAACTCCCTCCTCAGCCACGATCGGCTCCACACGAGGCTCCGCCTCCGGAACAATTGGCAGCGCAACAGGTGGGGCCCGAGACGACTTCTTGTGGCGGAGACGGCCCAGAACTCTAGGATTCGACATAGCGATCTCGTGGGGCTCCGAGCGAGGAAGCGAACCTCTGATTAAGACGATCGATCAACAGTTAGATATTTTCCTCAAGTAAGGCGATCGCCTAGAAAGTGAAGGTCGCAGAAACTCATACCTGGTACCGAGAGATGTCTCGGGAAATGGAATAGCCGAGCCGACAACCAACGATTCTCCTTATTGATCCAGCTAGCGTCAAGATCGTCGTCCGACAAGCTCCGTATCCGCTCCCAGACAACCAGGAAATCAAAGGGCAGCTCCTCGACCGCCGGAATGTGAAAACCTGCAAAGTCGAAATCAAATTAGATCAGTTCAAAACACATCCGAACGAAGGGAGAGTCTAAAACCTTACCGGGATTCCTCTCCCGAAACTCAGTAGGGATCTCCAGCTCGCCCGAAGGATTGTCGCTCGCAGAAGCCCTCCACGCGCCGGCGACCCAGAACCACTTCGTCGGATCGCCCCGCGCCTTATTCGGGACTCCGAGGATTACCCGACCAGATCGGCCCTGAATATGGTAACCTCCGACCGACCCTTTCTGAGCCGTAAGCTTGAACAAATGGTTCATCTCCGATGGCGATGGGAGGCGGTATAGGCGGTGACCGCCAAAAAGAGTGAGAGTGCAGATAATTTGGAGCCAAGCGTTCGGCGTCAGCTGAAGTGGCGCCACGTTCCAAGCGGCCAGCAGGTGCGAGACAGCAAAAGATAGAGGGAAGCGCAGCCCAGCCTCCATAACCGCCTCATTCACGGCGACCATACCTATCGGAGGCTGATCGGCTCGCTCATTCTCTGCCGGCGCGAATATATCCACATCTGAAGGAACATGGAACCTCGTCCTCCAGACAGCCAGATCTTTCCTGGTCGCCGAACTCCGGATTTGGCCAAGTGACCACAAAGATCGCTGCGCAGCCCGGTACTGCGACCGTTTGGGAAGCTGATAAGGGTAGGCGACCGAGTATCCCCGGAAATCGAACCTCGGAGACGGACCGGCCAACTTCTCCATAATCTCAGCGAAAGCCTTATAGGCCCGGACGAAAGCGCTATGATGCTCCCAGTAGGCCCTAATCGCCAGATCTCTCTCTATCTGTGACCGTCTGTCTTCAGCGGCCGCTTCCTTATCGACGTCGGCTTCATTAAATAAAGCCTCGATTTCAGCAGGGTCAATTCCGGCCCGAATAGCCTCAGCGGCCGTCTCCAGGTGGAAGTCAGAAGAAGGTCCTTCTCGGACAGTCGATGTCCCGGCGGCGGAACTGGTACCCACTCCATGTGATGATGACGTTCCATCCATTCTCAAAGAAAGAAAGGAGAAAAGGATTTTTTCTTACCCAAAGATGAAATTGATCGACGATCGGCACTAAGATCTTCATAAAAATCTTCAGCGAGTCCTTCTTTCTCCAGTAAGTGCGCGTGAGAATGAAGACTGCAACACTGCGCCCTTTTATAGGAGATGGCAGGGACTCGTTTGCAATAAGGGAAAATCTCAGGGGTCGGACCTCAAACGTCGCATTTATTGACTCTCTCGAGACCCGCATACGCGTCTTTTCAAGGACGCGTCAGTCGAGGAGTCATTAATGACCGTTGATATCCTCCAACAGAAGCCCGACACGTGCGCGGAGACTTTTCCACGCCCATTGCCATTTCCCGCACAGTTTAGCGGCCAACCAGGTCGTCCAAATTCAGTTTCAATCAGCTCAAAAAGGATCGCCAGTTCAGTTAAACGCGGAGTCGCTCGACAAAAGTTCAGCGATCGCCAGCAGAACCACCTCACCCCACGTTTCTAACATAGGAGCGAGCTGGGGGGCAATTGTTGTGTCAAGAATTATTCATCCCGACAGGCGATCGACTATAAGGCCGAGCGACCGAGTCAACACTAGTCAAACTATGTCTAGCTCGCCTAATCGAAGATACCAGACCACCATCAGGTACCTAGCGATCGACTCCCGATGCGATCGCCTTTTGGCATCTGGCGATCGACTCTAGTGTCCGTCTAAGGACAATCGACCTACGCCCCGAACAGAGACGATCGCCCGGTAAAGTCTACGAAGACTGTATCTCTGAACAGCACCCACGTGCAGATCCACAAAAGGCGCTGACAGACAAGACCTTTGACCCCAGCCTGTCACCTACCTCACCTACCGAAAGGTCCGCCGAAAGTTACAAAGTGGGACCGCCCGTGACAGCAACTCAGGACGCGTGCAGGCTCCCCATTGGACAGACAAATGGTGCCGCCAAAGAAGCATGGACTTTAAGGGAACAAGCCCATGTGCTAAAAGACGATCGCCCGATTATTATAATACAGAAAAGGCGATCGCCCGGCATATCCAAGTCCTATAAATAGAGAACCTCCTCCTATTGGAAAAAGGTTCCGAATTCATTCACCTACGTTCCCAACTCATTCACCTACATTCCGAATTCATTCACGGAAATACAGAAGAACATACATACCATCAAGCTCCCAGCTTACTCGCCGGAATCCATCTTAGGATTTCTCTCCCTGAATCTCTCATCCAGAAGACGATCGGCAGAGGCAAGAAGTCTCCACAAGATAGATTCCAGGAGATTCATAAGCCCAGGAGCTCAAGCATCCAGCTAATACTCGTCGTGAGAGACTGTCGATCTCTCACCGCCGCGACTGTTCATCTCCTTTGTTACAAGAACTCACAGAGCATCACATCTGGTTCTTCCGGCAATCTACACGCTCACTAGCTAAGATAACAAGAATCTTTACACTCATTGTATTTGTATTCTTACATTAGTACTTGTATCCTCGAATATTAGTATTAATAATATCTCGCGAGAGCATTCAAGCCCGGGACTAACAACCCCGGCAAATCTTGTGTTATTTATCTTTCTCACGGAAGTGTTCTCGCATTTGTTTGCTATCCATCCATTCCAGCAATATCTATCTCCGGATAATATTTTGGGTAGCAACACCTTCCTAACAAGGGAGTTACCACTATTTTAGTAAACAAAGGTCAAGCTGCACGGAATTTTATTTCCAGCGATTGTGCTAACTTTTATCCCAACCAACTTGGTTCCCATCTTGAATTTGCAAGTGGTATTATGACACATGTTTTTCAACCTCTTTTTGGTCGAATTTGCCATAGATGATGCAATTTTGGTATGCATTGTACGCTAAAATATCATCTTTCAAATATTGAAAAACAGTTTCCTTGGGGAAGCCCAAAATATGCACCCTTATAAGAAGGTCGAGCGTATGCATGGTAGTTTTACACCATGCTTGTGTCGTGATTTTGCCCCTTAGGCATATAATCTTTCCATGTTATGCACTAAATATGATAGATCATTTTGATCATATCTGGTATAAAATCTCTATGTTGTTAAAGTGTTCGCTATGCTCATGTTTGTAAAATTTTGCAAGTGAAATTGAGTACGTATTAAGTTATTTCCAAGGAACACAATATTTTTGGATTTCGTGTTATACATCCATTGTGACTATGATGACTATGTCATCACAATCAATGAGTAGTACAATGCTCAAGTTGTTGAATGCCAAATAGCATTTTATAGTCACATATGTTCCGTAACAATTGAACCATGTTATGACTCGATGATAGATCATTTTGGTGCCATTTGTGAAAGAATATTCATGAGTCAATATGGTCCAGCTTACATTGGTTTTTGTAACCAGAAGATGTATTGGGACATTGACACATTTAGGCTTTAATAGTCCGGAATTTGGACAGTTTGATGATCCATATACCACGGTATTGCCATAAACATCATTTTTTCTTTGAACAAAGAAGCTAGCTGGATCAAAGACACCAAAGTACGTTGGTGGAGTCATGAGCATGGCTCATGACCGATGATGATATTTATGTCATCCGCGTCTTGTTTTCATAAGCATGTGTGATGCCAAAGACCCCCCGATGATCCTTCTTAGCCATGTTCATTGATTAAAACCTATTCTTTGGCACTATTAGGAGATGACACCCTCCTATGCTAAAGAGAATAATGTAGCGACTCGCATAAGCATGGTGCTGAGTCCTCCCTTTTAACCGAGTCCTTATACATACATGATCATAAGTATTAGCCTCGGTGGCTTATGATGCTATGATGGTGTTCACAAATGGTCGTACTCAAGTGATAACATTTATAGGTTATGTGGTTCCTTCGACAATGATTGATAAGTTAATGAAACCTGAGTTTATGGTTGTCCAACTTGCGGACCAGTCATTGTAAAGGTCGGTTCACCCACTTTTAGACCAAGTCTTAAAGTGAAATTTTAACGAGTACTTCCTAATATCCAAGGCTACATTCTCACAAATTTTGGTGCCATTTGGAGACTCAGAAGGAGGTGAACCACTTAAATGAAGTTTTCACATACCACCAGCCATTCTAACGACCAGTTCGATGTCATTTCGACCGGTTTCTGACCACAAGGTTGATGGTTTGGGAATCCTAACATCCGTTTATACATGCTCACGAAATTTTGTGGTGTTTGGGGCAGGTGAAGGGAGTGAACTCTTCAATAAAGCACTAGAGGTTCGATAAAACCAACAGCCTATCATCGGTTCAATCGTTTCTTTATGTTCGATCCCGATGGTGCATGGTGGCGGTTTTGTTGGATTCTCAAGACCAGTAGCTACGGTTATGTAGCATAGGTAAACATGTCATATTCACCTATCCCTATCATCATTCAAATGCTTAGTTATGAGTGTAACAGTATGCATTTTGTTAACTAGATTGTGTTAACAATAAAAACCTATATCGTCCACATGTTCATGTGCCAACGTGCGTTACGACAACGCATTATGATGGGTTATAAATGATGAATATGACATGCACTTTCACTCATAGTCCGTTTAAAATATACATTGGCAGATGATCTCGTAAGTCACTTTGATGAGCTAGTCTTCCCATCATTAGGGGGAGATATGAACGATCATGTTCGAGTAGAACGACTTGGAATTGTCTTAGTTTGTCCCTACTGTGCCTCACCAAGTTCCCTAAAGTGACGAGATTAAATACATGATGCAAACATGTCTGCAAGGGTTGTGTCCGGTCATGGACGTTCGTCACCTATGAATGGTGATATGGTAACACCACAAATTGTGGTAGACGGTGTTACTAGGCGTGGATCTCATAGAGTATTGGGATGCCACTTGGTTCGATAAATACTCTCGCTAAGAATGTATGCGAGTTTGGTACATGAAACTTGATCATCTGATCAAATGAACTCATCTGTCTCATATGATTCTGGATTACAATCATCATTGGGGGACACCTCAATGAATGCCAATCCATAAAGAGTACTCTATAAATAAAGCCGGTTCATGAGGACGTGGAATATGAGTTTAATCGAACCATACTTCATTGAAAATCTACAATATTGTAGCCTTGGCCTAAAAATGGAAATATATGTGACTCGAGTATGAACAAAGTGATAGCCCTTTGTTGAAGTGGTGCCGACACTCCAAAGATAAGATCTATCTATATACTTTGTTAAGACGTGTGAGAGAAGGAGTTAAACTCACCTCATGGTGCGAGGTTTCTCATGAACGCACTGGAATCGACTATGATGACATGAAACTAAGTTGTGCTATCATAATGGATGTTATAGCATCCACTATCTTTTCAGTTAGATAGTTTTTCAAAAACTGACGTGCAGCTTGTGGTTAAATCTTATTTTAGCGGGGAACTAAGTTAAGTGATAAAAGGATCTCGTGGTGGATCATACTCAAATCAAGTGGCTCCTGACCACGGAGCGCGTTGACAAGTGATTGTGAGGAACGCATACTAAGTATATACTTGATTTGGAAGAGATATGAAGCTTTTGCGTGTAAAACTAAGGGTTTATAGTGATGTACTCTTGTGAGACTAAGAGATTCCGCTAAATCCAAAGTTAAGAATGAAAGAATCTTGGGGACACTTGATGATGCGTGCTCATCAATCGGTTTAAAGCAATCTAAGGGACGGTTTCCCTAAAAGACGATAAAGTAATGCCTATATGATTCTCAATGCGTGTCGAAGTCATAATAAGACTTGGCTCACTTAAGTGATGATACAGTCTTAAGAGAAAAGTACGGTATTATGTACTCATGTTTGACTCGATGTACTCATTCGTAATAATTCGGAAAAGCCACTGTGATGATGGTCTAAGATGCACTCACGCAATGTCTGTGATTGACAAGAAGCTTGAAGCTCGCTATATCTCGATAAAAGGACACTTGAATATCGATACTCGAATTTGCCCTGAATGTATTTGTCTATTTCCCATACGACCTACAGGGTAGCTCACTTGCTGAAAAATGGTGAAATTGGTACCATTGGAAAGGTTTGTGTCTATTTTCCAAGGAAATCAACCATTTGATCACATCCATCATGCTGAGTGACATATGACTATTGTTGCAAAGTAGGACATGATATGTCCGGTAATTTGCTGAGTCAACTTCGATAGAGCTTTGTGATCTGCTCGGGTCGATCTAGATTACGTACTGTATGTGAATGAAAAGCTACGGGTGTCTAGTTTTCATAAATTATTACAGTCTCGTTGATACCTATTGAATCGAAGAAGTTATGGCTGATTTAGTGCATGAAGGTCAAGACTTTAGAAAACTTGATAAGTCTTTAGCGACTCTGCACTTTGGATGTGTCGCGCTCTTTTTGTTCTTACACCAAGGTTTGTTTTTTCCCATTGGGTTTTCACTTGGTAAGGTTTTTAACGAGGCGACCTATGAGAACATCCATACAATGATGCGTTGTACATCTGTTCAACTTAGACCAAGAGGTATTTTTCCCACTGGGTTTTTCCTTGGTATAGTTGTGAGGGCAACTTGGCATCTGACTCCTATGATTTGAGGTACTCATCAGGGAGAGTCATTATGTATACATTAGGGGAGTATACATGACATGTTATGTTGGTGCGTTGCAATCTTTTCCTCATCAAGCCTTTATTTTTCCCATGGAGTTTTGTTTTGGCTTGGAATAGGTTTTTACGAAGGCAACATCTTCTGCACCATTGTTGTATTAGTGCTAGACACAGGGGGAGTGTTTCGGGAATTATGATTCTCGTGATGTGTCTTACCTAATACTGGTTGTAGATATATAGATGGAAGGTTCTAGATCCTTCTAGAGGTAGTAGGATCCTATTAGATGTTTTACCTTATCTAGGAATCTTATGTATGGAAAGACTCTCATTGTAATGCCTATATAAAGGTCCCTCTATTAGTGTTATGAATACAATTGATTGACTCGTATTTATAGTCTTTTACTTTCTCCTGAAACAAAATGATAATTATTTTCTTTTTAAATAAAGACATTTATAATAGGACACTCAAAATGAGAATGAGTGACATTTGTAATAGAATGAAGAGAGTATTTAAATATTGAAGTAGACACAATTTTTTCCGAAATTCCAGTACATTTCTCTTTTAATTATAGTTTTTTGATTAATTTCATCAAATAAATAAAAATGATAATTATTTTCTTTTTAAATAAAGACATTTATAATAGGACACTCAAAATGAGAATGAGTGACATTTGTAATAGAATGAAGAGAGTATTTAAATATTGAAGTAGACATTATTTTTTCCGAAATTTCAATTTCTAACCCATTAAAAAAATCACAAGCTACAAAAAAAGAAAAAAACACACTACTACAAATCTTGCAAAAACATATATCGGATATGAAAATTGAATAATCATTAGGCATACCTACAATTATATATATGAAACATAATAACCAAGAATCAAATTATTCCATCCTTCCATAAATAAATGTCGAGTCAATAATCACTCAAAACAAGAATAAGTAAAGCACAACAATAGTATGTTTCTCCATAACAAACTTAATTAACAAAATCATAGTCGCATTTTTTTTAAAATCTATTTTTCTACGCGAAGATCGCGCAAACATCACCGAGGCAAGGAGTTGGTGGCATGATGGGGCGGCGGAAGACGACGACGGGGTGGTTAAGCCGTCGGTGGGGGATGAGGGCAAGACGTCAGCCGCCACGGTTGTGATATTGACCTTCATCCCTTGCTTGCAATGGCTGGATGTACCACACGCAAAATAACGTGTACGAGGCTTGGTTAGCTTGACTTTGCTGTCGCCACCACTCAATTAATTCATCGAAATGCCAACGTCGCAATTGTTCAGCCACATTGTGCAACGAACTATATTTGCACCCTACATCGTAGGATATTACATGCCCATTTTTGGGCTTTTTCTTGCCAAAATAGAATACGATTTGTGCAATAAACTCATGGGCTTTAATGGTTGATGTCAATTCTAATTACAAAAAACTATAGATTATGTATTTGATTATCTTATAAAAGTGGTGTTGAATTGCAAAACGAGACATCGTCTACAAATTATTTATTATCTTGTAAGAGAAGCCTTACATGTTTCCCGATTGTTGATATTAAAGAAGGATATTTCATAATTTACTTAATTGTAATACTAATTATATATTTAATTTTAAATGGATGATAATTCAGTTTATTTTGATATTTATTAATTAAAAATAATTATCAAAACTAAATTATATAATTAAAATTAATATTAAACTATAAATTATTATATCTTATTAGAACTTGGTTGAAAATGATTGTCACATTCTCACTTTAAGAATGATTTTGATTAGAACTTAATTTGACAAATTTAAATTATCATAATTTATTCATTTAAATTATATTTTTTACATATCATATACTATCAAATTGAAGAACTTTATTTGATTTTTATTTCAAGATGCATATTGCACATATTTTTACAAATGAAGTCACATAATTTTGTGAATAAATGAATAAAGAAGAAAAATAAAAAAATAGTTAATGAAGAGCAATTATTCTTTTTTTTTTCCCTTCTCCATTGCTAGTACCATATTTTAGGGAGAATCTAATTCGAGAATTACTCTCTTCGTGAGTGTATCAATCACAAAATGAAGAATATACTATCACAAATTGATTGCATATCCTTGCCTTGCTTTGTATCTTCCGCCATAATAGATTATAGCTTTATCAATTATTTGTTAAAGGAATAATACTCATTGTGTGCCTAAGTCTGTTAGTTTACGGGCTTTCCTAGTTAGGATTTGACTAAGACCTGATTGTATTTATTTCTCCCTATTTAAAGGGAGCTCATCAATGGAATAATACAACAACTTTTGCCCTACATTTTGTCTCAGTTATTTTCCCTTCAACACGTTATCAGCACGTAGTTCCCAACTGAGCAAAGAAAAAAAAATCCTCCCGATTTTCTGCAAATTCCCCCCCCCCCCCAAAAAAAACGAAAAATCGTTCTCTGCAGAAACCCTAGTCGTCGCCGTCGCTCGATTCATCTCTTTCCCCGATCGCGGCCCGTCTGCTACCCCCACCAGACCGTCTCGCCGCCCGTCCGCGACCTCACCTTCCCCCTCGGCCAAAACGCTAGCCGTCACCTTCTTCAACAATCATGCTGCCGACTGAAAAAAAAAAGAGAATAATAAAAAAAAAATCACGGCTGAAAAACCGTAATCTCCGCCACGCCGCCACCCCTCATCCATAGCAGTCTTGCAGCTAATCGCTGGAGTCCCAGTCGGGCTCTGCAACCTCGCATCAGATCCGAAAAAAAATCGGCTTCGTCTTCCAGTGCAGACCCGCCCCACGCCTCACTGTCGCGACTCGTCTCCAGGCCCGCTCGTCTCCTGTTGAGATAGAACCTGGGCCACAGGTTGAAAAAAAAATTCCACCGCCTACACTCTGGCTCGCAGCAACCCTTCCGCCGCCCCGCACCAGGTCGACGCTGCCATCGCCGCTCAGTTTGCAAATTCCCCCAATTCCGCTGTGATTAATGAAGGATTTGGAAGAAATTTCAATCTAGCCCTCCAATTTTGGAGAAGATGGGATCTGACCACAAGCTTTTTCTTCTTAGCCCAAAATTTAAGGAATTCGAATTCTACCCCCCAAAATATTGAATAACTTGCCATTCAATCCATAAAAGAAAAATAGAATCTGGTATTTCAACCCGTTCTTCACTGCCGCCGATCCAAATCAGCACCACATCGACCGCCCTCGTGTGCACCGCACCAGACCTCAGGAACACAACATCACAAATTGGATCCGATCAGTCACAGTCCGACCCGATTTTTCAGTACCCGCTCAGATTTGTACATTCTCGACCCCGAAGTAAGGTACACGATATGAACCCTACTATCTGCAACGTGCAATTTTACATGTTTTAATTACTTAGTTGCATATTTATATTTCATAAATTTATTTATGCTTAATTAAACCAATTAAAACATAATGCGTTAATAACTTAAATTAAATTAAAGCGAATTGCTTTAAATAGTTCGGATTAAAATTAATTCATATGAACTAATAATTATATTGCGTCATAAGAGACCTACTTGACTGCATAATACGTGTATAGATACATTCCTATGATTATGTGTCTATATCTATAAATATACATATATTTGCATACATATATAGATATGGCATGCAAATTAGGCTTCATCACTAGTAGATTTTAGAGGACTTATTTCTACTGGCTATATCAACTCGAACCGTGATAAAGTAATTTCATTGGTAACCCTCAAAAGCATCGAAAGTAATTTTGACCATATCTTGGTTCAGAAAAATAATAATGCTCCCGTTATTGAAAATTTTATCATGGAAAGTACTCATGGTAAACTGTGAAAAATCATTTTCCTTTTTCTTGTATTAAGATAGCTGATCCAACTCGTTCCAAATTTGATATATTGGACTCAAAAGAGCTTGAGTACCATAGATGGGTCTCCTATGTCGAGACCACATTTATCACTGAAGAATATAGTGGTACGCTCCTTAACACCACAGACCAAGTACCGTCTGATAAGATCAAATCGAGTGAGCTTATATTCCTTAGGTGACATATCGAACCCAGCTTGAGATGGAAATATCTATAGTTGAAAATACCGCAAAGAACTGTGGGATGCCCGTAAGGGCCAATTTGGGAACATTCACAAACTTTGCTCCCAGAGTTGACCGTGCAGTGGAATAAAATCTGCTTGCTTGATTATAAACGGATCAACGACTTCAACAAAGATATGCTCCGCCTCAAGGCACGCCTAAATTTCTGTGGGAAGGACGTCACAAAAAATGACATGATCCAGAAAACCCTTTCCACCTTCCCTACTTTGGCCCTAATACTAACGAACCAGTATAGGCTGGAGTATGATAATAAACGCATCACTACCTTCAGTAAGCTAATCAACCTACTGCAAGTAGCTGAGAGTCATAATGAAGTGTCAGTGAGCAGTAATGTCACGCCGATTGGGACAAAGAA
This sequence comes from Orobanche coerulescens, assembly GCA_033398695.1. Lineage (NCBI taxonomy): Eukaryota > Viridiplantae > Streptophyta > Magnoliopsida > Lamiales > Orobanchaceae > Orobanche > Orobanche coerulescens. The sequence continues at coordinate 29,399,267 of CM065815.1, read as the reverse complement.
AATTCTCAAGGCCAATTATGGCAAAGTGAAGGATGGAAACTACCCCAATGAATAGGGGACTGGACATGATAGGCTTCGTGGTCAAGGACGTGGGGGTTCTTATAATGTAATGCGAAGACTTGGTGCTCCCGGCTCTACTAGCTAAGGGAACTAAAAAGCACCTACCCATCCTATCGCCTCTAAGGCTCGAGTTGGCAATGAACTGTGCTATCATTGTGGAGATACTGGACATGATACAAGAACTGCCATGCAAGCAAGCAAGTCGCATCTCACTACAAGAAATATAGAGAGTCCAAAGAAATGGAAACTCACAATATGGAGGAATATGATCTAGACAAGTCCCCCTATGTCAATTTTCACAGTCACCAATTGTAGAATTGAGTCATACGAGCCACAATCTATAGACTGAATCTTAGTATTATGTTTACTTTCTCGTTTACATTTGGCATAGTTGCCTCAAGACGACTGTGTTGGTGTTTTCTTTTCAATAATGGCGTGATGCAATGTTGTTTCACGAACAAGATATTAATATTGCTTACGTTAGATTCTTAGCTTTATTTCGAAGTACTGATTAATGCTTGAATGCTTATGGTTCGAAATTTCACTCTTTTCTAAGAAATGAATCGAGGAGAGCTTGAATGTTCTTAGAATTAGGCTTCTATTCATCGAATAAGTTGCCTGACAAACCTCGGTAACTACGATGATTGGGTCCTCCCAACTCATCAAAGGGCGAGGTAATGCCCAAATCTTGATGCCAAAACGGCAGTCTTCTAAGTTACCGATGCTCTGTATGCATCTCAAGCCCTTCGAACCTTAGTTAGCTTCAACAATATACGTAGCAATGGTTTCCAGATTGAAACCCACTGTGAAAATGGAATAGAGTTTCTTTTATTCTGATGAATGTGGACGTATATGCATTTTAGAATAACTGATGAGTCGATCTAGTGGATGTACCTCACTATTATTAGGTTTTTAAAATCCTATGTTGTCACCAACAATGTACTTTTAGACATAAACTCATATAGGCTTTGGCACGATAGTCTAGGTCATCCTGGTCGAAGTATGATGATATGTATACTGAAGAACCAGTACGAACATCATTACTTTTCGAGCGAAAATGTGGCAACAACTCAACATAAAGAACAATGTTGATGTTAATCGTGTTATGTCATCCAAAGAACCGGATGCATATCAAATGCCCACCACTTAGTGTTGCAAAGCCTGCTCTTTAGCCAAAGTAGGAGCGAGACCTTCCTACGCTAAAGAAACAAAAGCAAACATTTCATTCTTACGCTGAATATAAGGAGATATTTGTGGATCCATCCACCTAATATGCGGACCATTTATGTATTTATGATTTTGATGGATTCTCTGACATGTTGGTCACATGTCGCTCTCCTGTGCACTCAAACTGCTACAGAACTTCCAAAATAATTTATAAGGACTCACCTCTCTTATCACATCTAAAGGACTCGATGATGTTGGAGAGTTCACATCAAAAAGTACTTGATGTTTATTACATGATAGAGATCAATGAATAGCATCTCGTCCCATGTGCATATGCAAACGGTCTCACATAAAACACCGTCGAAAGAATATGTATGGTGATTATGTCATTGGTTATGCGCACCAATTTGTATATTTTGCCTGGAATTATGCAATATTGCACGCAACTTTACTTAAATCGTTCATTCTTAGACCCTATGCTAACCAACTAGTTTATACGTACCAGTTGGTAACTGGACAACCTAATTTTTGTATTTTGGAGCCAGACGGACTTGAGTGCCAATTGCGCATAATTGGTTACGCATTATATGTGCTTTCTGCGCCCCACAACGCATCGGTCTTTAGATACGATTAAGTATTGACGTTGGATAAGAATCTCCAGACATTTATCCGCTATTTAGAACCTTCACAGTGATCTCTTTACCGCACGATTTGCGGATTGTCACTTTAATGAGACAACCTTCCCGTCGTTAGGGGGAGGAGAGAAAACGTAATTTCTCGAGGAATGACAGGAATTGTCACTTTGTCTCATTATGATCCCCGAACTTCACAATGTTACCGTGAAGCACACGGAGTACTCGATCTTCAGGATGTAGCAGATTCGATGCCTGATGCATTTACTGATATCGTTCAAGTGACAAGATCTTACATTACAGCTGCAAATGTGCCTGTAAGGTTAGAAGTCCCCTGTAAGGGGAACATCACCAATGAACCGGGTGATGCAACTGCACCCGATGGAGGTGTGGTTGAGGCCGTGGCTCCCTACGAAGGAAGGGGTGGAAGCCACATGGTTCGACTAAATACTCACCCAAGTAGGAGGTCGAGTATGGCACAAATTCACATGTTAACCATCAAAGAACTCGTTTCATGAGATCATGCTTGATTTTATTATGTCAATGAGTCATGACGAGGGGGATGCCCCGAAGATATGATTCAGAAAATCAAGAATCTCGATGAAATTATGAGGGTGTGGCCTGATCAACCACCCACTTTGATGACATGTCATGAATCATAAAGTACGATGATGTCGAACCTCGCTCAGTTGGATGAAATCAACACAGAGCTGATTGGCCTATAAGAAAAACATTCCAGGTAGAACTAAATTCTCCGACAATGCGTCAGGTATTTGGTGTGGGTAGTGCTAACCTATCCAAGTGTAAAGCCTATAAGACATAAACGAACCTTTGTCGTAAAGCGTAGTGAGAAGAGTCCTAATGTACAAGGTTTCACGAAGTAATTCTCACAATGCTCTGGAATTGATTACGAGGAAATGTACTCCAACATATACGTATCCGCTATTTGATTAGCGTAGTAATTTCCAAGGGACTGGAAATGCAGCTAAATGGATGTGGTTACTACGTATCTCTATGGGGATTTAGATACGGAGTGTTAGGAAAACATAAACCCTGTATCGAAACAGTCGGGATAACCAATCCCTGTATCGAATAGTGTTGATAAGAGGTTTTGACATATATGCCAATCCTCAATACAGTAAGAAAACTGTATCGAAGAGTTGAAGTGTCAACCTATATCGAAAGCCTGTCTCGAATCCAGCATATAGTGGAACCCTTCAGTACAGCAAAGAAGTCTTATAAAAGACCGAGTATGGAAACTGTCTCGAATTACCAATACAGTGATCTTCCATATAGATCTCAACAGGACAAAGAAGGAATCTTCAGAAGTCAAGTCCCGTTGATAAAGAAGTATTTAAATACTAAAGGATAAAGTATTTAAATACTGTCAGTCAACAGATCTTCAAATCCCGCTAAATCCGGATCGTGCTTTTTCATCCCGTTGGAACGGAATCTTACTCAACGGATACATCTCAACGGATATATTTTCCAGAAGACTATATATATCTCATCAAGGCATTGAAGATCAGTTACCCAAGTACCCAAGTAACAAAGCTATTAATATATTCATCAGAGCAAAACATATCTCCAAAGCTTAGTGCAACTCAGATCTAAGAGATATACAGTGCTCATCATCGTGAACAACACATCATCAGCTAGAAGCTCAGAAAGTCAAAGTTGTTGTTCATACCCTGTTCTATACTTTGAACAAACCCAGATCAGCCCTGTGTGGACTGAGTAATCGTTGCTACTCCAGAACTGTGTGTTAAGGATTTGCATCGAAGAAGACGAAGCTTCAGAACTGTGTTTGAAGAAGCAAGTCAAAGCATTAGCTCAAACCAATCTATGTGAACGGTTGAAGCTAAGATCTTTATATCAATCTGTGTGAATGATATATTGATCGTGTGTCGTTATAATTACGTAGTTGTGTACGTAGTAATTATAATAAACTTTTTACTCCTGTGTGGAGGACCAGTGGACGTAGAGGGATTTACCTCGAACCACTTTAAATACTGTGTTATTTACCTTCAGTCTTTACTGTTTTAATTACTGTGATTAATTAAGTATACACTACACATTTAGTTGCTGTATCCACAGCAACCTGCTGTATCTAAGACTTCCGCTACGCACTCAGATTTAAAATCAATATAGCTTGTTGTTTAAACTACTTCCCAAGCTGTATCCAGTATACTTAGTGGCCAACAAGTGGTATCGGAGCTGTTGATTCTAAAAAGAATCAATCATATTTTTAACCGAATCATATCCAAAATCACTTAATTTTCAAAACAGTCTTTTTCATTCCTTCACATGGATACATCAATGATCAACAAAGTGCCTATGTTCTCTATTAACGAATTTGTTGATTGGAGAATTAGGATGGAGGCTCATCTTGCAGCAATGCACGAAGAGATGATTTTTGTTATACAGGATGGCCCCATCAAGATAATGAAGGTAAACACGGACGCAAGGATTGAAGGCCAAGCTCATACTGAGATGCTCGAGAAGGAACGCGAGCAATGGACCACAGATGAAATAAAGCGTGCCAACCTCGACAATGTGGCTAAGAACGCGTTATTTGTCACTCTTGACAAAGGCACGCTCTCGAAGGTAAAGAGCTGCAAAACAGCCAAGGAAATCTGGGATAAACTCAAGTTAATTTGTGAGGGTACTCAGCTCTCAAAAGAAAACAAGATTTCAAAACTGACTCAGCAATTTGAATCTTTCGAAATGAAACCAACTGAGACACTTGAGGAACTTGACCTCAGATTCACTGGTATTGTTGGTGAACTTGAAGCGTTGGGCAAAATTTATACCCAAAAGGAGAAGAATTTAAAATTTTCAGATCTCTCCCTGCCCGATGGGACATTAAGACCACAGCTATGCGTGTGTCTTGCAATCTTAATGAAATATCTACTTTTGATCTCTTCTCTGACCTCAAAGCTTTTGAGTATGATATTGACAGAAGAGAGAAAGCTGAAGAATCTCCTTCAAAGGTCACAGCACTAGCCACTGTATCGAGTCGTCGACACAGCATGCCTAGCTCGTCGAAGCCTAGTCACAAGAATGCTGACAGTGACGACGACATCCTGTCTCAAGATGAAATGGCGCTTCTCATGCACAAATTCAAAAAGTTCATCAAGCAGTCTGGAAAGACTCCCTACAGGCCCAAACCTGTCCACAAGGTAAGTACCGAAACTTCATCCGGTGATGCTAACCTGTGCTATAATTGCAGGAAACCAGGGCATTATGCAAATAAATGTCCTCATCCCAAAGTTCAAAGGTTACCGGAAGCCGAGCAACAAGAGAGAGATGAAAGAAGACGTGCTTGGAAAAACAAGCTCAAGGCCCTGATTGGAGAATCAGAAGCCTCCCCCACACCATCCAAATCAGAAGAATGTCTTCAGGTGGTCTGATTCATCTGATGATGAGTTCGATGATAAAGCATATATGTGCTTTATGGCTAAGGACATTACGGAAGGTGAAGACAACGATGATGAGGTAAGCTCAACCTCAGCTATTCCATTAAATGCATCTCATACTTTTGAAAACATGATGAATGAGTTTAAAAACATTCAAAAGGCCCATGAGACATTGAAAACTGAGAATATACAGCTTCAATTATCTAACTTAGAGCTGAAAGATGAAAATGACTTGCTGAAAATAAATTATGAAAATATGTCTATTGATTGTGAAACCAGCAAAGTCGATTACGAAAAACTCATGGAGAGCAATCATCAACTTGCTCATGAAATAAGTGAGGTTAAAACTCACAATGAGAGCAAGACAAATGATTTGGTTCTACTTCAAGCCAAAGTCAAAACTCTCGAAATACGAGAAGATGAACTTGAGACCATTTTAAAATCGTTCGAGAAATCGTCCAAAAGAATGGAAGAAATTCTGAGCACTGGGCAATATGCTCATGATAAAAGTGGCTTAGGATACAGCTCATGTTCAAACAAAGGGAAAACTAGTACAGTGTTTGTCAAGAGTGTGGAACACATTCCTGTATCGAAAGATACCCCTAGTCCCGTGAAAGAACCTGCTGCACCGAGAAAACCGAAGGCTGCTATTCCGCCCCCGCAATCTTATTCCAGACAGCAGAATCATAAGCCGTTCCAACCTGTCAGGCGCACTCAACAGCATGCTCCCCGAGCATATCAACAGCGCCAACAGCCGTTCAGAAGGAAGGCTGTATCCAACTACCAAAGGCCCGCACGGCAGTACTATCAGTACAACACGCCTAGGTATTGGATACAGGAGCCCCGTTATTCCTCGAGACAGCAGATGCCCGCTCAGTTTCAACAACAGCATTGGGAATCCAACTGGAAACCCAGAAGGCAAGCTGTTAGGCCAAAGAAAATGGCTCCACCTCCAAGACGGCACTCGTACTGGATTAATAATAATAACCCTGAATTTTACATGCATAATAATTATCATGGTTATAGCGACTACGTGTATGCCCCACGTAGATACCGCAACACTGTACCGAATGTGACCTACAGTAAACCTATTGCTGTCAGGAAAATCTGGGTACCTAAAGGCAATAACATACATGGACCCAAAAATCAAAGGGGACCTAAATCTACTTAATCTTTTTGCATACAGGACATTCTAGAGGAAGACACCTGGTACTTCGATAGCGGATGCTCTCGGCACATGACCGGAGATAGAAGCAAGCTATCAGATTTTGTGGAAGGTCTCGGTCCAAAAGTTTGTTTCGGTGATAAATCAAAAGGCAGAACAAGAGGGAAAGGAAACCTTCTTGTAGGAAAATTCAAAGTCACTGATGTTGCATATGTTGAAGGCTTACAGTACAATCTACTTAGTATTAGCCAGTTCTGTGATAAACAGTTATCGGTGAAATTCTATATAGATCGCTGTAGAGTCAAGAACATCCAGACCAAAGAAGTTGTGCTTAGAGGAAGCAGATCAGGTAACATGTATATTTCTGACTGGAAGCCTATGAGCTCCTCAATTCCATGCTTTGTTGCCAAAGGCACTGCAGATCTTAGCTGGTTATGGCATAAGAGGATGTCTCACGTCAACTTCAAGACGATCAACAAGCTCTGAAGATAGGGAATGGTAAGAGGATTGCCAAACGTGTCATTCAAGAAGGACAGCGTCTGCGGACCATGTCAGAAAGGCAAGCAAATCAAGTCAACCCTGAAGAGCAAATCCTACCTTTCAACCAAAAGAGTGTTGGAGATGCTACACATGGATCTCCACGGTCCCATTGATCCAGTAAGTTTGGGAGGTAAGAAATACTGCATGATTGTTGTTGATGATTATTCCAGGTATGCTTGGACGATTTTCCTAAGCAAGAAGAAGGAAACAACATCAAAGCTGCCAGAGCTCCTAAGAAAGCTTCAAAATGAAAAGGCATTGAGTATCGTGTGCATTCGTTCCGACAGAGGTACAAAATTTACTAATCATTTTATAGAGCAATACTGTTCGGAGAATGGGATACAACACGAATACTCAGCTGCCCGTACACTTCAACAAAATGGTGTTGCCGAGCGAAAGAACAGGACGCTGAAAGAAGCTACAAGGATAATGATTGCCGCAAGCAAGTTGCCACAGCGTTTCTGGGGTGAAGCAACCAATACAGCATGCTACACTCAAAACCGCTGTATCGTCAACAAGCACCACAACAAAACAGCATATGAGGTATGCAACAACAAAACTCCGTTAGTTTCATATTTTCACATTTTTGGATGCAGGTGTTACGTGTTGAATAATGGGAATGATCAACTTAGAACCTTTGATGAGAAATCAGATGAAGGAATATTTGTAGGATACTCCTTCGTCATCAAAGCTGGATCTTTAACAAAAGGAAGCTGACGATCGAGGAATCAGTTCATGTAGTGTTTGACGAACCTCACCATGACCCTACTGGAGTAGATGATATTACTCAGAATATCCAACAACTCTCCATCCTAGATCCACCAACTCTCATAGAACCTGATGTTCACCTAGAAATCAACCCCGCAACTGTAAGAATCGACGTAGATGAAGCCGACGCTATACAAGCTGAAGCTGTATCTACAGAAATTCTCGATACAGTACGGGACCCCGAATTAGAACTCGACCGAAGATGGTTGAGAGATCACCCGCAAGAGCTGATCATTGGAAACATAGATGCTGGTGTTTCTACCCGTAGAAGAATACAGAGTACACAAGGAAATGTACCTTGTGCACAAGAAGAACTAGATTCTGAGATATCACAATTCCGTGAATGGAAATCTCAATCCGAGCTTAGAAGACTCAACATGTGCACTATTGCTGTATTCTTAGCCCAGTCCGAACCTGTTTCGACCATAGACGCTCTTAATAATTCTCATTGAATAACATCTATGGAAGAAGAGCTTAACGGTTTCGAAAGAAACAATATATGGTATCTTGTACCCAGACCTACGCATCAATCGGTCATAGGAACCAAATGGGTATTTCGAAACAAAAACGATCGAAATGGACTTATTATAAGGAACAAATCCAGACCAGTCGCACAAGGCTATAGTCAGGAAGAAGGTATAGACTATGATGAAACGTTTGCCCCTGTAGCCAAACTAGAAGCCATTAGGATATTTTTAGCCTTTGTCGCCCATAAAAGCTTTATTGTATACCAAATGGATGTCAAGAGTGCATTCCTGAATGGAGACCTTGCAGAAGAAGTTTATGTTGAACAACCACCAGGATTTGCCAACACAGACGGTATCGATCTAGTTTACAGGCTAAGGAAAGTACTGTATGGACTTAAACAAGCCCCTAGAGCCTGGTATGAGACCCTGTCCCAGTATCTAACCAATAATGGATTTGAGAAAGGTGCTGTGGACAAGACCTTGTTCAAAATACAAGAAGGAGATAACCTTCTGATGGTGCAAATCTATGTAGATGATATAATTTTTGGTTCAACTAACCTTGCTTTGTGTCAAAGGTTCTCTCATCTCATGCAAAGTAAATTTGAAATGAGTATGATGGGAGAACTTAGTTATTTCCTAGGTTTGCAGGTAAAGCAGTTGCCTACAGTTATCTTCATCAACCAGGAAAAATACAGCAAGGAGCTTCTCAACAAATTTGGAATGAACACTTCCAAATCTTCGCCAACCCCCATGAGCACTTCCGTGCAAATTAATGCTGATGAAGCCAGAAAGCTATTTGACCAATCACTCTATAGGAAGCTCACTGGTTCGCTCCTATACCTAACTGCTAGCAGACCCGATATCCAGTTTGCTGTTGGAGTGTGTGCGAGATATCAAGTAGCACCTAAGGAATCACACTTCAATACAGCTAAACGAATCCTGAAGTACATTAAAGGAACAGTCGATATAGGACTATGGTATCCTAAAGAAGGCGGATTCGATTTAGTTAGATACAACGACTCGGATCTCGGAGGCTGCAAGCTAGATAAGAAGAGTACAAGTGGAACTTGTCACTTTCTTGGACCTAGACTTGTCTCTTGGTTCAGTAAGAAGCAATTGGCTAACTCACTTTCCACGGCTGAATCAGAATCCTATGCTGCTGGTAGTTGCTGTATGCAGATCCTTTGAATGCAGCAACAGTTGTCACATTATGGAATTGAAGCCAGAGAGACTCCAATCATGTGTGATAGCACGAGTGCAATTGCTATAATGCACAATCCTGTCCTGCACTCGCGCACTAAGCATATCAACATGAAGCATCATTTTATAAGGAATCATGTCGAGAACAAGGATGTTCGGCTCGAAAAGGTTCATACAGACATTCAGTTGGCCGACATCTTCACCAAGCCTCTCGACACATCAAGATTCAACATGCTTAGATAAGAATTGGGAATGCTACAACCCGACTCCCTATAAGTAATTTAATGTTTTTACTCAACAATTGAGGGGGAATGTTGTAAGACCCAAGAATACAGTATCCACCGTTAATTATCTGTACACTCAGAGCCTTCAATATAGCACTGTAGTGAACAAAGACATATGAATCATCCTACAGCTGACGTGTGCAATAATTAAGGGGGAATACAGTATGACCCATGAATACAGCATTAATCCAAAAGTTGTTGTATGGAATTTATAACCTATATGTACCTTTTAAGGGGAAACGCTGTATCGTCGCAGAAACAGCACATACTATAGGATTTCGATTCAGTATATATATATATTATATTATATTACTTCATTTTAAAATGATTTTTGTCCACATGCCCTGTTTTATGTCAAACGTCATTTACATTAAATACCTTACACGACATCTGGACAACTGAATCTCAAAATACGCGATGTTTTCAATTGTTTAATGTTTTAAAACCGCCGTTTCAGGCATTTAGGGTATCGACAAATGTCAGAAGTGGGACCCGCTCATATTTTAACATTTTAATGGATAAGTGTACCAGTTACACTCAGTCCATCTTGACCGTTGATTTCAAAAAACGGTTCCCATCCCTTAAAATCTGACCATTCGTACTCTGCAAAACCCTACTTCGCCGCCCAATATAAAAGGACTGATACTGCCATTAGAGACTCTTTACGCTTTCTGGAAAATTTAAGAGTTCTCAAGCAAATAGAGTCTACAAAGTTTTCTTCGCGTGTTACTGCTAATTTCGGTTAATCTTCTTTATATTTTTCTTGAGAAACATCAATGGATGGTCAAACATCTTCTCCCGCACTCAAGAAAACCTCGAACTTCATCGACGGACGGATCTTTTCCAGATCTGTCATCATTGAACGTATTCTCTCTGAAACTAATCATGTTGAACCCATGGAGTTCATCAGCACCCGACTTCGTCAGCAAGGCCTCTACTGCCTTGGAAGTCACGCCGCTGAGAAGTATGACGTTCACCTGGTTGAGGACTTCTACCTCAACGCCGCCGTTCGTTTTCTGCCGCTGGCCCAGGGAGGCCATGTCGCTGATATCACTGATACCATTCAAGGAGTGGAGATCTGTATCGATCGAGACCTCCTTCAGAACATTTATAGGCTACCTGCTGACGGCCTCACCATGGAGGAACTTGAAACCTTCGGGTCTCAAGACCTAATAACAAAGCACTATGGGCTATTCACCGGCTCAACTGTTGTTGACGTGGTTCACACCACTTGTCACAAGAAGAACTTTTGTTTACCATACGTGTATTTGCATGATTTTTGCTGCAGGATAATTGAGAACAAAACTGGTGCATTCGAAATGTGTACCAATATGAGATTTAGGATGATGGTTGCTATTTTGACCTGTGAAAAGGTCAATTGGTGCCAAATCATATTGAAGCGCTTGCAGGAGGAAATATCCAAGCCTGCCACCCAAAAGAAGTCGTTTGGTTTAATTTTAAACCTTATTTTGACGAAATGCGGACTTTCCCAATCCGCAGATGCGAAGAAAATCAACTTCCGGATATACTTAGGAGGCGTCAAGTCTACAGCGTATAACCAGAGCACTATGGTCTGCAATCACCCTAAAACCAAAAGCATGCCAGTTTCTGAAGACCCAAGGGACGTTTCTTTGAAGTCCCAGGATGTGGAGTCTTCAAGGAAGAGGAAAAGATCTCACAGCAAGACACCTATTGCTGGTGAGAAGCCGAAAAGGAAGCTAAGGAGTCTTTCTAAAGCTAAATCCACCAAAACCTCCGAGGATGTTTCCACCGTGGCGCAACCCACTGAAGAACTACCCCAGGGCCCAACCCCTGCGGAAGAGGTGCCCGCTACTATTTCGACAGTAGATCCTGAGCCTTTGGCGGCTAAGACGGATGATCGGACATCTGCCAACCTAGAAGACTTTAGCGAGTCGGCTGCCCCTTTGGAGCCAACAGCTACTTCTCCTATGCGGGATTCAACACCCGTACATGATCAATCTTCCTTCGGGGCACCATCCCCTGTAAGGAATCCCACTTCCCTACATGATCCCATACCTGTAGAGGAACCCCTCGCTACAGCGGACTCAGACGTTGTACGCAGTCCCTCCACTAACACCATTATCAACAAAACCCTTCTCTCTGTTCAAATTGACCATGCTTACGAAATATTCCTTAAATGGAAAAGCTACAGGCTAGCTCCGTATGACACATTATACAACTGAAGCGAATGGAGCCAAGAAGAGAGATTTGTATCAGAAGTGACGGACTCGACGAAAGTTGAGGCCCTGATCCGATGGGACAATCCCTTCTGCAATGAACTGATTGAAAGCCATCTATTGCAAAGATCTGACGCCAGGAGAAAAGGAAAAGATAAGTCAGAGGACTCTCCCCAAAATCCAAAAGATGACGATGACTCAGACGACGATGATGACGCTTTACAAGCTGGTCTGAGAATGAGTCGTGAAGAGGCTCAAGACAGAGATGCCTCTCAACCCAAGGATGACGAAGGGCCATCAAACCAAAGTAAGCCCCCTTCGCCACAACAAGAGATCATTCCTGACGACGAGGAATCAGTCCCTCAAGTCGAGGAAGAAGAAACTGTTTTAGAACAGGCACCCGAGCCTGTTGCCACAGAAGAGGAAGATGTGTCCCGCGCCATCCAGCAGTAGGATTCAGTCCCTCTACCGGAACAGGCGGATGCTGAGAGACAACAGGAGGATTCAGTCCCCCATGTATCCATGTCTACAGACGCACCTTCGCAACCTGAGGATACAGCACCCATTGCCGCCGAACCCGCATCAGCTGATCCCGCCCCATCAACCGTGGAATCCGAGGACGGTATTGTACCTGAGGATATCCAACTTAATTCACGACCTACCGTGAATCTAAGGAGGTTGAATAGAGCCGAAGATTTTGCTCAACCAGATTCTCCGACATCCCGCTAGAAAGAGCGATTGCGTGCTCTTGGTCTTCAAACTGTCTTCATCCAGGATGCAGTGAATGCCCTGTCTTCAGTTGAAAAAGCCTTGAATTAGATGCATACTTCTGCCGTCGAAGAGATGACTACCTTACAGCATGAAGTTTATCGAGTAGTCGAGGCCTTCACTGTATTGCCGGAAGTCTTCAAGCAAGCTCTGAAGATTATGCAAGACAAACAAGAGCAACTCCTGAGAGAAGAGACAACTAAAATGCGTATATCAGAGGCCAAGACCGCAGTAGCTATGATCGAAAACATTTCTCAATTGCGAGCCCACGACAAAAGTATCAAGGATATGTCGCAGGTTCTTTCCACCCTTGTCGAAAGAATGACCACCATTGAGACGAAACAGGATGCCGCACTGGAGATCCTAGAACGTCTTGATGACGCCAAAAAGGGGGAAGAAGCAAGAGAAGCTGCTAGGAGAATAAGGTTACAGCACGAAAGGGAATTCAATGTCGCCAAGACAAAGACATCGCTGAATTGAATAAGCTAGCCCCTCCCTCTCAAAGTTTTAAGATTTCAGGCTCCCGACCCGAATTTAACGACCCCAATGTCCCCTGGCAAACCCTAATTCAAATACCTTCTGAGATCCGTCTGCCAACCAACCGCCATCCAACTGCCGATGAGGTGAAGCAATGGAGGAAGAATGAACTGATGAGATACTTTGTTAAAATCGTAAGGGAATCCGCCATATTCAAAAGCTATAAGACATTAGCGGATGCTGCAGACAAATTCTCGAAGATGCTAGAAGATGGAAAGCTCCCTATCCAGCTAGATATGAAATCCAAGCATAGAAGAGGAGATCGGATCACCCACCCAGAAGACTGGATTCTTGCTTTCGATAGATCATACGAAGGTAGAGCTATCTATCAAGATCGAGGCAACGATTCCCTACAACACTGGTGGCGTGGAACCGAGAATGATCCAGAAAAGAGGCGATGGAGACATGCGGACTATAGGAGCTGAAATCCTTGTAATATTTGTTTAGTTATTTGTAATTTTTTCTTTCGAAACAGCAAACCGTGTACTCTATCTTTGAATATCAATAAAAATGTTTGCTTGTCTTGAAAGATTACAACTCGTAATCTACTATGTCGATGTATGATTACATAACTTAAATTGTTTGATAACTATCACAAGTATAGAAATTTGTTTGAAAAATTAAGCTGTACGAACTTGTCTACGAACAGTTCATAGATTCAATTGTATGCAACTTAGAATACATTGTAATATTGTGCCTGCGCGCCAATCATAAGCTGAAGTTGTAAAAAGTCTTAGCTGTATCGAACTTGCCTGCTAGCAGTTCAAAAAAATTAGACTAAGTTACTGAAAGATAGACCATTTGACAGAAGACCGAGAAATTTGCCAGAAGCCATCAAAGAAGATTATTTAATGAAGAAGGTTTTGGCATCATCAAGAAAAACTGGTGGTTTTAAAGTCTTGGCAAATTGTCAACAAGGGGGAAATTGTTGGGAAAACATAAACCCTGTATCGAAACAGCCGGGATAACCAATCCCTGTATCGAATAGTGTTGATAAGAGGTTTTGACATATATGCCAATCCTCAATACAGTAAGGAAACTGTATCGAAGAGTTGAAGTGTCAACTCAGACGAAAGCCCGTCTCGAATCCAAAGATACAAAGTGGAACCTTTCAAGACAAAGAAAGAAGTCTTATAAAAGACCGAGTATGGAAACTGTCTCGAATTACCAATATAGTGATCTTCCATACAGCTCTCAACAGGACAAAGAAGGAATCTTCAGAAGTCAAGTCCCGTTGATAAAGAAGTATTTAAATACTAAAGGATAAAGTATTTAAATACTGTCAGTCAACAGATCTTCAAATCCCGCTAAATCCGGATCGTGATTTTTCATCCCGTTGGAATGGAATCTTACTCAACGGATACATCTCAACGGATATATTTTCCAGAAGACTATATATATCTCATCAAGGCATTGAAGATCAGTTACCCAAGTACCCAAGTAACAAAGCTATTAATATATTCATCAGAGCAAAACATATCTCCAAAGCTTACTGCAACTCAGATCTAAGAGATATATAGTGCTCATCATCATGACCAACACATCATCAGCTAGAAGCTCAGAAAGTCAAAGCTGTTGTTCATACCCTGTTCTATACTTTGAACAAACCCAGATCAGCCCTGTGTGGACTGAGTAATCGTTGCTACTCCAGAACTGTGTGTGAAGGATTTGCATCGAAGAAGACGAAGCTTCAGAACTGTGTGTGAAAAATCAAGTCAAAGCATTAGCTCAAACCAATTTGTGTGAACGGTTGAAGCTAAGATCTTTATATCAATCTGTGTGAATGATATATTGATCATGTGTTGTTATAATTACGTAGTTGTGTACATAGTAATTATAATAAACTTTTTATCATATGTGGAGGACCAGTGAACGTAGAGGGGTTTACCTCGAACCACTTTAAATACTGTGTTATTTACCTTCAGTCTTTACTGTTTTAATTACTGTGATTAATTAAGTATACACTACACATTTAGTTGCTGTATCCACAACAACCTGCTGTATCTAAGACTTCCGCTACGCACTCAGATTTAAAATCAATACAACTTGTTGTTTAAACTACTTCCCAAGCTGTATCCAGTATACTTAGTGGCCAACACGGAGATATATACGGAAGTGCCCTATGGCATTTCACTACCCAAATCAAGTAACTCCAGACCACGGAGTGCGTATTCAGTTCGTTTGAAACGCTCACTTTACGGTTTGAAACAATCCAGAAGGATGTGGTATAACCGTCTCTAAGTGAATACTTGATTAGGAAGGGACTGTGTCCCTGTGTCTTCACAACAAAAACAAGTTCCAAATTTGCGATTATCGCAATGTATGTCGATGACATGAACATAATCGGTCTTGATGAAATAAGAGAAACCACCGGATACTGGAAATCTGAGTTTGAGATGAAAGATCTTGGGGAAACTCGGTTCTGTCGAAGCATTGACATAGACATTGAGTTTGTGGAATTCATTCCACCGGTCTACCTATGTCCAGAAGATTCTCAGGCACTTTAACATGGACAAGGTAAACCCGACTAGCACCCCATGATAGGTCGGACATTTGGATGCAAAGGAAAGATCCATTTCGTCTAAAGAAATGTGACGAAGAGCTTTGGGAGCTGAAATTCCCTACTTGAGTGCAATAGCGCATTATTGTACTTAGCTCAATGTACACGACTTGCTATCACTCCTCAGTTAATTCGCTGACTAGATTTAGTTCAGCATCGACGCAACATCAATGGAATGGTATCAAGGATATCTTCTGATACTTAAAAGAAACCATTGACTTGGGACTCTACAAGCAGGCAAATGAAGCTGCTTACGAAAAGGCAAATGCTAAAGTAAATGATGGTGCCGAAGCAACTACCACAAAGTATGTGTTGGTATGACTTGCTTATGTTTTGGAAATCGATTATGCAAACCCCTTTTGGATACCTCATCGAATCACGACAAGATTCTTTCTTTGCATGAATCAGTCCGTGAGTGTACATGATTAAGAACTATCATTCTACACTTGTGAGGAACTAGCGGTTAAGTACTGCCACTGATGAGCATACTTACATTTATGAACATGATGAACTTGTAAATCCCCTTGATTGATGGAATGATCATAATGGGACATATGTGAGATATAATGAAACATACTTACATGTGTTGCACTCTTTTCCTTAGACCAAGATTTATTTTTCCCACTGGATTTTGTTACTTGGCAAGGTTTTTAACGAGGCAACAATATATGAATGTAAGCATTAGGGGGAGCTATAGAATTTTCCAACTCTCGAGATCGATGTAAAGATCACAAGGAAATGGTGATTTATAAAGAAACTTAATCACATGTGTTGTACTCTTTTCTTTGACCAAGGTTCATTTTCTCCCATTGGGTTTTGTTACTTGGCGAAGTTTTTAATGAGGCAACAACTACTTGATTTGTAACACCCCCAGGATATCCAAGGTATATTACAGCGCCGTGAATCCCTATATGGGACCCACCAGGCTGAACAGCATCATACACAACGACTCACAGAAACGATAAAATAACACCACGTCATAAAGACGCAAAATGTATCAATCCACCCGCTCAACCGGTCAATATAACATCATCATCCAACACAACATAATAAGCAACAATACAATTCAAACGAACAAGAACCCCTTAAGTACTCGAGTACAACTATTAGTTCAAAACCACAAAAGACAAAAAGGTAAAAGACACTAAAACATCACTCGTGCACCATCATCACGCACGGCCATCATCCGTAATCGGTCAGCCCGCTCGTCTCGATGAACTCCGACCAAATTCATAAAACGAATTTCCCCAAAACGGGTCCCCAGAGGGGTTAGCAATTACGCTAGTACAAGTAACCAAATGAACATTTTACATCTTACACATATAGTAATGCATGCCATCAAGAAATCATAGTTTCCAAAACGCTCATTTCCTAAATGCCAATAATCAAAACCACATTTGTAAAATGCACCACAATTAACCGCGGACCCACGCCTTCGTGGATCCTCGCCGAGACCCCGTCGGATCTAACCCACGCTGGTTAAAAGCAAGCTCGCGGTCCACAGCTTCGTGGAACCCTACCGAGACCCCGTCGAGTCTAACCCGTAGTGAGCATACACACACACACAATTTCTCATACAAAACTACTATGTCAAGATTGTAAGTTCATAAGGATACTTGCCTCGATTAATTAGACGATGACACGAACGGAACGGAAGAGTTGAACACGACCGCAAGGAACCGGCGGAAATGAACCTAACGATTTGAATAGCACAATCACAACCACTTCTAAACGATTATGGAAATGGAATACTCCCGGAAACCCGCCTACGATTCATGTATATTCGTATATAAACAACAACGAGGGCGGACCACAACCGAACCCTCTCGATTCCGTAAAAATCCACAAATTATCCATGAATCCGTAGGAAACTAAAGATACTAACAATATTAATCGTATTCATCAAAAATCCACCAACAAAACGGGACTAATCGGAAGAAAAACCCAAAACCCCCAAATTAATCGGAAATAGGTTTCTAGAGATGTTACCTTCGGAGATTCAAGTACTAAGATCCGTAGAACACGCGTTGGATTGGTTGTCCGGGCTTCACGATCAAAAGGAGATGAAGAAAATCAACACTCAAATGATTTGTGAAGGAAGAACTCTCCCTCAAGCTCTCTCTCTTGCGGTGAAGAAAAGGGGAAAAATGAGCGAAATGCCGAGAAAACGAATTTATAGGCGACAGACTCGACCGTGTCCGACATGACACGGTCGTGGCGCGCAGTCGGACGGCAGGGACTCGACCGTGTCCTGCATGACACGGTCGCGGCGCGAAGGGGACCTACCGATAGTGACCCGTCCGGCGCTCGGCAATGACTCGACCGTGTCACGAACACGGCCGGGCCTCGCGCCGCCTCGGCTTATCCGGACGAGTACGGCACGGCCGTGTCGGACGACACGGTCGGGTCCTGAGGCAATCGCTTCCGGCTTATCCGGACGAGTACGGCACGGGCCGTGTCGGACGACACGGCCGAGTCCGCCGGCAGCGATCGAAAAGTCGAAAAATGAGCGGGTGAACGTAACGATCATAACTCTCTCGTCCGGACTCCGATTGACTCACCGCTTTGAACCATTGGAAAGCTAATTCGATGCTCTATAATATTGCAGGATTTAGAATTTTGGAGTTACCAAAAATTAATGGTGATCTAACGAAGTCGAACTCATATGAGGAAAGTTGGAACAATGAACAATAACGAGAATACGCTTCAACAAGTTGATGAAAGGACATACCGAAAGGTACACGAGGGTCACTATGACCGAGAAATATACCAAAAATGAAAATACAAGGGAAAGAAAAATACCGGATATTACATTCTACCCCTCTAAAAATAAGTTTCGTCCCGAAACTTAAGGAACAAACAACTCGGGGTACCTAGCACGCATGCTATCCTCGGTTTCCCAAGTTGCCTCCTCGACACCGTGTCTCGACCACTGCACCTTGACCAAAGGTATGGTCTTATGCCTCAATCGTTTCTCACGATGTTCCAAAATCTTCAAAGGGCGCTCTTCGAAAGTAACATCTTTGGCGACATCAATCTCACCATAATCGATGATGTGGCTAGGATCCGGGACATATTTCCTCAACTGGGAAACATGAAAAACGCTATGAACATGACTCAAGGCCGGAGGTAACGCCAAACGGTATGCCAATCCACCTACTCGCTCGAGGATCTCGAAGGGGCCGATAAATCTCGGACTCAACTTCCCTTTCTTCCCGAAACGAAAAACTCCCTTCGTCGGCGACACCTTTAGCAAAACATGGTCTCCCACCTCGAATTCCAAAGGTCGACGACGGATGTCGGCATACGACTTCGCCGACTGGGCAACAACATCCGTTCCCGAATTAACTCTATCTTTCGCCTCGTCTCTAAAACGACATCCGGCTCGGTCCCGACCAAATCGGACGCCTCATTCCAACAAATCGGCGATCGACATCGTCGCCCATAAAGTGCCTCATACGGTGCCATCCGAATCGACGTGTGCCAACTATTGTTGTACGTGAATTCGATCAATGGCAAATGCTCCTCCCAGTCGCTACTCCAATCGAGGGCACAAGCACGCAACATGTCCTCGAATGTCTGGATAGTGCGTTCCGACTGTCCATCTGACTGAGGATGGAAAGAGGTACTCAAATGCAAACGGGTACCCAACGCCTTATGCACCGCCTGCCAAAAGTGCGATACGAAACGGCCATCACGATCCGAAACGATAGACTTCGGAGTACCGTGAAGCCTCACAATCTGTGCGATAAATATACGGGCCAACTTCTCCGGGCCCCAAGTGTCCTTGATGCCCAGAAAATGTGCTGACTTGGTCAGACGATCAACAATCACCCATACCATATTCATGCCCGACCTCGATCTCGGCAAACTCGCAACGAAATCCATCGATATATCTTCCCATTTCCATTCCGGAACGGGAAGTGACTGCAATAACCCAGCCGGTCGCTGATGCTCGATCTTGACCTGCTGACAAGTCAAACATCTCGCTACAAACTGTGCGACCTCATCCTTCATATCATTCCACCAGAAATTTCTCCTTAGGTCCTTGTACATCTTACTCGTACCAGGATGAACGGAATAAGGTGTAGCATGGGCCTCCCGTAAAATACTCTGCCTCAACTCTGAGTCGTTCGGCACACAAAGCCGACTCTGGAATCTCAAAACACCATCCTCGTGAATCACAAATCCAGGAGACTTTCCTTTAAGAACGTTCTCTCGGATTTGAGTAATCATCGGATCCTCTAACTGCTTCACCTTAATTTCATCGATCAAAGACGACGAAATCTCTAAAGCACGAAGTTGCCCGACGGCTCCCGGCAACAAGACCTCAACATCTAACTCGATCAAAGCCCTCCGAAGCTCAGACTGAGATGTAAGGATCTCAAGCGTTCGCAACGCAACTGGTCTCCGACTCAAGGCGTCGGCCACAACGTTCGCCTTGCCCGGATGATAAAGGATTTCGAGGTCATAATCCTTAATCAACTCTAACCACCTCCTCTGCCTCATATTCAACTCTCGCTGAGTAAATATGTATTTCAGACTTTTATGATCAGTAAAAATCTGACATGTGGAGCCGAAAAGATAGTGACGCCAAATCTTGAGCACAAAAACGACTGCCGCTAACTCCAAATTATGAGTAGGGTAGTTCAGCTCATACGGCCTCAACTGTCTCGACGCATAGGCAATGGTCTTGCCGTCCGCATTAATACACACCCAAGACCACGACCAAGCATCGCTATAAACGCAAAACCTCACGCCACATGGCAACGCCAAAATCAATGAAGTCAAACGCTTCTTGATTCCTCAAAACTCGATCGCCTCTCGTCATTCCGCATTTAACTTCTCGGATTTCTGGAGCAACTGCGTAAGTGGTCGAGCTATTTTTGAGAAACCCTCGACGAACCTACGATAGTAGCCAGCCAAACCCAAGAAACTACGGAGCTCCTTCACATTCTTGGGCGGTGTCCAATCCAATACGGCCTCAATCTTCTGCGGATCCACACGAACCCCCTCGGCTGAAATCACGTGACCTAAAAACATCACTTCCTTCAGCCAGAACTCACATTTCGAGAACTTTGCATAGAGTTGCTCGGTCCTTAAAATGTCCAACACTATCCGCAAATGATGGGCATGCTCTTCCTCATTCCTCGAATAAATAAGAATATCGTCAATAAAGACGACAACGCACTTATCCAAATACTCGATAAAAACTTTGTTCATCAATTGCATGAACACCGCCGGCGCATTAGTTAGCCCGAAAGGCATGACTACGAACTCATAATGTCCGTACCTCGTCCGAAAGGTCGCTGCACATCGGACTCTCTCACCCGAGCCGATAGTATCCCGATTTCAAATCAATTTTCGAGAATACCGCAGCCTCCTCGCAATCGATCGAACAAGTCATCAATTCTCGGCAAAGGATACTTGTTCTTGATGGTCACCTTGTTTAGTTCGCGATAGTCGATACACAAACGTAGTGAACCATCCTTCTTCCGCACAAACAGGACCGGTGCGCCCCAAGGCGAGGCGCTCGGTCGAACATACCCCGACTCAAGAAGCTCACTCAATCGCTTCTTCAACTCGCCATCTCTCGAAGGTGCCATGCGATACGGCGCCTTCGAAATAGGAGCCGCGCCCGGCTCTAACTCTATAGCAAACTCAACCTCACGTTCCGGTGGCAATCCCGGTAACTCGTCAGGGAAAACATCAGGAAACTCACTAACGACTGGAATCGACGAAAGCTCGACTCCACCATCCTCCGCCTTCAAGGCATAGCACCAATAACCAGTACACCCCTTTCGCAGGAGACTCATCGCCTTCAAGGCATTAATAATGAATTTCTGGTTTCCTCTCTTTCGCCCCGCGAAAGAGTGCTCGGTGCCGTCCTCGGCTAACATAGTGATGATTCTCGTGCGGTAGTTCATGATCGCACCATGCCGCTCGAGCCAATCGTCACCAAGAATCAAATCCTCACCCTCGATACTCACAACAATAAGATTAGAGGGCCAAGTCCTCTCACAAATAAGCACAGAACAGTCTCGAACCTCCTGATCACCAACGATCCTATCACCGCTAGGAAGCTTAACGATGAAGGGCTCACAAGGCGTCAAACGGTCGAGATTCAAACGGCGCACACAATCCAGAGATATGAACGAATGCGTAGCACCAGAATCGAAAAGCACACTGACAGGATGAGAAAGAATATAAACGGTACCTGTCGCTACGGTAGCCGCTGGATCATCGGCTCTCCGCATCTCATAGACACGCGGGTGGGCGGAGCGACACCGAAGCTCCCCTTAGAGGGCTGACCCGACCTCTCCCCGACTAGCACTCGCGAGACCGAGGAACAAACGATCCCCGATTCACACTTGGTTCCCTAGGCGCTGGAATGGAAGCCCGGGCACCAAGAATTTTCTCTCTCTCGGCACAGAAGCGGCCTTGTGACCCGACCGGCCACACTGATTACACGTCGGCAAAGGGTTCGGACAAACACGACCGATGTGGCCCGCACGACCACAATTGAAACACTTCACATCACGATAAGGAGCACCGGTAGTTCCACGAGGACCCCCTGAACGAGTGGACCACCGCCGGCTGGGGAAGTTAGCGATTGGGATCTCTGTGACCCCCACTCTTGTGGCCCGAAAAGTTCCCGGCGGACTTACGCTTCTTACTCTCGCGGGCCGCCTCACTCGCCACCGACATATCATAAGCAAGGGCCCTACTCGATAATCCTTCAATGTAGTGCATACGAGCCCCGACATATAGACCCGGATCGGCAACGTCATCCGTCTGGAGAAATGGAAAATCGTTTCACTCTCCACGCCAACTTGGGTCTTCCCATAACCCAACTCTTAGAGAAAATCAGCAATGGCTGGAGCTACGGGGATATCCCGTGGTTGAGCATCATAAAAGCATGTACCCGAGCTCGTCGATCGCCACGGGCAATATTCAGTCTCCATCAACTCTTGAAACTCAGCCCACGAAGCAGCATGGTCTTTGGGCCCAACGGCCTCCCACCAGTCCGTAGCGTCCCCTGTGAGAAAGTATTGAGCAATAGGGACTCTACGTTCCCCAGGACAGTTAGTGGCAACGCAGACCTTAGACATCTCCTTGATCCACCCTTCCCAGCCAATCGGGTCTGAAGCTCCCGAAAACTGAGGAGGATGCATCTTGATGACATCTTGGAGCCAACGGTCCGCTCCGCCCCGATTAGCATGGGCTTGATCCGGGTTCTGAACCGCCTGAGCTATTGCCGCCATTTGGTTCACCATCTGTTGCATAACGGCCGCAATACCAAGATCGGCACGCTCCTGAGAAGAAGCATGGCTATGACGGCCGCTGCATCGCCGGCCTCGAAGATCGTGGACGTGGCCGCCCCACCGGCCGCCCCACGTCCGGCCGCGTCCACGACCACGACCGCGACCACGACCTCTTCCAAAGATCCATACTGGAGTTAAATAAGTAGCAAAAGCCATACGAGGATCGCACAAGAAAAGAACAATTACAAGTCGAGAATCCAGTGGTACGATACAAGAAATTAATGAACAAAGGAAAGAAAACTTACGACACCTGGTAGTACTGGAATCATGGCGTGACGATGATGTGCAAAACCAAACACCACAAGACCCAATAAACCAACAAGCCTAGGTATCCATAAACCTAGTGCTCGATACCATTTTCTCGTAACACCCCGGGATATCCAAGGTATATTACGCCGTGAATCCCTATATGGGACCCACCAGCCGAACAAAGATCATACACAACGACTCACGTAAACGATAAAATAACACCACGTCATAAAGACGCAAAATGTAACAATCCACCCGGTTCAACCGGCCAATATAACATCATCATCCAACACAACATAATAAGCAACAATACAATTCAAACGAACAAGAACCCCTTAAGTACTCGAGTACAACTATTAGTTCAAAACCACAAAAGACAAAAAGGTAAAAGACACTAAAACATCACTCGTGCACCATCATCACGCACGGCCATCATCCGTACTGGTCCAGCGCGCTCGTCTCGATGAACCCGACTGAAATTCATAAAACGAATTTCCCCAAAACGGGTCCCCAGAGGGGTTAGCAATTACGCTAGTACAAGTAACCAAATGAACATTTTACATCTTACACATATAGTAATGCATGCCATCAAGAAATCATAGTTTCCAAAACGCTCATTTCCTAAATGCCAATCATCCAAATCACATTTATAAAATGCACCACAATTAACCGCGGATCCACGCCTCTGTGGACCCCTACCGAGACCCCGTCGGATCTAACCCACAGTGGTTAAAAGCAAGCTCGCGGTCCACAGCTTCGTGGAACCCTACCGAGACCCCGTCGAGTCTAACCCGTAGTGAGCATACACACACACACAATTTCTCATACAAAACTACTATGTCAAGATTGTAAGTTCATAAGGATACTTGCCTCGATTAATTAGACGATGACACGAACGGAACGGAAGAGTTGAACACGACCGCAAGGAACCGGCGGAAATGAACCTAACGATTTGAATAGCACAATCACAACCACTTATAAACGATTATGGAAATGGAATACTCCCGGAAACCCGCCTACGATTCATGTATATTCGTATATAAACAACAACGAGGGCGGACCACAACCGAACCCTCTCGATTCCGTAAAAATCCAAAAATTATCCATGAATCCGTAGGAAACTAAAGATACTAACAATATTAATCGTATTCATCAAAAATCCACCAACAAAACGGGACTAATCGGAAGAAAAACCCAAAACCCCCAAATTAATCGGAAATAGGTTTCTAGAGATGTTACCTTCGGAGATTCAAGTACTAAGATCCGTAGAACACGCGTTGGATTGGTTGTCCGGGCTTCACGATCAAAAGGAGATGAAGAAAATCAACACTCAAATGATTTGTGAAGGAAGAACTCTCCCTCAAGCTCTCTCTCTCGGTTGCAGGTGAAGAAAAGGGTAAAAATGAGCTGAAATGCCGAGAAAACGAATTTATAGGGCGGACAGACTCGACCGTGTCTGACATGACATGGTCGTGGCGCGCAGTCGGCCGGCAGGGACTCGACCGTGTCCTGCATGACACGGTCGCGGCGCGAAGGGGACCTACCGATAGTGACCCGTCCGGCGCTCGGCAATGACTCGACCGTGTCCTGGAACACGGCCGCCTTCAAGCGCCGCTCCGGCTTATCCGGACGAGTACGGCACGGGCCGTGTCGGACGACACGGCCGGGTCTGAGGCGCCGCCCGCTTATCCGGACGAGTACGCACGGCACGGCCGTGTCGGACGACACGGCCGAGTCCGGCCAGTGATCGGCCGAAAGCTGAAAAATGAGCGGGTGAACGAAAACGATCATAACTCTCTCGTCCGGACTCCGATTGACTCACCGTTTGAACCATTGGAAAGCTAATTCGATGCTCTATAATATTGCAAGGATTTAGAATTTTTGGAGTTACCAAAAATTAATGGTGATCTAACGAAGTCGAACTCATATGAGGAAAGTTGGAACAATGAACAATAACGAGAATACAGTTCAACAGTTGACAGAAAGGACATACTGAAAGATACACGAGGGTCACTATGACCGAGAAATATACCAAAAATGAAAATACAGGGGAAAGAAAAATACCGGATATTACATGATTGATGTACAAATCAGGGGGAAATGTAGACTTGAGGGGGAGTCTTACATCCAAAACGTACGTTATACTCTTTTCCTTCCAAGGATCATTTTTCCCACAGGGTTTTTATCACTTGGAAAGGTTTTTAATGAGGTAACAAGATGTACGATTTTAGGGATCGATGGAATGATCACCTTAGTAGCGCTATGATCAAATGTAACGATCATATGAGAGGATAGATTCAAAGGACGAAGTCTAAACTCGATGTGTCTAGATGTTGTACTCTTTTCCCTACGATCAAGACATTTTTCCCACTGGGTTTTTGCTTGACGAGGTTTTAACGAGACAACATGACATGCGCTTGTAGACTAGGCACAAGAGGGAGTGTTAAAGGAATAATACCCATTGTGTGCCTAAGTCTGTTAGTTTACGGGCTTTCCAAGTTAGGATTTGGCTAAGGCCTGACTGTATGTATTTCTCCCTATTTAAAGGGAGCTCATCAATGGAATAATACAACAACAACTTTTGCCCTACATTTTATCTCAGTTATTTTCCCTTCAACATTATTGAAGATTTGCTCTGTTAAGAAGTGATAAATAGTGCCTTCAAAGTTCTAGAATCAATCTACAAAATTTATTTACCTTAATTAACTATTATATTAAGTCCGTATGTATCTTAAGTAAGGATTGGTATTACCTTTATAAAATAATTGTATTAGATAGATAATATATTAATCTATTATATTATAAGATTGAGTCCCTTGATTAAATGTGGAGTAATCAAGACACTCAAAATGGAATCCCAAAATTTAATGTGAAGTATTAGAAAATCGAGTTTTAATGTCAGGTTTACAACATTCATGTCTCTTCATTAATCGAAGGTATACAAAGAAGTATGGAGTTACACTCTCATCATTAATCGGAGGCAAACAAAGCATCATGGAGTTACACCATCGTTGGAATATAAACAATCTTTGGAGTTACAACATTAACCATAATCTCATGGCTATAAAATAGAGGTGCACTCCTTTTACATTCCGCCATAATCGCCCATAGAGTCATGAACAGAACTATTAATCGCCCAAAGTATGTTCATTGTTTATTTCTTTCAACTTCTTCATGTTTAATGAATAATCAATCAACATTTATTATAAATTTTTCATGTGTCTACTTGAAAAAAATACTATAAATAACACATTCATGCAAAAAAACACATCACATTATATCACAACATTGGTACAAAACTAGATGTTTAACGTGCGATTTATCTATCGAGAATGATGCAAGTAACAATGCTTCCATGTCTGATAGTGATA
This sequence comes from Orobanche coerulescens, assembly GCA_033398695.1. NCBI lineage: Eukaryota > Viridiplantae > Streptophyta > Magnoliopsida > Lamiales > Orobanchaceae > Orobanche > Orobanche coerulescens. The sequence goes on along the minus strand of CM065815.1, from coordinate 29,372,557 downwards.
ATAGGAAGGCAAAAGCTCGCGAGAGGCAAGCTGCAATAATGGTACAGTGTTTGTTTATATTCTATAACATGAATTACATTTTTACGCTATTATATTAATAGTTGATATCAGGTTTTTCAACTATATTAGATGCAGGCAAAAATGAAGGCATTCATGGAGAACATAAATTCATAAGCATAAAGTGGCTTAGATGATTCTAATGATGCTGAAGAAAGTATCTCTGGAGTTGCAAACAATTTGGATGAACCTGAGTGTGTAATCTGTTCTATTTGCCATGGGGCTAACTCAAAGTCTCCTTTGTCATTTTCAATTCTTCTCCAGGTTTGTGATCTCATTATACACCATAGTTTAGGCTTTACGTTAGTGAATTCTCTATTAAAAATATGCGTTTGGGTTTTTACTGAGCCTTTGATGTAGTTAGTTATTACTATATACGAGTATCTAATTTATGTGGTTTTGTTGTATAGGATGAACGAATATCAGAAACTTTCAAGAAGATGGATAGTTTTAAAGAGGAAGCTGCGAATCTCGAGAGATTAGTTTTGCTTCTCTAAACGAAAAAGGTTGCGATTTTACAGATAAGTTGTTAGATATGTATTGCTATGTGGAAATGATTATGGTTTTATAATGTGCCTTTATATTTGTGATTTAGTTTCTGGAAAAGCGAGGAGCGGAAGTTGAGTTCCAAGTATAGTAAAGTGTTTATGTGTGTTGTGCTTGTATTTGTGTTTGCATGTGCCTTTATATTTTGTGATTTAGGTTCTGGAGAAGCGAGCAGCGGAAGTTGAGTTCAAGTATAGTAAAGTGTTTATGTGTGTTGTGTTTGTATTTGTGTTTGTCTTTTTTTAGTTTTATCATTTTTAGTCCATTTGACTATTTTTATTGCATCGTTAATCCTTGATGTATTTACATTGTTAGTCCCTAATGTACTTTTTTAAATTTTATGTAATGTGTTTTCCATTAATGAAATTTATTTTTAGTTAAACATGTTGTTTTATTCGAAGTAAAAGGCAAATAGCATTGTACGAAATAATAATTATAATGACGAAATCATGTTCTCAAATAGTGCAATATTTGATGTGATTTATTAGAAATAAGTCAGGTAATATTTGTGATTATATGAATTTAGTATGTTAGTTTATAGGGAACTATTATCTCTTTTAACAAGTGAACAAAACCGACTAATATGTTTAGTAGATTGGTCTTTGCAATGCTCATTAATGGACAAACTAATCGATTTTTTTCTAAAAAAGTTGTGTTTTAGACACAAGCAAAAAAAATAAGGCCCGTGCATCACATTAGTAAATTTCAACCTTAAATAAAAAGAAATAGAAATAAATACTTTTCTTACAGTTATCACCTTGAATAATGAATATAGAGGAAAAACTACAGATTTTGCTCGAACCCATTTGCAAATTATAATAACAAATTAAAAAAGTTAAGCTTAAGACATAAGCAAAAGTTCAATAGTTTATCGGAAAAGAAAACCGGTGGAACGCACGAGTCTGAATGTCTCGTTTATATTAATAATTCTCTCACAATTTAATACCGTACTCTTTTGCTTTAATTATCTAAATCTTTATTATGATCACTTTTCCCCCCTTAATTATCTTAATTCCAACAATTTATTGATTTGCAACTTCTGCATACAATACAAATATGTTTCTCCAATGAAGAATAAATATATATATATATATATATTCTCATACCTTATTAATAATTGTCTGGGTGCAGTTGGATTATCTAGAAACTATGTATCAAAAAATTAATGTTTCCAGCTAGCTCTTCACGATGCTATAGATTTGCTTTGATTGCTTTGAATACTTTGATTGCTTGTAAATATTTTTCGCATCGTACTTCTTCTGCTCAATCTTTCTTCATATATTTATAGTAAGATCTTGAGCTTCATAGCCGTTGCATCTTTGTAACAATTCATTCCGTTGGAGAATGGACTTCATTGTTTATCTTTCATCTCTTTGCACGGCTTTGTCCCTTTCTTCAAATCTGACCGTTTGAAGATGTATCTTCCCGTTGCGCCACTGTCCTTTGATTACTTTATATAGAAAGTCTTTAGAGCGTGAATCTCGATGAATATTCTATTTCTTAATTTCCAGGAATCAATCAATTTGTCTCCTTGGCTTTCTTGTGTTTGGCCGTTATTGTTGACTTTTCAACGCTTCCTGACGTATACAGTTGATATCCAAAACTTGGCGGATATGTCATCTGTGATAAACTCAACTGATAAAACCTATCTGATCTATTGGTCAAATCCTCTCTGATATGTTGGTAAAACCTCTCTGATATGTTGTCTGGATAAAAACTTTTTGATATCCAGTCTTGAAAGGTTGGCTCTTATACACTTGTCCAAACCTCTCTGATGTGTTTGGTTAAACCTCTATGATATCATGCTTTGACCAAAACTCATCTGATATTCTGGCTGTTATGTGCTTAGACAAAAATTGTCTTCTGAGGTATTTAGCTGTACTTCAGACATGGTCAAACCCGACTGATATTTTCCTTTGACCGAAATCAGACTGATATTTCATCGGTCAAACCTGGTTGATATCTTGCGTTGACCAAAACCTCGGTTGATAATTGTAATATCCTGAATTTCTATGATGGATTGTTTAATGTTATTTTATCCGAGTTATATTGCACAGTGTAGAATCTGTACAGTATGAATACAATAATTAAAGGACTGAGACAACTGTATTAGTATAATTGTCGTAGTTGGTCGACAATTGCATTTGATGATATTGTGTATCATATGAGAATATTATTGGAATGAGTATATGTAGTCAGTATGTCATGTATACATATCCAGTGTGTCGAGACGATGGACAGGTGGGATTGGCTAAGTATAGCCTAATTAACGTACGCTAACATAAGGACTTAGCGCCCGCTAATGTGTAGAGCTTACATACGCTAAGAAGGACAATTAACGCACGTAAGATCATATCGGACAGGATCCAGGTTGTGGCCGACAGGTAGGTCCCTACTCGAGTCAACGACATTTAGCGCACGCTAAGCATAGGGCTTAACATACGTTAATTGTAGACCAGTTAAATGGAATCTCGGCTTTGAGGGTTGCTTTCGGCAAGTAGGATCCATGCACATTCGACGAAAGTGCAGACAACAAAGAGTTAATGTGCGCTATGGATGAAGACTTACGTACGTTAATCGGGTAGAGTATTTACGTACGCTAAAGGACGCACATTGTGTGCGTAAGGATATCTGTTGCCAAAATACGTAGCCTTTGGACTACGCATTGGGTACGTTATGTTTGTAGTATTGTGTACGCTATGTGCATTTATGTACGTTAGTTGAGGAACAGTATGTACGTAAACTGATTACTGTAGCAAATCAACGCCTATATTACGTACACTATTGCATGGGCTTTACATACGTAAGTTATTGTGCTAAGTAAGGCAGTAGCCTCTGGAACATGATAGTGTATGCTATCAAAGTCAGTTAGCGCACGCTATGACTGATAACGCACGTTAAGCTAAGTGGCTAGCGGCCGTTATGGATTGTGCAGGTTATAAAGTAAGGATTGGTCCTTCATTCCTCACAAACCAAATTAAGTCTTCTACCCATATAATTGTCCCTCTACATATGTAGATGATATTGAACTTCTTTTAACTTGGTTATGAGCTTGGGAGCACGGATTGGAGCCTTGTTCTTAGAATTGATGATGATTCTTGGAAGGAGATCGATTGTTCTTCATTGTAGTTCATCAATACAAGGTAATATTCGTATCCCTCTGATTGTAGCTCGGTTTTTGGAAGGATGTTTGTATGTTAGAAAGCATGCTGGTCTATCCTATTGTTTATTATGATGTTATACATGAATAAATGGAATTGTAACAAGAGATTAAAGATATTGGTTAAGGTTATTCATATTATAAGAGTTGCAATTCGTTCAAGCATGCCCGTAAGATGGATTATCAGATTTTGTTGATGTTGTTGTTGATATATGGGGATTGATATGATTCTTGTGGTTTTGAGATTGTGTTGTTCATCTTCAAAATATATTATTGGTTAATCTCTCCTATCATTTTCAGATTCTTGATGTTGTGTTGTGGTTTACTTCATATGATGATAAATATGGAAGTGATGTTATGACTCTTGGTGTTTCATGGAGTTTGTATTGAGGAAGAAGATGATATATCGATATATATATATATATATATATATAAAAATATATATATATATATATCTTGGATTATGAGTTAGACGATTGTTTAGATGTTAGAACATATTGGATTATGTTGGTTTGTTGATTATGAACATGATTATGGATTACTTGGCGTTCTTGAAGAAGTTCTTGGTGAATATAACATATCAAGATGATTATATGTTGAAGTTTTTGGATATGAACATGGAATGTTCATATATAGAATTAAGTTATGTTGATTGATGATGTGATTTTCGTATAATAATATGAGCATGATAATGAGATCGAATTTGGAAAGATTATGTTTAATCTTGAAATATGATTATTCATGATATTGAACTATTTGCATAGTTCGGATTGGTGATTATATCAGTATTATTGCTTTATTATAAGTTACGACTATGAACAAGGAGGAATCTTGTTAATTCATATATGAGATTGAATTCGGAATTAAGTATGTTATAATCCTTGTTATCGGGTTGGATTAATTGTTGATATGATTATCAGATTGAGGAATCGTATTATGGTTATGAGTTCGTAATTGTTTGAGTTGGAATTGTTCGGATTTTGTGTTTAATCGAGATATTGTGGAACCATTGAGTTTGTTGATTGGTTATATCGATTGTTGATTGTTATCGAACTTGTTGTTATTGATTATTATAATAGGTTGTGAGGATCGATCGTTGATTAGAATAATATGTTGCGGTCGAGTTCGAGGATGTTCGTGAATTGTTTTGGTTGGGGCCAAGGAGCTTGTAGATGAATGCAAGAAAATTGGTAACGACTTCACTATCATTGTATCGGTATCGAGGCAAGTTATTACTTGTTCAGTTTATAATATTTAATGAATGGTTTCAGTTTCATTTTGTTTACAATACATATATCAATGATTATAATTGTGAACTCTGGAGATTTGGATTGTATGTTGTTTTTTGATTTTAGGAGTTAAAGCATAACATATATGATTTACATTTATTATTGGTATACTTGGGTATCAAGGATACGTTGTGGTAAAGGCGAGGATATGAGTTACCTATAGTCCGTGGTACTTTTGGATCGTCGATTATTGAAGACAATTGTTGGTTATGGTTTTGACATCGAGATTTCTCTCGAAAGGACTGGGGAGACGATGGTTTAGATGTTAGAACATATTGGATTATGTTGGTTTGTTGATTATGAACATGATTATGGATTACTTGGCGTTCTTGAAGAAGTTCTTGGTGAATATAACATATCAAGATGATTATATGTTGAAGTTTTTGGATATGAACATGGAATGTTCATATATAGAATTAAGTTATGTTGATTGATGATGTGATTTTCGTATAATAATATGAGCATGATAATGAGATCGAATTTGGAAAGATTATGTTTAATCTTGAAATATGATTATTCATGATATTGAACTATTTGCATAGTTCGGATTGGTGATTATATCAGTATTATTGCTTTATTATAAGTTACGACTATGAACAAGGAGGAATCTTGTTAATTCATATATGAGATTGAATTCGAAATTAAGTATGTTATAATCCTTGTTATAGGGTTGGATTAATTGTTGATATGAATATCAGATTGAGGAATCGTATTATGGTTATGAGTTCGTAATTGTTTGAGTTGGAATTGTTCGGATTTTGTGTTTAATCGAGATATTGTGGAACCATTGAGTTTGTTGATTGGTTATATCGATTGTTGATTGTTATCGAACTCGTTGTTATTGATTATTATAATAGGTTGTGAGGATCGATCGTTGATTAGAATAATATGTTGCGGTCGAGTTCGAGGATATTCGTGAATTGTTTTCTTTGGGGTCAAGGAGCTTGTAGATGAATGCAAGAAAATTGGTAACGACTTCACTATCATTGTATCGGTATCGAGGCAAGTTATTACTTGTTCAGTTTATAATATTTAATGAATGGTTTCAGTTTCATTTTGTTTACAATACATGTATCAATGATTATAATTGTGAACTCTGGAGATTTGGATTGTATGTTGTTTTTTGATTTTGGGAGTTAAAGCATAACATATATGATTTACATTTATTATTGGTATACTTGGGTATCAAGGATACGTTGTGGTAAAGGCGAGGATATGAGTTACCTATAGTCCGTGGTATTTTTGGATCGTCGAATATTGAGGATAATTGTTGGTTATGGTTTTGACATCGAGATTGCTCTCGAAAGGACTGGGGACAAATACTCTAATCATTTTTGTCATTTAGTATCGATCATGTTGTGATACATTCGTGTATTATTGTTGCCATGCATTTGTGTATTTTGTTATCATGCATTTGTGCATTGTTGTTCTATGTCCACCTCGTGTTGGTCCGACGGGATCATCTTGGGATCTATACTGTATGTGCTGGATCATTGGATGGGTTTTCCACCTCATGTTGGTCCGACGGGATCATCTTGGGATCTATGTAGTGAAAGTCGGATCATCGGATTACCCATGTGTTGTCGTGCATACGTGTATTGTTAGTTATCCACCTCATGTTGATGTAATAGAATCACCATGGGATCTATGCAATGAACGCTGGATCATCGGATTTCCATGAGTATACGTTATTGTTATTGTTGTGGGCATATTGATGTTGTAATGTGGGTATGCATTTGTAGGTCTTTTGTAGGACCATGTCCGTATGTTGTATTGATTTGATCTCGGATTAGACTAACGTGATTCGTCGTGGCATTGCGTACCTTGAGTTATCTTTCGTGTTTCTTTCTTGGTACTTGTCTTTAGATGGATAATCGATAATCATGTTGAGATTTGATGATGTTATCCAATGGATTAGATTGGCCAGAATTGGTATGTTCCGTATTGGTGAGTTATGATGATGTTTTGAGAATCTTCGGTATTGTTTGGGATATAGTACAGATATTTGTGTATGAGTTCATTGTGTTATTGAGAATACGAGATGTGAAATATGGTAAGGATTATTTCGATGAAGATTACCACTAGTTGGTAAGGTTATGACGATAAGATTCCATTGGTAGTATTCTTACTTGGTAATTTCATTGGTATGTAATTATTAATGTGATGTTATCGTTATCTTGATGAGTATTATGGCTGACCCCATCGTGGGTCTTATTTTTAGGTACTCGGAGATTGAGCTTGTAGCGGTCATGAAGAGATGAGTTTCCCGGATGATACTGGCTATGGTGTGTATTTGGGAATTGCGTATTTTGACCAGTTCCGCTGCAAAAGTATTTTTAACTATTTGTTATATCCGCTGCGTGAGTATTTTTAAATGGTCTGTATTTTGCAACTCCGGTTATTTTGGAAAATAAATTTCTAAACTATTTTGTCAGTATGTATAAGCGGTGGCTTAACGTATACTTTTGAATCTGTTGAGTTTTGGCATTTTGGCCTTGTACTTCCAAATGAAATTTTACGCCGGTATTTCATAAATGAATTTTATAAAGTCTTTGAATATTTTTAAAAGATATTACCGTCATCGCCGCTTGGGCATATTTGAAATGTTTGTAAAATGTCATTTAGCCTTATGGGTTCCCCCGCGGGGCCCACAGCGCTGTAATATTCACGGACCCCGGGGTGTTACAATAATATACATGTTCTATACTTAGCCAAATTTCTACTTGATCAACATGATCAATACTTAGCCTAAGCTTTTAAAGGCCTATAGAAGATACTCATTTGGTTCTTCTTTACAATGCCAAGTACATACATTTTAACAAATCTTGAATACAGGTATGACATCATCATAATCTTTATATATTCCTAACAATGTATTCTTGCACGGCGATGTCGTTGTCACAATACTATTGAGGCGCTGGTACTTGGTGAGAATATCCTTCTTCTTGATATATTAATATAATCAGTCATCACAATATTTATTTTATTGCATGTTATACATATTCCTATTATCAAGTACTTGTACCGGCCGTTTGCTGACCCCTTCGGGGGTGAATACCTTTTTGTGTATTCAGGTACAGATCTTCATGGCGAGCAGGTGCAGGAGGGGCATGATTACAACGAGTAGCTGTGATATCGCCTCGGTAATCGTTGCCTTTTTATTCGTGTGTTTTGGTCTTGATTTGTATATGTACTCGCGAGTACTATTATTGTTGATGTTATGCCCGTTTGTGGGCTTGGGAACTGTCTGTAACACCCTCAATCCGCTCAGGGATATTACACGCCGTAGAACCTTTCCTCAAGGATCTACCAGATTGGTAACAACATAGAACATCTCAACAATGCCTTTAAGGCTAAAATGACTCATTAGGCCGATTTGGTCATTCAATAAAAACATACAACTCGATTACGATACTTGCCCACACAGGGGTCGAATACAACACACTCCCGTACAACGGGGAAAGTGTAATATCCGTGTTTTCTATTTTTGGTAATTTCTATTTTTGGTGTATGTTCGTTTCGGACAACTCGCTTAGCACTGTTTTGGAATTCTGAATCTATTTTGTTTTTGGAGTTTTTCCGTCTGGATGAGTTTCGAGGATGTTTTTGCATAATTTCATCTTAATTTATATCTTGTCGTATGCACGTTCGATTCTCGTAAAACTTGTTCGTTTCCGTTGTTTCTTGATTTGTATAAGTTTGTATGGTTGATTTGGTCGTGTTGAAATTTTCGGTTTGTTAATCCGACGTTGCATCGTGATTTTTCGGGCTCTTGGGCCGTTTTGAAATTTTCATAAGTTTGGGAATTTCGCTTCATTTGCTTCATTTGAGACTCTCTAGTGATCGGGATTATATTTTCTTTCAAAACTCGGCTTCGTTGTTTTGGATACCCCATGTTTATACTCTTGATTCTATCCTTGCGTTGCGTTTCGTCGTTGTATCATTGTCTTGAGCTAAGTGTTTAGCGATCTTTGACTGCTTGCATGCATAACGTCGTTATGCATGCTTCTTCGTACGATATATAGGTATCATAACGTCGTTATACCCCATTGGTAACGTCGTTATGGTTTCGCATGAAAATGTCGATTGTTCGTTACGTGCGTTAACTGAGAGGGGTTACGTCGTAACCTTCATAACGTCGTTAACAATAGGCGTTAACGTCACGTAACTTCGCCGTCAGTCTTTTAATTCTGACTTATTTCCGGTCGACTTATTTCACTCCTTTTCTTTCTTTCTCGCGACGTGAGTTTCCTTTGGGCGATTTCAAGCGATTCATCCGGTGCGATCCATAGGAACCTTCTAAAGATCGATTTTGCATCCCAAGCAAGGTTTATCATCATCATAATCATCCTCCATCCGTCCGAATCGAGGTATACATCGATGAACCCTAGTTTTTGGGGATTTCGGGATTTTTGGCAAAATTCTTCCTTTTAATCCGTTTTGGCTTCGACGACTTGTTAGATTACGATTGTGTAGTCGTAAATCCCTTGTTTCCAGTATAGTTTAATGGATTTAACCTAGTAATTTCTTCATTGTTAGATTATAGCCATCGTGGACTTCGTATTTTCCGACAAATCGTTCCGAGGGGTAGAATTAGGATTAATTCTTACCTTTCCGCATTATTGAGACTTGTGTATACCGTTATTGTGTTAGGAACGGATTTGGGAAGATTGTTCGGACCGAAACCTATTCCTTAAATCGTTTCCTTCGTTTCGTTTCATTCAAGGCAAGTACATGTATTACATTTCGTTATGTATGTTGTGGTTTTAAAAATGAATGATGAATTGTGATTTTCGGGTGCGTGAGTTGTGTTCCTTCCTACCGGAGTGTCCGACGGGATGTCTGGGGGTCGATACTAAGGGGAACGGCCGCGAAGGGAACTTGGGTGCGTGTGTGATTGAACTTCCACCGGAGTGTCCGACGGGATGTCCGGGGTCGATACTAAGGGGTACGGCCGCGAAGTGGTATCCCACCCGGAGTGTTCGACGGGATGTCCGGGGTCGATACTAAGAATGCGGCCACGGGATACCAGTTGTGATTTTGTGATATCGTGATGATTGGAACTGATTTGATTGCCAATGTAGTATTCCGGAATATATATATATGGCAAATGATTTCTGATTGAGATGATTGTGCTAAAAACCGTATTTTTGTATATAATGTTGTGTAATTGTGTACTTGCACTAGCTATTCGAATGCTAATCCCCTTAAATGGGGGAAATGCGTCTTATGCATTTCAGGTACCGGGAGAGCTGAGGAGCAGGCACGGGACACGCACGTAAAGGATGGGCTGGCTTGATGATGTGGCTCGAGTCTGTAATTTTATGTTTTGTCATTGCATTTGTCAGTCTTTGGAANTAAACTGTCTACTTTTAAACTTGGTTTAAGTCCCCTGCGTGGGCAACGGATTGGTATTTATTTTATGTTCATGTACTCCGTTAAAATTGTTTTGGCCGAGGCCACGGCCTTATTTACTTTTGAGTGCATTGTTTGGATTTGCATTGTGGGTTTGTGTCATGTGTTAGCCTGGTAGACCTCATGAGGGTTCTACGGCGTGTAATGTCCCATTTGTGAATTGGGGTGTTACATTTATGGTATCGGAGCTTAGGTTTTGAATACCTAGGCTGTCGGTGAATTTTGGGTCTGTCAGTTATGTCGTTAGAGTCAGTCGTTGAGCCTAATATCATCACGCTACCGTCTTTTCGTGCGACCCGTGGCTGTAAGTCTCCTCGAACTCTTATATTTCTGTAATTCGTTTTCTTGCGTAGTTCGGAATTGTGACTTGTGCTACCAACTTTGTGAATTGTGAATCTTTCGATCTTGATCTTTTCGTATTTTCTTGAGTATGTTGAGAGGTCGTGGTAGACCGGCTAGGGGTGCGGCCGAGGCCATGGTCGGGTGCCGATAATGAAGAGGGCTCACTTTCTCGATCCTCTGCAGACTCGGCCTCTCACTCGGTGCCGTCGGGTAATAATGCCGACGCGGAGCTCTGCCGTACTTGGCCGATTAGTAGCCCGGCTTACTCGAATAGCTCGGGGTGGGCCTTGAGAATCCACCCCGACACGAAGAGGAAGCTAGTAAGTGGCTTCAGACGGTGACTAAGATGCACCCTCCTCGTTTCTCGGATCTTGACTCCCTCGGTTGGGAGAATTGGCTCTTTCGATTGTCCAGACCTTTGATGCCGTAGCTTGTCCCGAAGACAGGAGGGTACATATTGCCCAATACCTCTGGATAAGGAAGGCTGCGGAATGGTGGGAGGCCGTTACGCCCGAGAGACCGTCGGGCCACTTGGGATGAGTTCGAGGTGCTATGGAAGCGAATATTGTCCACCGCCGATTAAAGAGCGCAGAATTGTGGAGTTCTTCACCGCTACACCTCAGGATGTGCCTATTTCTCAGGCCATCATTACTTACAATCAGCAGTTGGGTTTCGTGAGAGATCAGGTGAGGACGGAAGCTGATAAAATCCGTTACTTTAATATGCGTATGAAACCGCATATCAGGCAGAGTATGGCACCGCTCATGTGTGCCACTTTGAAGGAGTATCAGGATCGCGCTCTAGCGATCGAGATGGCCGCACCAGAATCAGAGTTAGGTGCCGAGGCCAAGAAACAGAAAACAGTTGGCAACTTCTCAGCCGGCAAGAGTGGACGATTTTCGAGAGCACAGTCTGCCCCTACACCGGGGAAGAGGCCATTTCATCTGGCTGGGGGATCTCAGGGTAACCGTTTAGTTCAGTCCGTTGCTTCTGGTGGCAGGGTTTGTTTTAACTGCAACCAGTATGAGCATTTGATGAAGGATTGCCCTTTTCCGTCAGTTATTTGCTTCACTTGTGGGCAGACCGGGCATCGGGCGACTCATTGTGAGAGGGCCACCAGGGCTGTTAGAGTTCCGACTACCACTACCGATCAGAGGGATCACAGCACTCCAGCTACTTATGTTCCGCAGAGTTCGAGTCGTGGTAGGGGACGGGGTCAGCCGGATCGCCGTGCAGCCTCGAGTTCGGGTTCAGTTCACCCCCGATTGTATCAGATGAGGCGTACAGAGGAGACAGATGTTCCAGTGGCGTCAGGTACTACTCAGATCCTTACTCATCCAGTGTCAGTGCTTTTTGATTCGGGTGCTACCCATTCATTTATTGCTTCGGATTGTGTGAGTCGTATTGGTTTTGACTGCTTATTTGAGTGTGAGCCATTTGTAGTGGGTACACCCAGTGGGGATCGTATGGTTGGGGACCGGGAAGTTAGGGATTGCCCAGTGAGGATCGGGAGCCGGGATTGGCCCTCGACTCTCATTGTTATAGACCTTAAGGGTGAGGATTTAATCCTCGGAGACGATTGGTTGGATCGTCACGGTGCTATCATGAACTATCGGACTCGTACCATCTCGATAGTTGCCGAGGACGGCACCGAGCATACTCTCGTCGGCTGTAAGCCGGGTAGATCGGGGAGCGTGATTAGCGCGTTGAAGGCGATGAAACTTCTGAACCAGGGTTGTGTCGGCTACTGGTGTTTCGCTCTGCAGGCGGAAGATGGTGAGGTTGACATATCGTCGATTCCAGTTGTTAGCGAGTATCCTGATGTATTTCCGGACGACTTGCCGGGATTACTACCACATCGAGAGGTGGAGTTTCCTATCGATCTTGAGCCGAATGCGGCCCCTATTTCTCGAGCACCGTATCGTATGGCACCGTCGGAGATGCTAGAGTTGAAGAATCAGTTGGGAGAATTGTTAGATAAAGGGTATATTCGACCGAGCGCATCGCCTTGGGGTGCGCTGTACTTTTGTTAAGAAGAAGGATGGATCGCTTCGTTTATGTATCGATTATCGAGAATTAAACAAGTTGACCATCAAAAATAAATACCCTTTGCCGGATTGACGACTTGTTTGATCGGCTTCGGGGCGGCAGTCTTCGAAGATTGATTTGCGATCGGGCTACTACCGGTTGAGGATTCGGGGCGTCGATATTCGAAAGTGCCTTTCGGACGAGATATGGCCATTACGAGTTTGTGGTTATGCCTTTCGGGCTAACTAATGCCCAGTTGTTCATGCGCTTAATGAACAAAGTTTTTATTGAGTACTGGACAAATTCGTAGTCGTTTTTATCGACGATATTCTTATCTATTCACGGAGTCGGGAGGAGCACGCCTTACATCTTGGATTGTATTAGACACTTTGAGGGCCGAGCGGTTATGCACGCGAAGTTCTCTAAGTGTGAGTTTTGGCTCGAGGAAGTGACGTTCCTCGGGCATGTGATTTCGGCGGAGGAGTTCGGGTAGATCCGCGAGAAGATAGAGGCGATGATGGCTTGGGAGCCGCCTAAGAATGTGAAGGAGGTGAGGAGTTTTCGGGTCTTGCCGGTTATTACCGTAGATTCGTTGAGGATTTTCTAAGATCGCTAGACCACTCACTCGGTTGCTCCGAAAACTCGGAGGTTCGAGTGGGTGCAGACAGGCGGGACGCTTTGACGAGTTAAAGAGACGTTTGACTACCGCACCCGTTTTAGCATTGCCTCGGGGAACGAGGATTTCGTAGTGTATAGTGATGCTTCGGGCCTTGGGCTTGGATGTGTTTTGATGCGAGAGAGACAGTGATTGCTTATGCGTCCCTTGATTGAAACCTTATGAGGTAAATTATCCCACGCACGATTTGGAGTTAGTGCGGTCGTTTTCGCCTTAAAGATATGGAGGCATTATCTCTATGGGTCGTCGTGTAAGATTTTACGGACCACAAGAGTCGAAGTACATCTTCAGACGAGAAAGAGTTGAATATGAGGCGTAGGTGGTTAGAGTTAATTAAAGATTACGACCTCGAGATACTTTACCATCCGGGTAAGGCCAACGTAGTGGCGATGCGTTGAGCCGAAAACCGATGGCTTTACTGATGTTAGAAGTACTTACACCACGAGTAGGATCCAGCGAGATTTCATCTCGAATATTGAGGTTTGGGTTCGAGAGTTCAGGCCGGCTTTGTGCGTTAGAGATCACTTCGTCCTTGATGATGATATTAAGGCGAAACAAGATGATGATCCGTGTTTGGTCCAGGTTGAGGGAGGATGTGAGGAAGGGGAAAGCCCTGGATTTGTGATTCGAGATGATGGCGTTACGAGATTTCGCGGCATTATGTGTACCGAATGTTATTGAGCCGAGAAATAAGATCTTGAGCGAAGCTCATACCACGCCTTACTCCATACATCCTGAGTACGAGTAAAATGTACAAGGACGTGAGGAGTAACTACCGTGGAGTAATTTGAAGACAGACGTTAGCGAGTTCGTGTCGAGATGTTTGACTGTCGCGAGTTAAGATCGAGCATCAGCGACCCGCGGGGTTTTTGCGACCACTTCCCATCCCGGAGTGGAAATGGGAGGATATTTCTATGGATTTCATTACCAGTATGCCTAGGACTCGGACTGGAATGAATATGATTTGGGTTATTGTCGATCGACTGACCAAATCAGCTCATTTCCTGGGTATTAAGGACACTTGGGGTCCAGAGAGACTGGCACGAGTGTTTATTGCAGAGATCGTGAGATTACATGGGACTCCTAAGAGTATTGTTTCGGATCGTGATGGCCGGTTTGTATCACATTTTTGGCAGGCTGTTCATCGAGCTTTGGGGACTGAGTTGAGACTCAGTACCTCTTACCACCCTCAGACTGACGGGCAGTCAGAGCGAACGATCCAGACGTTGGAGGATATGTTGAGAGCCTGTGCCGTAGATTGGAAGGATGATTGGGAGTCGCACTTGCCATTGATCGAGTTTACGTACAACAATAGTTGGCACGCCTCGATCAAAATGGCACCATTTGAGGCATTGTATGGGAGGAGGTGCAGATCGCCGTTGTGTTGGGACGATGCGTCCGAGCTGATTGGTACCGAGCCCGATATGGTAGTTGAGACGAGGGAGAAGATTACTCTGATTCGTGATAGATTGTTGACGGCCCAGAGTCGGCAAAAGTCTTATGCCGACACGCGTCGCCGGCCGTTGGAGTTTGAGGTGGGAGATCATGTCTTGCTTAAGGTGTCGCCGACACGGGGAGTTTACCGCTTAGTAGGAAGGGTAAACTTAGTCCGAGATATATTGGGCCGTTTGAAATTTTAGAGAGTGGGAGAGCTTGCCTATCGGTTGGGTTTGCCGCCGTCCTTGAGTCACGTTCATAACGTATTTCATATTTCGACTTAGGAAGTACGTATCGGACCCTAGCCATATTCTTGATTTTGGAGAGATCGGGTGGGGCCCGACATTACCATTGAGGAGAGGCCGATTGATTTTAGAGCGTCGGGTGAAGCAACCGTCACAAAACCATTCCTCTGGTTAAAGTTCAATGGTCGAGACATGGATCCGAGGAAGCCACATGGGAGACGGAAGAGAGTATGCGGTCGAGATACCCCGAGTTGTTCGCGTTGTAAGTTTCGGGACGAAACTTATTTTTAGGGGGAGATAATGTAATATCCGTGTTTTCTATTTTTGGTAATTTCTATTTTTGGTGTATGTTCGTTTCGGACAACTCGCTTAGCACTGTTTTGGAATTCTGAATCTATTTTGTTTTTGGAGTTTTTCCGTCTGGATGAGTTTCGAGGATGTTTTTGCATAATTTCATCTTAATTTATATCTTGTCGTATGCACGTTCGATTCTCGTAAAACTTGTTCGTTTCAGTTGTTTCTTGATTTGTATAAGTTTGTATGGTTGATTTGGTCGTGTTGAAATTTTCGGTTTGTTAATCCGACGTTGCATCGTGATTTTTCGGGCTCTTGGGCCGTTTTTGAAATTTTCATAAGTTTGGGGAATTTCGCTTCATTTGCTTCATTTGAGACTCTCTAGTGATCGGGATTATATTTTCTTTCAAAACTCAGCTTCGTTGTTTTGGATACCCCATGTTTATACTCTTGATTCTATCCTTGTGTTGCGTTTCGTCGTTGTATCGACTGTGCTGAGCTAAGTGTTTAGCAGTGCTGAACTGCTGCATGCATAACGTACGTTATGCATGCTCCTTTACGTACGTTATATAGGTATCATAACGTACGTTATACCCCATTGGTAACGTACGTTATGGTTTCGCAGAAAATGTCCAGATTGTTCGTTACGTACGTTAACCTGAGAGGGGTTACGTACGTAACCTTCATAACGTACGTTAACAATAGGCGTTAACGTACGTAACTCGCCGTCAGGTCTTTTAATTCCTGACTTATTTCCGGTCGACTTATTTCACTCCTTTTCTTTCTTTCTCGCGACGTGAGTTTCCTTTGGGCGATTTCAAACGATTCATCCGGTGCAATCCATAGGAACCTTCTAAAGATCGATTTTTGCATCCCAAGCAAGGTTTATCATCATCATAATCATCCTCCATCCGTCCGAATCGAGGTATACATCGATGAACCCTAGTTTTTTGGGGATTTCGGGATTTTTGGCAAAATTCTTCCTTTTAATCCGTTTTGGCTTCGACGACTTGTTAGATTACGATTGTGTAGTCGTAAATCCCTTGTTTCCAGTATAGTTTAATGGATTTAACACAGTAATTTCTTCATTGTTAGATTATAGCCATCGTGGACTTCGTATTTTCCGACAAATCGTTCCGAGGGGTAGAATTAGGATTAATTCTTACCTTTCCGCATTATTGAGACTTGTGTATACCGTTATTGTGTTAGGAACGGATTTGGGAAGATTGTTCGGACCGAAACCTATTCCTTAAATCGTTTCCTTCGTTTCGTTTCATTCAAGGCAAGTACATGTATTACATTTCGTTATGTATGTTGTGGTTTTCAAAATGAATGATGAATTGTGATTTTCGGGTGCGTGAGTTGTGTTCCTTCCACCCGGAGTGTCCGACGGGATGTCTGGGGGTCGATACTAAGGGGTACGGCCGCGGAAGGGAACTTGGGTGCGTGTGTGATTGAACTTCCACCGGAGTGTCCGACGGGATGTCCGGGGTCGATACTAAGGGGTACGGCCGCTGAGTGGTATCCCACCCGGAGTGTTCGACGGGATGTCCGGGGTCGATACTAAGGGGTACGGCCACGGGATACGAGGTGTGATTGTGTGATATCGTGATGTTTGGAACTGATTTGATTGCCAATGTAGTATTCCGGAATATATATATATGGCAAATGATTTCTGATTGAGATGATTGTGCTAAAAACCGTATTTTTGTATATAATGTTGTGTAATTGTGTACTTGCACTAGCTATTCGAATGCTAATCCCCTTAAATGGGGAAATGCGTCTTATGCATTTAGTGCGGAGAGGCGAGAGCGAGGCACGGGACACGCACGTAAAGGATGGTGGCTTGATGATGTGGCTCGAGTCGTAATTTTATGTTTTGTCATTGCATTTGTAGTCTTGGAATTAAACTGTCTACTTTTAAACTTGGTTTAAGTCCCCTGCGTGGGCAACGGATTGGTATTTATTTTATGTTCATGTACTCCGTTAAAATTGTTTTGGCCGAGGCCACGGCCTTATTTACTTTTGAGTGCATTGTTTGGATTTGCATTGTGGGTTTGTGTCATGTGTTAGCCTGGTAGACCTCATGAGGGTTCTACGGCGTGTAATGTCCCATTTGTGAATTGGGGTGTTACAGAAAGAATACTGCAGCGGAAATAAAATACAACTAAACCAATATAACATCAAATGGTCCTCATGTGATTAGTATCGTTCATCTTTCATCATCCTTCATGCCGTCCCTATGCTATGCTCCAAAACCTGAATGCAATACAAACATCCACCCCCCGAATACTTGAGGGTTAGCAAAACTCCACTATTTTGCTAGTGCAAGAACAAAGTGCAAATACGAGCCATACAATACAAGTTCCAAGAACAATAATAACCAGGAATCCTCAAAGATCCAAACGAAAAGTACTTCCCGAGGCAAGAGTTTGAGAAAAATATTCCAAAATCGAAAGATCACCAATCAATGGAAATAATTTATAAAACAGTTTAGAATGCCGTCGAGAGTTTTAATAGAAAAAAAAATTTAGGATTATCAAATCCCACTTTTCAAAACCAAAAGACGAAAGGGGTCACGCCCCAAAGGTTTACTTTCCATAAAATGACCTTTACCAAACCGTTGGGATTTTAGCCCCAAATCCGTAAAATGACCTTTACAAAACCGTTGGGATTTTAGCCCCAAATCGCATCAACTCACAGTACACGATAACGACAACAAGGTTCGTCTTCCAACATCAAAATTCACAACCCAAGGTTTAAACACAGACGACGAATACTCTAGTGCCATTCTAGCCAAGTAAGCCAAACGAACAACTTACCTCTTACACACTTAGTCGATGCATGCAATCATGAAAACCGATCAAAATACTCGTTTCCGGAAACGCCAATAATCCAAATCACATTGTAAAATGCACCACAATTAACCGCGGACCCACAGCTTCGTGGACCCCTACCGAGACCCCGTCGGATCTAACCCGCAGTGGTTAAAAGCAAGCTCGCGGTTCCACAGCTTCGTGGAGCCCTACCGAGACCCCGTCGGATCTAACCCGTAGTGAGCAAACACATACACACGTTACTCATGCAATACTAATATGCTAAGAATGTAAGTTCGTCAAGAATACTTACTAGAGATGGCCACTTACTCGACGCCGTTATCAAACTCATCATAACACAACACGATTAACGCGGAATACATGATTCCATAACTTTAAACAACAGGGGTATCACCAAAGCCCTCAACGTTCAAAACAATCAAATCATTATCATTTCCCCCAAACACACCGTTCACAAAACACACGCGTTTTGAAAGTGAGCCCTTAACGAGGCTAAACCGAATCTTTTTGAAAGTTTAAATCAAACGATCAAACAAACACATAGAGACGATCACTAATTATCATATCCACTAAAAAATAATTGTATGGACAAGGTACTTGCCTCGAATAACCACAACGCAGAGAATCGACCGAAGTAGGTTGGCACGAACCGACAACGAACCCGCCGACTCCATCGAACGCCAACTCGCGATAATAAACTACGAAGGACAATAACAACAATGAAAATGAATTTCATAGCACGACTTAAAGCCGTTGAATTCAAAGAACGAATGACGAAAGTTCAAATGTTTCCCCCAAAACGGCCAAGAACACGGTTCGTCCCGACAAAACACGAAAACGGAATTCCCAGTCGAAATATGGATATACAATTCATAGAATATGTTTAACAACATCATTTAACCACAATCGATCTAACAAAAACGAATGGAAAGCGAGATCGAGAATAAATCCCCCAAAAAGTCGATTCGAAGGAAATCAAGAAATATACTTCGATTCGACGAAGAACAATGGATTAAATGATGTTAAACACAAGAATACTACCAAGGTTAATCATACCCATCATGAATTAATCAACAATACGGAACGAATCGGACAAAAACGCAAAAAACCCCAAATTCCAGAAACTAGGGTTCTAAGAAGAGATTACCTTGATTCGCTGGATCAAAGGATGATATAGGATGATCAATCAATGTTATGAAGTCAAGAACTTCATGGATTTGTTGTTCAACAACATGGCTTCGAGATCCCCAAGGCTCTAGCCGCGGAAGAGAAAGAGAGAAATGGGAAAAATGACCGAAACCGGACTGCTCTGTCACATATATACTGGGCCGGACTAGCGTGCGCTAGGCTGCCGAGCTAGCGTGCGCTATCGGACCAGGCCGCAATCCAGAGCCCCCACCGCCCTACTGACTCGGCCAGGTAGCGTGCGCAGCCTTCCGGCCGTAGCGCGCGCTACCTGCCGGTCGTAGCGTACGCAATGCCCGACAATAGCGTGCGCTATCTGCCGATTGTCTCCGAGTCCAGTACTCCAGTAACCCCTCTGCCCAGCCCGACAGCATACGCTGGGCCAGCCGATAGCGTGCGCTACACCTGCCGGTTAGCGCGCGCAGCCTTCCAGACGTAGCGTGCGCTACGCCAGTTCCGGCCGTGCCTTCCCGGCCAGTGCCCAGCACTTCCGACCGTGCCTGCCGCACCTGTCCGACCAATGCTCAGCCGTGATGATCCGACGACTCGATTTCCGAAAACGTACGGAACGAACACGACGAAAAGCTCGCGGACAACATCATCGACCCGAAATGAAAACATAATGCAATAATTAACCATACGCGACTAAGAAAAGGGTCGATACAACAAATACAGATACGGATACCCATAACTTTGGGTAAATTACAAAATGGCCCAAAACGCCCGAAAATCACAATACGTGATCGAGTAACCAAACCGAAGTTCACAACACGTCTAACAAAGTTAAACGGACTTACAGGAAACTCGAAATAGCAGTTTCGAACGAGATTCGCAAGAATCGAACTCAAGTGCGGAAAAGTCGCCAAAAAGCATGGAACTCAACAAAACGACACCGAAACAAACTCGGATGACAAAAAGTGCAGAATTAATCATTCTCGGAATGACGAAACGGTCATGAGCGAGCCGTCAAAATGGAATTTCTCCGAAAAAAAGAAATTATCGGAAATCGAAATTACGGGTATTACACACTACCCTCCTTAAAAAAAGTTTCGTCCCGAAACTTAAAACAAGTAGGGAGAAGCAATATCCCGCCAGGAAAACTCAACGAGATACACAAGAAACGCGTAACTTATGCCCATCGGCGAAACGTTACAAGCAACGCAAAGCAATATACGGTGTGAAAACACGCTCCACGACGGCTAACACATCGCCACCGGTAGAGGCATAATAAAATCAACAAGTGATAAGCGTCATCAAACAGATAATACAATCGAGTCGATTATCCGAACAATCACAAAACACAACGAACGAAAATCAACACGATTGACCAACCTAACGATACATCAATCAACACGCGAGCCAATCACTGAGCAAATACGGAATTCCACCGCCCAAGGGTTGGAAGATCAAAAACGAGACTAATTTCCCGAACTTAAGGGAATTACGAAGGAGTCTGAACGTTCAACAATCACGAAACGAGATCAACAAAAACCGAACAATCAAACGATCGAACCACAACGATCGAGACAACAAAAATCGAACAATCATGTTCGAATCACGAAGAACAATAAGGTTCAACCGACAACTCCGAGGTTCACATCTCGACTCGAGACAAAACATGATCCAGTGAAAACAACAAGATGTGCATTCCCATAAGATCCACAGAAAAGGGAATAGCGATTGAAAAGTCACAACGACAAACGAGTTATTCCGAAACAATACCACCCTCGTTCGATCAACAAAAGCAAGGGACAGGGAAAGTTCAGAAAATGTTAACGAGCATAAACGAGTCGACAGAGTCGAAAACACAGGAGTTCAAAATACGATCCACTCGAATAAAAGAACTAATAGAACCAAATAATGTCACTTCCGAACAAGGTTCACAAGAATCGAACCAAACTCGAAAAAGTCACAGCGATAACCAGATCGAGCCACAACAAGATCACAGCTCGTTCGAACGATGAAACCGAAATTATCAACGAACACGAGCGAGTTGAAAGAATAGAGAAAGAGAGTACAGAAGTCAAAACAGTACGGGTATTACCTTCGACCTCGTCCACGAAATTCACAAAAACGGAAGCAAGGTAACAATACATTAAACAACCGACACATAACGGAATAATCACCGATGCACACGGTCATACCAAACCAAACTCTAACAGCTCACACATGTGCGATAACGCAAAAATCACCACGAGGCGACAACATTCAATACCAACATCCCGCCTCACACAGAGGGCTAACACAACAATGTGTGGAAAACGACTCAACGCTCACACCGCCAATTCGACTACAACTCATAGGGACAACATCCTAACAATAACGCTAACGTCACATATACATTCCTGGACCGCAAATAAAAAAAATGATAGGTTTTAAAAATGAAAACCACTTTCGAAAATAATTTGAAAACACTAGTTGATCTCGAGTATCATATATAAAAAGAAGTAGTACAAACATCGTCATCGAGACTTTGGAGAACCATTTCACATTGATAAAAATGAGGACACTTTATCTTAGTGAAAAACTTTCAGAATATTCGACCCTCGGGTCTAAGTAAAAGTATTTCTAAAACAATGAAAATATCTCAAAACATTTTGGTCCTCGAGGTAGAAGAATTTTGAAACATATTGTGGCACCTTGGATGTACCACGAAAAAAATAATTCATTTTAACAGTACGTCTCGAAATTTATTTTCCAAGATACTCAAGGTTTTCAAAGGTAATTCAATGGGCTAGAATGCCCAAAAAATTCAGGTAATTACATGAAACATTATAGCGTCGTGGGTCCCGTGACGGAACCCACCGGCTAAAAACCATTTACAAAAACGCCAAAAGACCGATGACGGTAATATTTCAAAAACTCACAAAAGTCATTTACAAAATACTAAATACCGTCGTAAGAATTTCGCCAAAACGATCAAGGCCATAATGCCACAAACTCAGTTAAGGGAATCGGTTTTCGAAATAAAACTCAGTCGGTAAAATACTGGAAGCCATTACAAAAGAACTCACGCAGCGGATAAAAGAAATAAAGTCAAACATGCACAATCCAACAACACTACTCCTCATATGAACGAAACATGAGGGTCAAATAACCACATATCAAGACATCAAAATCCATAAGAGGATTCCCTCACTTAACAAATAATCAAAAAAATAGCTCGTGTCACACGAGGCACAACACAAAGAAGGGAGGCTTACATCCACAGGTCGCACGAAGATGATGATCGCCCCACGATACTAATCACGACCAACAAACTCAGACGACACGTCGCGACACGACTCAGTCAGACAAAATCCGACGAGACAAAACTCAACAGACACCACTGACCCGACAACCTAGGTTTCCACAACCTAAGCTCCGATACCATTTATGTAACACCCTCAATCCGCTCAGGGATATTACACGCCGTAGAACCTTTCCTCAAGATCTACTAGGCTGGTAACAACATAGAACATCTCAACAATGCCTTTAAGGCTAAAATGACTCAGTAGACCGATTTGGTCTTTCAATAAAAACATACAACTCGATTACGATACTTGCCCACGCAGGGGTCGAATACAACACACTCCCGTACAACGGGGAAAGAATACTGCAGCGGAAATAAAATACAACTAAACCAATATAACATCAAACGGTCCTCGTGTGATTAGTATCGTTCATCTTTCATCATCATTCATGCCGACCCTGTGCTATGCTCCAAAACCTGAATACAATACAAACATCCACCCCCCGAATACTCGGGGGTTAGCAAAACTCCACTGTTTTGCTAGTGCAAGAACAAAGTGCAAATACGAGCCATACAATACAAGTTCCAAGAACAATAATAACCAGGAATCCTCAAAGATCCAAACGAAACGAAAAGTACTTCCCGAGGCAAGAGTTTGAGAAAAATATTCCAAAACTGAAAGATCACCAATCAATGGAAATAATTTATAAAAGAGTTTAGAATGCCATCGAGATATTTAATAGAAAAATAATTTAGGATTATCAAATCCCACTTTTCAAAACCCAAAAGACGGAAGGGGTCACCGCCCCAAAGGTTTACTTTCCATAAAATGACCTTTACCAAACCGTTGGGATTTTAGCCCCAAATCCGTAAAATGACCTTTACAAAACCGTTGGGATTTTAGCCCCAAATCTCATCAACTCACAGTACACGAGAACGACAATAAGGTTCGTCTTCCAACATCAAAATTCACAACCCAAGGTTTAAACACAGACGACGAATACTCTAGTGCCATCCTAGCCAAGTAAACCAAATGAACAACTTACCTCTTACACACTTAGTCGATGCATGCAATCATGAAAACCGATCAAAATACTCGTTTCCGGAAATGCCACCACAATTAACCGCGGACCCACAGCTTCGTGGACCCCTACCGAGACCCCATCAGATCTAACCCGTAGTGGTTTAAAGAAAGCTCGCGGTTCCACAGTTTCGTGGAGCCCTACCGAGACCCCGTCGGATCTAACCCATAGTGAGCAAACACACACACGTTACTCATGCAATACTAATATGCTAAGAATGTAAGTTCATCAAGAATACTTACTAGAGATGGCCACTTACTCGACGTCGTTATCAAACTCATCATAACACAACACGATTAACGCGGAATACATGATTCCATAACTTTAAACAACATGGGTATCACCAAAGCCCTCAACGTTTAAAACAATCAAATCATAATCATTTCCCCAAAACACACCGTTCACGAAACACACGCGTTTTGAAAGTGAGCCCTTAACGAGGCTAAACCGAATCTTTTTGAAAGTTCAAATCAAAATATCAAACAAACACATAGAGACGATCACTAATTATCATATCCACAAAACAAGAATTGTATGGACAAGGTACTTGCCTCGAATAACCACAACACGGAGAATCGACCGAAGTAGGTTGGCACAAACCGACTATGAACCCGCCAACTCCACCGAACGCCAACTCGCGAAAATAAACTACGAAGGACAATAATAACAATGAAAATGAATTCCATAGCACGACTTAAAGCCGTTGAATTCAAAGAACGAATGACGAAAATTCAAGTGTTTCCCCCGAAAAGGCCAAGAACACGATTCGTCCCGACAAAACACGAAAATGGAATTCCAAGTTGAAATATGGATATACAATCCATAGAATATGTTTAACAACATCATTTAACCACAATCGATCCAACAAAAATGGATGGAAAACGATATCGAGAACAAATCCCCCAAAAAGTCGATTCGAAGGAAATCAAGAAATATACTTCGATTCGACGAAGAACAATGGATTAAATGATGTTAAACACAAGAATACTAACAAGATTAATAATACCCATCATAAATTAATCAACAATACGGAACGAATAGGACAAAAACGCAAAAAACCCAAAATTCAAGAAACCAGGGTTCTAAGAAGAGATTACCTTGATTCACTGGATCAAAGGATGATATAGGATGATCAATCAATATTACGAACTCAAGAACTTCATGGATTTGTTGTCCAACAACATGGATTCGAGATCCCCAAGGCTCCAGCCGCGGAATAGAAAGAGAGAAATGGGAAAAATGACCGAAACTGGACTGCTCTGTCACATATATACTGGGCCGGACTAGCGTGTGCTAGGCTGCCCAGCTAGCATGCGCTATCGGCCCAGGCAGCAATCCAGAGCCCCCACTGCCCTACTGACTCGGCCAGGTAGCGTGCGCAGCCTTCCGGCCGTAGCGCGCGCTACCTGCCGGTCATAGCGTGCGTAATGCCCGATAGTAGCGTGCGCTATCTGCCGATCGTCCCCGAGTCCAGTACTCCAGTAACCCCTCGCCACCCGACAACAGACGCTGGTTGGCCTGATAAGCGTGCGCTACACCTGCCGGTTAGCGCGCGCAGCCTTCCGTCCGTAGCGTGTGCTACGCCAGTTCCGGCCATGCCTGCCCGGCCAGCGCCCAGCACTTCCGACCGTGCCTGCCGCACCTATCCGACCAGTGCTCAGCCGTCATGATCCGAAGACTCGATTTCTGAAAACGTACGGAACGAACACGACGAAAAGCTCTCGGAAAATATCATCTACCCGAAATGAAAACATAATGTAATAATTAATCATACGCGACCAAGAAAAGGGTCGAGACAACAAATACACATACGGATACCCATAACTTTGGGTAAATTACAAAATGACCCAAAACACCCGAAAATCATGATACGTGATCGAGTAACCAAACCGAAGTTCACAACACGTCTAACAAAGTTAAACGGACTTACGGGAAACTCGAAACAGCAGTTTCGAATGAGATTCGCAAGAATCGAACTCAAGTGCAGAGAAGTCGCCAAAAAGCATGGAACTCAACAAAACGACACCGAAACGAACTCGGATGACAAAAAGTGCAGAATTAATCATTCTCGGAATGACGAAACGGTCATGAGCGAGTCGTCAAAACAGAATTTCGCCGAAATTTTTTTACCGGAAATCGAAATTACGGGTATTACACTGTCTTGGAGTTGTTATCTTTATGTTGAGCAGGTTTTGACTATGGTCATCTTCGACCTTTCCGGTCGCGATGTTGTGGATATGTTGTACTATCAACCTTTCCGGTTGACGTCTGTTGTTTTGGTTCTATATTTGACCTGATTGATTGTTGTATATGTGTTTGTGTGTTAAACAGGTCTTACCTTGTGGATTCCTGAAATGGATCCACGGCGCTGTAGCAGTTCCGACCAGGGACGACGTTGTTACAGAAAGTGGTATCGGATCCTAGGTTTCTGAATACCTAGGCCGTCGGTTATTGGGTTTATTGTGTCGTGTCGTGTTGTCGGTTTTTGTTTGTGTTGAGAAATTTCACTGACTGCCATCGTCTCGTGCGACCTGCGCTGTAAGTTTCTCTAATCCTTACTTTCCTTTCTGAACCTATTTGGGGTTTATTTTGAGATTGAAGGTCCTCTTTGTGAACCGTATTTCATCGAAATTGTGCTCATTGATTTATTTCGATATTAATTGAGTCCTGCGAGGAATTAGGGCATCCTCTTGGTCCCTTGACCTCATTCGAACTGTATTTACTAATTTTCCTTTCCTTATAAATTTGGGAAGTTGTGTGTACCAGTAGATGATGATGGTTACCGAGGGCGAAGTTCCTTGCAGATGGAAATATATCATATTAACCGTTCGCTTAAATCCAATACCTGCGAAATACACTCGTTGGATTCGAGATATCATACTGCTATGA
Source organism: Orobanche coerulescens (assembly GCA_033398695.1). NCBI lineage: Eukaryota > Viridiplantae > Streptophyta > Magnoliopsida > Lamiales > Orobanchaceae > Orobanche > Orobanche coerulescens. The sequence continues at coordinate 29,345,843 of CM065815.1, read as the reverse complement.
GATAAGGCATGACCCCTAGGGATAGCGAATACACTGTCAGGTTGAAAATACTCAGCGGTACTTGGATTCGTCTATTTTATTTAGATAAGGGTAAGTTTTTTTACGAACCATACTATTGCTGTTTTCTTCAAAATGGCCGCCCAAATTTCAAAAAAGAAAAAAAAAAAAGAAAAGAGCTTTTGAAAGATGTAATTCAAACTCTTTTTAGCAAAATCAAGAATGCCATCTTTAGAAGAAATCTAATCTCGCGATCTTGACCCAAATACTCTTACGAAAATCAGTGAATTTAATTTGAGTTTTTAGATTTGGATGTATGGCGTAAGGATTTTCCAATCGAACTAGGTTCCTTTGCAACTTGATTTCGATGAGGCGTATCTTCTAATTTCTTTTGAAAACAACGAGAATTGAGAAATGGTTTCGTTTTAAAAAGGGCAAGTTTTTATAGTGTTCAAACTGGATGTTTTTGGAGTTATAATAGAAAATTGATTTATGCACTAAGAACTCCTCGAGGGGAAGTATATATGTATAAATGTAACATGTGGTTGCAAAAATTTTGATAAAAAAAAAATTGTGTACGAGCCCATGGACCGGGAGTAAGAGATGCAGCATAGTTGCAGTGTGTAAGAGAGTCACGCGAATAGTTAAGCATGGATTATTTACGAGCAATGTTGTTGATGTGTAACGGATGGAAGAATGAGTTCAAAACTGGAGTTTTATGATCTAATCTCTCTAATCAAGATGCGATATATTAACATTCTAACTCATTGCGGATGATTCTCTTTTTGGTGCTTTAAACATTTTTCTCCTTTACCTTTCTTGGGAAGCAAGTTCTTTTCCTTGTACCTAATTGAAATCTTTAAGTTGGGACCAACTTTTGTTATTATACCACCCTCTATTTGATATGTTTGTCTTATGTGCGTCGAGTTGAAACTCGACGGCATATTTTTTGGTAGCGCTTCATTATGGACATGTTAGGTAGAGATCGAATTTGGGGAAATCGCGAGACTCACGATTTCCTGTGCGTATCTAGAGCAAAGATTGATTTCTGAATTCTACTGACCTTGTGATACTGGGCAAGGATTTAATCCACGATGAGGACCAGTTGGACAGTATAAAGCAATCATGAATCATCGAAAGAGAACCGAGTACTTTTGAGGAAATGATACGAGCTGTGGAAGCAATGATATTGCTGAGGGGAAGCTACACTAGCCACAGATGCTACGTGATGAGGCTCGAGAGTAGCAAAGCTTAACTATACCCGATATCGGTTGTGAGAAAGCGAGTCAGTTGTTAGAATAATCCCAAAGCCATGTTACGGCTATTATACATCACCTGTTATGGCCATGATGATGGCGGTTGGCTGAAGACTCTAAAATCCATGTTACGGTTGTAACAAACCTTTACTTATGACCGTAACAGAACAAAAGATCTATGAATCGTAATGCCAGCTTCTTCCCACCACTTTTCTTTTCTTTAGATTCATCTTCATTTATTTCGGTTCGCTGGCCTCGGTGACTAATATCTAAGAGATTCCTATCATATATTGACATCAAATATGAATATCACGAGTTTGTGATTACACCTTTTTGGCCTAACCAATACTTCGGTCATATTTGCAAACTTGATGAACTCGAACCTTATCAAGTAATTTCGATGACCTCATAGTTATCGTTTATTGATGACTTCTTGACCTACTTGAGAAATGAGACAAGCATGCCAAGTTTTGCACATTGTGTAAGCATGTACTATCTGAATAAGAGTATGTTGTTATATAAAATTACGATAGATATTATTTTCACGGTGACAGCAAGAACTTTTTATATTTTTGGTAAAGGACGTGATCTTCAGCTTTATTTTCAAAAATAAAACTCTTTCACTTAAAGAATTTTAATCTTATTCGGACTTTTTGAAACCAACCCTATAGTTAATCATGCAAAGTAGAGTTTATCAATCTAACTTTGATGCGATGATCCAGTCGGGACAGCGAGATTGAAAATTCCTTCCTGATTCATTTTAGGAAAGTAATAGTAATATATGATGATAAATAAAAAATCTTTAGTTGGATATTTTCTTTTGGGAAATCGATGTTTGCGTTAGAATCTTTTCGAAAAGAACATTTAAATATAAACCTAAGGAGGGAATTCATAATCGATATCTTGTTGTATGATTGTTCAAGCGAAAATATGATGTAATATTATTTATACCTATTTTACCCGATATTCCCTTTTGTGCGTATAATTCCTAACTCGTTCCACATATGGAGCCAACCAATTCATATATCAGGCAGAACCTTTAATTTGAAATAAACTCTTATCCTGATATTATTCGTCCTCTTTTATTCATATCTTGTGTGGATATCGAGTAAACTCAGTAATAAATCTGTCCGTGAGCCTTTAGAGGTAAGTGCGCCTAGCAAGAACCCAGACGTTGATGACCAGGAGATGCGGGACTCCTGGGCTTATCGCCCACTAAGAAAGTTTTAGCGGATGTTTCGAACTCGACACCATTGTTAAAGCGCTGAGAGCTAAACCCTTGTATTGTTAAAATAATAACCTCATTGGGATATTCCGAATTTACCTATTTAACCTCAGAGGTTACTTCTTCATTCGACCACTGCTTCAGAGCATTTTTATCATTTTGAGAATTATTTCAACTCGAGAATCAAATCATGAACTGCAGGGACAAGATTGACAATAAAGCTGTCTATGGGATATGGTCATATCCTGTACCCAGCCTGAAAAGTCATCCCATACAGGGTGTAACATTCAAACTTGTTTTCTATGTTGATTTTGAGCCTCGGAAACCTCCCTTAATTATTTTCCTATGATTTCACTTTGAATTAAGCTTGAAATTTTGTTATCTATCAGTATGATAGACTTGTAACATTCTTCCTATTGCATCCAAAGTTTCGGGACGAAACTTCTTTTTAGGGGAAAAGGGTGCGAGACCCCATCTTTTTACCCCTAAATAACTTCTAATTTTCGACCGATTTTATGAATTCCTTTGTCATTTTGTTGAACTTGTAATTGTTGCCATTTTTCATTCTTTACTTATCGTTCAACTTTCAGGATTATGAATATCAACACGTATCGATTATACGACGTCCTCTATGTCATCTTGAGATTAGTAATTGATTGGCACTATTCTCGTTGCAAAAATCATGAACCGTATATTTTGTTCTATAATTCTGACTGTGATGACAAACCGACTTGCGATATCATTAAGGGTCATCTTAATAATGTCAGGTTCAACCATACTCGTTATAATACTTTAAAGTTGATTATGAGACCATAAGAATTCACTTCAACGTCTCAATGACCTTTCTGTTGCTTCTTGACGTTTCGAGGAACAATCTAGACTCGCCGATCGAACTGTGACTGTATTGTTTGATTGACCTCGAGATTCACAATTATTGTTTCGATTATTATATTATTGGACAATTTATAATATAAATTGAGTACCACGATGGGGTCAATAAAGAAAACATGGACCTTTCCAGAAGGCGCTGTGCGCCAGGACCGACTTTGATCGGTCACCATAAATTATAGAAAAGTCTAAAATTCTAAAATATTATAGCATTATAGATTATTGAGTTATATTTCCAATGGAACAAACGGAGCATCATTCCGAGACCGAACGAACAAGTTATGGCCAAAATAAGACAAGAATGTCAGTCGGTCATGGCGAAATTACTTAATCGCCCTTACGACCGACCTTGCGGGTTTTGGGGCATAAATGGCGAATTTCAGCCATTTTTCTCCAGGGAAGAAACTACGTACAAAGGGCTTCGGGCCTCAGTTAGAAATCCCATTTCGGCCCGATTTAGGGCAGTTTAAACGCATAATCAACGCTCGAGAATCAAATTAGCAAGTTCTCTTCAGCCGATTTCAACGGTTTTCGCCGGATTGGAGGTAATTTGGCCCTGAATCCTAAACTTACTTTTCTAGATTATTGATAAATTATTGTTTAGAATTCGTAAATAATTATATATCCAGTATCCTGGGGCTGTTCTTATCGATTCTAGCGGAACAGAAATCAAAACTTCTGTTCCAATCATCGTAATCGGATACCGTCCGCAAAGTGTCCGATAAAAGTTCCCTAAGGGACTTAATTAAGGTTTTCGATATTATTTCGATTAGAATGAATAGCCCTAATGTTGGTTATCATGAATTCCTCGTTGTAGGCCGGAGATTTCAGAGTTTTGAATCCTAATTATAAGTCTTTCGAAACGTTCTTATCCCTAAAGTGGCCAGGCAAGTATTTGATCGTGCTTTATGTATAAATTACAATTTAATATGTATATACCATGATTTTCAAATGGTTTTGTTCATTCTGTAAATTCAGCAACTCTACGTTGATATTTAGAAATGTTTTTTTTAAAGGGCTTTTTTCTTAAGTAAACGATGTTTCGAAAGGATTTCGAAAATGTTTCTGAAAAGGATTTGAGAAAGATTTTCTGCAAATACCGGATGACTGAACTTGGTTATTATTTCCTGTTGATCCTCTTAGGTTCGAAAATTGGGGATTGACAACTTCTTGTCCAAATTTTACCGAACTCGGTAACCACCGAAAATTGAGGCAAGTACTTTGATTGCGTTTAATGTACTTCGTGTGAATATGTGAAAATATGGTTTTATGAAAAAGACATGATTTCAGAAAGTGCGACTTGTGGTCGGGTGCCAAGTAAAACCAGTGTGGGTCCCCTGGGTTCCGTTAGGTTGCATTTCCTACGGATCATTTGGTAGGGTTGTACAACCAGAGAGGGCCTGACGAGGACTCCCTGAGGTGTGTATCTCGCGTGAGGTACAGTGCCAGTATAGCCCCCATTGATGTTTTGTGATGATGATTGTGGTATTATATTCCGGAATATATGTGATGACACTGTGATTTCTGTTATTTGTTCACTTGTTGTACATATTCTGGAATCATTGTACTTGCACTGACTTTCTGCTGACCCCTTTGGGGGTGGATATACTTGTTGTGTATTCAGGTACAGGTCCAGTGGTTGAGCCAGCACAGGATGGATATGATCTCGGTGGGCAACATTGATATCATACCCCGATGTTGAGTCTGTGGTCTTCATGTCATGGTCAAATGTTGTGTTTTGGTTTTGTACTCGCTCGGGTATTATCGTGTGACGTGTATGGTGTTGTTGTTGATTGTTGTTAATATTATTGGATCAGTTGTGAGTGTTGTAACTGTTTTAATCCAACAGAACCATGTATTGGATTGTATTGTAATGTATATCGTATTAAAGTTGATGTTGGTTTTAAGTGTGTGAATGTTTCGGTTTTGTTGTTTGTTAATGTGTTTTATGTTGGTCTAAGCCTGGTAGGTTCTCCAAAAAGAATCTACGGCACTGCAATATCTCCGTAAATCACGGGGCTGTTACAGAATATGGTATCAGAGCTTAGGTTTATGGATACCCAGGCTGTTGGTGTTTTGGGCCTGTTAAAGTTGAGTCGATCGTTGTTTATGATATCATTGAGTTGCTGCCACCTCGTGCCGTCTGTGCTGGGAGTCTTTTCGGAGGATAGTTGTCCTTTCTTTTGAGAGTAATCGTTCATGCAAGCGGATAATTATTGTTGTTGTAATTGTTTCTCTCCTAAACTGTTTCTTATCCTTTAGTATGCCAAGAGGTAGAGCTACTCGCCAACACGGTCGAGGCCATGGTAGGGTAAAAGTACCCGAGTCGGAGATGTCCATTTCATATTAGGCATCTCATTCTGTGGCTAGATCAGATTCGGTTCCATCGGGAGACGCAAGTGGGAGTGCAGAGGCTGATGTGCCCAATGTACTCCAACAAGTTGTAACTCAAGTGCACCAACTGGATCAAGTAGTGCAGAACATTAACACTGACAAGACGATTGAAGGTCGATGGCTTCAAGAAGTCATGAAGATGAATCCTCCCGGATACAATGGTCCCGGTGATGCGAACAACTGGGACCATTGGTTAGTTGAGCTGGAGAAAATCTTTGATGGTATTGGCTGCCCTGAAGCCAAGAAAATTCCAATTGCTCGATATTTGACGGTTGATGATGCTTTAGACTAGTGGAGGGCTATAAAACCCAGAGATCGTGACACCATCTGGGGAGAATTTAAAGAGTTACTGGAAGCGCAGTATTGTCCAGCGCCTGTACGGCTATCCAAAGCCAGTTAGTTCTTTAGAGCCCAACCCGAAGATGTTCCTATTTTTGAGGCGATCAAGACGTTCAATACACAGCTAGTGTATGTTCAAGATCAGGTCAAGGATGAGACGACTAAAATACTTCATTTTGATGCTAGAATGAAACCTGAAGTTTGGAAATATATGGCTGGTTTTGGATGTGCTATGTTGAGAGAGTATCAGGATAGAGTTCTTGCATACGAGATGGTGACAGTACCGGTTCAGACGGCTTCTTGTTCAAAGAAGCCGAAGTTTTCTGATAGTTTTCGAGGAAGCGGATCGCGTAAGCCCCAAGCTTCTATGCAATCTTCTGTTGGTTCCCCTCAGCCTAGTGGAGGAGCGCAGAGAGCTTGTTTTAATTGTGGAAATCTAGGACATGTCAGTTTTCGTTGTTCATCATGCCCCGTCGACTGTTTTAAGTGTGGGAAGCAGGGACACTGAGCATCATATTGCGAGACACCGAATAGAGTCCTTGCTAACCAGTCTCCTACTCCGGCGGGCACCGTTACGGGTCAGCCAACTCTGAGTATCGGACGCAGCAGCAGCAGAGGAAAGACCGAGCGTAGAGATACTCTAAGCATTGGAACAGCTCCACCTCGGTTGCGAAATGAGACGGCCTGATGACGTAGGTGCTGCAACTACATCAGGTATTGTTTATATTTATATGCACTCGGTAGATGTATTGTTTGATTCTGGAGCTACTCATTCCTTTATATCATTGTCTTGTGCGAGTCGTTTGGGTCTTGATGGTCTCTCTGCGTGTGAACCTTTTATTGTTGGTCTGCCGAGTGGGGGCTGTAAGTAGGGGTGAAAACGGATCGGATACGGGCGGATAGTGCTCTTCCCGTATCCTAACCCATATTTTTCTCTCGGATTCGGAATCGGATACGGGAAGGCCGGATACGGATACGAATTCGGATTATTCAGATACGGATACGGGACGGATATAGGACGAATTCGGGCCGGATTCGAATAAATATAATCGGATAATACGTGTCATACAAAAATCGTTTGGAAGTGATTGCAGCATATAAAAAAATTACCTACACAATATTTCATAAAAGTTCTAATAGTAATGAAACAAATAGCTTATAACTTAGTATTAAAGTGTTTGGCTAATACATTTCTTTTAAAAAATATTTTTTTCAGAAAATATTTTTTTTTTCGAAATATAATTTTTTTTTATTTTTCGCAAAAAGTATTTTTTTTATTTTTTCAAAAAATATAAAAATCCAGAAACTAATTTTATTTTTTCCAGAAAATAATTTTTTTCGAAAAAATATTTTTTCTCCAGAAAATATTATTTTAATTTTTTTCGAAGAAATAAAAAATTTTCATAAATAATGTTTTTTTCGAAAAGATAATTTTTTCCTAGAAAATATTTTTTTTCGAAAAATAATATATTTTTTCAGAAAATACTTTTTCTGAAAAAAATATTTTTTTTCAAAAATATGGATATCCGGATTTATTATCCGGATTGGTATCCGGATAATATCCGATAAAATATGGGAAAACTCGGATACGGGCGGATATTGCATTATCTGAATTCGAACCCGTATCCGAATTCAACTATCCGAATCCGTATCCGAATCCGAACGGATACCTATTTTTCATCCCGAATTCGATCCCGATCGGATACGGCTCCGGATCGGGCGGGCAATATCCGCCCAGTTTTCACCCCTAGCTGTAAGCATTCTTTTTCTAATTTTCTCTAAATTGCACGAAGGGAATGAATCTAGATGGGTTGAAAATTTGATGTGGGAAAAGTAAATAAATAGAGTTGAAAAATAAAATAAAAAAGCTCTAAATTGCACAAAGAAGGTATTGAACCGTTCCCACTTCTTTCAAGATACCATCTCTTTTACCCGGAACCCCCTGAACCCTCCCCAGATCCGCCCCTGAGAACAACCACCACCCATTTTAGCCACCCCCACCCCTTGAAACTCACCACTTACCTTCATCAACAACAACAACAAACCCCAGACCTCGCTTCTTCTTGTTCAGCATGCAACATCAAGCCATCTGGCTTCATCTACTCTTGCACCACATGCAACTTTCTCCTTCACGAGAAATGCTACAAAATGCCTATGAAAATCACGCACCCTTTTCACAAGGAACACGTTTTCACTCTCCTGCCAAAGCCTGCCTATCCCGAAGGCCTCTTCGACTGTGATGCTTGTGGCCAAGCCGGAAAAGGGTTTTCCCATCATTGCAAACCATGCGGTGTCGACTTGCATATACTTTGTGCTGTCATGCCGTTAGCCCTCACATGTATCCACCACGCGCACGAGCTGAAACTTACTTTTGAACCGCCTTATGGTGACAAGAGTTTTTGCTGTGATATATGCAAGATCCAGGTTGCTTCGCATCACTGGCTTTATCGGTGCGACCCTTGTGGATTCGATGCGCATTTGAATTGTGCTGGAGGTCATGCTCCGACTGTCGCTCCTTCGCCGCAGCAACAGAACAATATAAATTTGATGGGTTTCCAGACGGTGGTGCCGCCGCCGCCACAACAGGCGGGTTTCGGGCCGCAGTTTGTGGTGAGGACACCTTGTTAACCAATGCCGCAGGGTTTTACGAGTGATCCGATGAATGTGGCCGGCGTCTTTGGTGTCAACAGTCACAACAATGAGTCTATCACTCAAGAAGTTCAACAAATCATGAACCACAACATCGCCACGAATCAGGCGATACTGGCAGGCAGTGTTGGTGTCGGCTTCGATGTCAAGTGTCAACAGACAGAGCAATGAGTCCATCTCTCAGGCAATTCAACAGATGATTAACCAGAAAACGCCATGGCTCAGTCATTACTTGCAGCCGGCGGTTTTGGTGGTAGTCCAGCAAGTGTCGCTAGTGGCCCTTTGGTGGTTCGAATGCCATTGGTGGTGGTGGTGCGGGCGGCCAGACTTTTCTGCAGGGACTAATGAGCGGCGACAGCGGTGGTGGTGGTGGAGGATTCGATTTACAGTCTTTATTGGACGGTTGCAATGTCCTTGATTTTCTTGGAGGTGGTGGTGGTCTTGACGTTCTTGGTAGAGCAATGGGAGGCTTTAGCTTATGAATATCCATAACTACATGTTTTATTATTCATTTATTTGTATTGCTTTTATTATTTGTCTAATAATAATTAATATATTTATGCATTATTCCATCGCCATGTCCGGCTATACTTATTGATTCCGCAACACAGAAAATATGTGAGGGTTTTGGGGATTTATTATAACTAAATATTTTTTGCTTGAAACTCTATTCAGATGTTTTGCTTTATTTCATATACAAAGATCATTACTTTTCTATGATAGATAATTAGTGTTCACAATTCGAGAGATAAGTTCAATAATATGTCTTAGATATTTGACAGAATTTAATAACGAGATTGATAAATCATTGATAGATTGTAGTGACTCTTAATATTATGTTTTTTAAAAGTTGGATTTCATGCTTAGATGGAGATATCAACATATGTTATTTAATCTATATATTTATGTGACCTTAATCATAAATTCAATAAATGATTATTATATGGGGAAGACAAGCGAAAACTTTGCTTGTAATATATCTATTTAAACCTAAAAAAACCATAGGCTTGCAATATCTTCATCACTTTACTTGGTTGCAATAATTCTACTCTCTTGTTTATTTTAGTTTTATTAATCTAGAATAAATTTAGATTTAAAGCATTGTCAAAAAAAATCAATCTTCTTGATTTGAGAATTCTACGATCGGACTAGTACTGTGTAATGATCTTCTTAGGGGCTGTTTGGTTGGTTTCTCATTAAGATCTATATGAATTAAGATGGTTGTACATATTAACTGTCTGTATGACTAAATATTGGTTATTGTTTGGTTTGATTCTGAATAAAATGTCTGAATAATTTAATTGACCATTTTACCCCTCCTATGAATCAAAAACCAAAACCAAAACTAAAAACAATAACGATTATTATTTAATAAGAGTTAATAATTTTTATTATCAAAATTTTAGTAATAATATATTTATTATTATTATCAAATAACTATTTAGTAATTAATTATATAATCATAAATATATTTACATATTTTTTCAATAATAATTAATAGTGTTAAATAATAACTAATATTGTATAATTATAATGCTGATTATTATTAATTACTGGATGATTAATTAATTAATTGATGAATAGTATTAATAAACAATGATAAAAATAATTATTGTAATAAAAATTTGTATTATTTATTAATTACTAATTTTTATTTAATTAATTAACAGGTATTAGTAATGAATTTAAGCCTGATATTTATTTAATAATTACTCTATTATTAACTAATTTATATTATTATTAAATGATGGTAGAAAATATTATTATTAATATTTTAATAAAGCATATGAGAGAGAGACGAGACCGGGCTGGAGGAAGGTATAATTGGTATGTTTTTCATTAAGTCAAATATGGACAAGTGCTATTTTTTTGTTTTTTTCAAAAACAAAAAAAAAAGTGCTATTTTTTGGCTTATTCACTAAGTCATGACTTATTCATTAAGTCATAAACAAATTCACATATATGGTTGTGCGAATAAGCCATCCATCCCATTCAGCCTATTGAGCCACAGAAAAAAAATCCCCTTAATCTTCGTGGAATACATTGCTGAGTTCAAATCAAAAATAGTTCTGCAACTATTGCCCAAAATAAATTCAATCCAAAAATTAATTTATTAGTCGACTTAGTCCTTATTTTTTTGATATTATCCAATTTACGTCCCAAACCCACCGAAAAATTCAAAAAGACATCATTTAAGGTCACATGTCATCAAACTTTGCAGATTGACAACAAACTTGCTAATTGAGAACGCCACATCACATTTTTCAGGACTAATCGAGCAAAAAATAATTTTGAGACTAAATTTATTTAGTGGAATAGTTTGGGTTGATTTGTGATTTAGCAACTTAGTAGAGTTAAAATCACAAATCATCCCCTAATTATTACATAAATACATTTAGTCCCATTGAATTTTTAGTCGATTTAGTTCAAAAAAAGTGAAGTGGCATGCTGAGTCAGCAAGTACGCCGGAAATCTCCAAATTTTGAAGGCCCCCGCACGGCACATGAGCTCAAACGATGTCATTTTGCGTTATCCGGTGGATTTGGGGCGTAGATTGTTTAATTTTTGGATTGAATCTATTTTGGACAATAGTTACGCGTAACCATTTATGATTTAAACTCCAACCTTGCTCATCATTACATACAGTTGTATACACTTGCTGAGTAGTCAAATAATTAGTAAATAATTTTTTGACTTCATTGTTGGGGATTAAGTGCGAATATTAGTATTGATAGTCTGATAAGTATTATCAATTTTAATTTCTTATTTATTCTGGTTACTTGGATATTTTGCTGTTTCAGGTATCCCATTTGCAAGAAGAATAAGTGACGCAACTAAGAAATTAAAGAGAAAGGATACAACAAAAGACATGACGGGATTGGGGAATATCAGTCAGAACAATAAGGCAACGCTGTCACTTAGTGAAGAACAATCAATTGGAATTGCAACAGCAAGCAATTCACGATCGGTTTTGCCCTAGTCCTGATCAGAATTTTGGTGGCATCGCTTAATGCCACTGATTTCGAGTACAAAACCGGCTTCAATTATATGGTTCAACAGAATCAGTTTGGGTTTCTTGATCGAGGATCCTCATGCACATCTTATACATTTCTTGCAAGAGTTATGACACTATAAAGATGAATTGAATTTCGGATGATGTGATTTGCTTGAAGTTGTTCCAGTTTTCACTAAAAGAAATAACATGTAGTTGGTTAAGGACTCTCGCTTAGGGCTGTGAATAAAACCTAAAAATTTGATTCGGTTCGAAGAATTTGGATTCATGGCTCGATTCGGGGCACCAAACGTAGAACCGAACCCTATAAAATAGGATTCGGCGAATCGGACCGAACTGTTCCGCTCGATTCAAGGGACTTTGGCCCAAGACACAAATCCCTCCCATCCCAGGTCGAACCATTCAGCTTCGGTGACTCGGACCGAACCGTTCGCCTTGGAATATTTTGGATTCTGGAGTTATATTGGACTTTAACTCGAGTCGAGAACGGTTCGAACATTCGAGCCGAATCCAATTGAACTATAAAAAAATTAACTTTCGAGCCGAATCGAACCTCAAATTCTAAGGTTCGAAAGTTTCAAACCGAATCGAACCAAAGGTTCGAATAAATTCGAACCGACCCGAACCTAGTGAAGATTCGATACAGTTCGGCTCGTTTACAGCCCTACTCTCGCTCAAGATATTATCAAGATTGTTGATGACTGATTTGACCAACGTGACGTGTGCTGACCTGGACTAGGTGGGTCGAAGCCACGTAGAAAACAGAAAAATATGAACGAATAAGACAATTGGATTTAACTGATTTTATTATTCTGATATAGAGCCGAGCTGAACTTTTTAGCTGGTCTATATTAATTGCTTGTTTTATTACAAGTCTTCTTTTGTTTTTCTCTCTCTCTTTTTATCTATTTTCTGACAAATTCCAAAAGTCTTTCTTTTTGTACATTCCTTCTATATATAGAAGGTCTGGACCAATCCGTGGGCGACAACTGCAGGATGTCTGAGAATGCGTCCGAACACTTGTCAGAGGGAGAGTGTGAATGAGACACATGGCGGCTTTTGGGGACTGCTTTGGGAAGAGGGAGGACAGAATGCAGTAACTGTCCTGTGTGCCTGTTCCGCATGTCCTGCCTGCTTTCGGCGATACTTATCCGTTGTGGCCGACTCTGGGGTCGGCCCTCGGGTTTCTCGCTGCTTTGATCGGTCGTGTCAGGCTGTACTGGTCGGCCCTTCCGGTCTGGTCATCGGGTCATCCCCGACGTTTCTGTCTGGTCCGTTATTTAACGGACCGGGGAGTAAATTTGATACGTACTCGGTCGGTCCTCCTCGTTGCTCTGCTCGGCCGGTCTATCCGAAAATCGGTTCTTTTGCCTTCTGGCCCTCTCAATCGGGACGGTTGAGCTGGCGGGGAGCGCTTACGTGGATGCCAAGATGGATGGACTATCAACCACGGCCCCCGAGTCCAGGGCCGTGCCAGGTGGCCGGGCTGGAGTTGTTTCGTAGTTAGGCCGAGCCGGCTTGTTAGGGAGGATAAGATTCTCGAAGGGACGTCTCTTCGAGAGATGTGTCAGTTTGATTTCCGCATCTTCGTGTCATGATGAGGGACACGTGGACGGATTCGGTTTGGCGACGTATCCACGCGCCCTTGGTTCTCGCGATGGTTCAATGCGAATTAACGTGCCACGCGCCGAGCATCTAATGCTTGGTTCCCCTTATAAATAAAGGGTTTCTCCCTTCTTCTTCTTCCTTCGCCATTTTCGTGAGTTTTTTGTAGAGAAAAATCTGGTGAGTTTCTTCTTGTTTCCCTTTCTTTTCTTTTATTTCAAATAATTGAGATGTCGAATCTGAGGGATGAGAGGGCGGCAGAGTTGACCGTGTCGCCGGACCGTATGGGGGTGGTGGATTTGTCCCTAGGGGGGACTCCCGTCAACTGGAGTGATGACGAGGGAGGCGGCGAGGTTGCGAGGTCGTCGGGATCTGAGAAAGCGGAGGTGGTGGCGCCGTTAACGGCGGTGGGTGAGGCTTCTGATGAAGAAGGAGATGTTGAGCCTAAGACGGCCTGGGTTCGGCCTCGGCCGACCCTTTGCGTGGAGGCGGAGTGGGACTTAGCCTCGATCCGCAGCGCCGTTACGGAGGAGCAACTGGTGGCCTGGCGGCGGTGGTTTAAGATCCCGACGACGGTGCAGATGTTCGTCCCATATCCGGAGGAGAGACCTCACCTTCCGCCTGTCGGTTGCACGGCGGTATATTACCGCTCCATGTTGGCGGGGCTGAGGTTACCGCTCATCTTAGCTTTATCCCAATGGCTGAGGCAGTGGGGCCTTCCCATTGACCAAATTCATCCCAACTCCTGGGCTCGGATGGTGGGTCTCTTTGTTCTTTTCAACCAGCACGGTTGGCCCGAGCCCAGCTTTGAGGAGTTTAATAGCCTCTTCCTTTGGAGGTCGGTCGGAAGATCCGGCTCGGGTTGGTTTTATTTAACAGCTCGGCATGCCATGCACAAGGAGGTGGTGGATGTGTCGGAGACCATACACATCTGGAAGGAGCAATGGTTTTACATCGGGGGATCTTGGAGTAGCTCGGTGGATGAGTTCGAGCCCGGTGTCGTGGACGCGAAGCTTCGGATCCTTGTGCACTTTATTGCAAAAATGCGTAAGTGTTGTGTTTTTTGTTCTGTTCATTTTTTGTCTAACGCTCGTCATCTGCTTCCTATGCAGGTCGCATTCCGGCGCAGGAGACATCTTCCGAGTTCGACGACCGGATTGAGAAGCTTTTGGAGCTTTCCCCCGAGCATAGAATGTCGCACCTTTTTGCCACCGAGGAGAATCTCGGGGCTGTCAGTCTTCGATCCACCAACCCGAATACTATGTCTGATTCGGGTAATTTGTAATTTTCATTTTTTTCTTTTCTCTTTTTTTTTTGGATTTAATTTTCTCTTCCTTTTCCAGTTCCCAAAATGAAGACCACGTCGGGGAGGAGAGAAACCCCTGCCCAACGGGCTGAGAGACTGACCGCTGAGGCCTCTGAGCGGAGGAAGCGCGGGGCGGATAAGCGGAAGAGGGAGGCGACCGAGCTCGATGGGAGTGTCAACAAGGCAGAGGTCGCGACTAGGAATGAGCTGCCCCTATGCCGAGCCCTGTTCGTACTGGACGGGCGGAGGCTGTCGTAGACTTGTAGGGGCATTACCTTCCGGTAAACAAGGACCGAGAGGACCCCTGTGCTGAGATGCGGGGGAGGAGGCTGCGCTGGTTACTGAATTATGTTCGGGTGGCCACTCCTACCGCTGAAATGCTGGGTCGGTTTCCGCCGGCTGTTGCTGAGTCGAGCCATGTTCCTATTCGGGGATGGACGCCGAAGATGGAACTGGTCAGAAACGACATGGATCCAGCCGAGCAGATCCAGTTTGGAAATGCCCAGCTCGGTCGTGCGCTCGGGACCTACGTGAAGGCGGCCGGGGAGTTTCAGGCCCTGATTGGGAAGCACAAGAAGATGTCGGCCGAGCTTGAAACTTTAAGGGAGGAGCACCATCTCTCCTCGTCAATGATTAAGTCTCTGGAGGAGGATATAGCCTCCCTGAAGGGAGAGATGGAGATTCTCGAGAGCCGGGCTTGCGAGGCCGATATCTGGAGGGGCAAGGCTCGTGAAATGACTGAGGCGGCCGAGGCAATGCACAAGCAGTGCGAGGCGATCCGAGCCGAGCATGATGCTTATTTGAAGGAGACAAAGGCCCAGCTCGAGCATCTGACCGAGCATGTTGATACTTGTGAGGCTTCGGGTTACGCTAAGGGTCTTGCCGAAGGGGTGGCTGCCTTCAAGAAGACGCCCGAGTTTGAGGAGCTGATTAACTTGAACAATGTCTCCACATGCTACGAGATATTGGATCTCATGAAGGAAGGGAAGACAGTCGAGGAGGTCTGCGCCTACATAGAGTCTCGGGCGTCTGAACTGCAGGTTGAGACACTAGAAGCTGACAAGCCGGAGGTCGATGAGGCTGTTGGAGGTCCGGGATCGGCCCCTCCTGGTGAAGGCGAAGGGCAGTCCTTCCAGGCAGCTAGCCAGAGTGGCGGAGCCGGGTAGCTTTAGGCTTTATCTTATGTATGGCCTGCATGCCTCAGTCTTTTCTTTTCCTTAGTCTTTTCCGGATGTTCATTGTAAAAATATTCTTCGAATGAATAAAATTTTATTTTCAGTACGTGTTTACTTGTTTTGTTCTGGATGTTATGGCCGGGTTGGTTCGGCCGTTGTATTTTCTTTTTTATATCTTCCGTCAACGATGCCGGGTCGGGCTCGGTCTTATAGTGTCGGAGGAGCCGGTCATTCATAGTGCCGAGTCAAGCTCGGTCTTATAGTGCCGGAGGAGCCGGTCATTCATGGTGCCGAGTCAAGCTGGATCTTGTAGTGCTGGAGGAGCCGGTCATTTGTGGTGTCGAGTCAAGCTCGGTCTTATAGTGCCGGAGGAGTCAGTCATTCGTAGTGCCGAGTCAGGCTCGGTCTTATGGTGCCGGAGGAGCCGGTCATTCATGGTGACGAGGCGAGATCGGTCATATAGTGCCGAAGGAGCCGGTCATTCTTGGTGCCGAGTCAAGCTGGGTCTTATGGTTCCGGAGGAGCCGGTCATTCGTGGTGCCGAGGCGAGCTCGGTCTCATAGTGCCGGAGGAGCCGGTCATTCATGGTGCCGAGTAAAGGTCGGTCTTATGGTGCTGGAGGAGCCGGTCATTCATGGTGCTGAGGCGAGCTCGGTCCTATAGTGCCGGAGGAGCCGATCATTCTTGGTGCCGAGTCAAGCTCGGTCTTATGGTGCCGAAAGAGCCGGTCATTCGTGGTGCCGAGGCGAGCTCGGTCTTATAGTTCCGGAGGAGCCGGTCATTTGTGGTGCCGAGTCAAGCTCGGTCTTGTGGTGCCGGAGGAGCCAGTCATTCATGGTGCCGAGGCGAGCTCAGTCTTGTAGTGTCGGAGGAGCCGGTCATTCGTGGTGCCGAGGCGAGCTCGGTCTTATAGTGCCGGAGGGGCCAGTCATTCGTGGTGCTGAGGCGATCTCGGTCTTATAGTGCCGGAGGAGCCGGTCATTCATAGTGCCGAGGTGAGCTGGGTCTTTCATAGTGCCGAAGTTAAGAAAGGAATAAAGTCAAATTTTATTGATAATACCTTTTTAAATACATAGCATTCCATAGATAAGTAAATCTCTGGCCATTCAGATATTCTAGCCGGTAGGCCCCATTATGAAGGACCTCGCTAATCTTGTATGGTCCTGCCCATTTGGGCTTAAGTGGTCCGGGATCCGGTCCCAATACTCGTTTAAGAACGAGGTCTCCGACCTGGAAACTTCAATGGTGAACCTTGGAATTGTAATAGCGTTCGCATCTTCTTTTGTAGATGGCGTTCCGCATTTCCGCTTGGGCCTATTTTTCAGCGATGAGGTCCAGGTTTACTTGGAGGGCAAAGTCGTTATCTCGCTCTTCAAAATGGGTTACTCGGTAGGTAGTGTTAGGAGTATGCCCTCGAATGCCACTCAGAGGATGTTGAGTGAGGGCATTGTACTTCTTATTATGTAATTCATTATCATAAGGCAAATAGATGTTTCTTTATTTTCTGGTAGTTACTGGCATTCCTAACTCATAAATATATATATATATATATATATATAAACTAGTCCGTGTATTTGAGAGCAAAACATTCCACTCCTTATTGGATAAAGGGGTCGGCACTGGAAAGGTTTATAGCTCAAATACTTAATAATTCTCAAGTCGATGAAACTTCACTGGGCGTTAAGTTTATGTGAAGACTTGTATGACGTGTTTTTTGACATGGAGAGTACCTGTCGAACACTAATGGTTAGTGGGAGCACACGTTATAGGTATGCTAATTGGATTAGTATACTCGAACTGACTCACCCTCAATTCGTCACAGATTTCACTCCGGGACAGTCAATGACGGAATCGAAAGGTTGTGATAGGTATTCGTGAACCTTCGACTTGAGGATTTAGTAGGGATGTGCTTGTGACGTCAAGATTTTCATTAGAGTACTTCGACCCTGTAAATCGAAAGGTGGAGGTCAACCTCGTTGTGCATCTTGACGGGCAAGTAGCAGGTCCTACTTAATACCAAGATAGAATTCTTTCTCCTGTTAGTGAACGGGTTATATGTCCTATGCGGTTATTGGCAGATGAGATCATAAGTCTTTGGCCAAAGCATTGGAGCTAGTTGTATTGGATACACGAGAGCTCGATGATCTCGATCTGCATTAACTCATGCATAGCGTCAAGTACAGATAGGGTTTGACTGACCGTGACCCTATAACTTGATCGGGGCATTTGAAAGAAGGGTTTATACGTATACTGGTATTCATGACAGAATGGTTCTTGAATGATCCCAATCATTCGTTCTCAGTCGGGGTACAGTGTAGGCCGCCAGGCTGGCTAGGTGGTGCTACTTCTCTTTGGTTCCTCCCATTGCTAACTGAGACGGACCTACCGAGTCGCGCAATAGGATTGACGACGGAATGAATCGAGCTTATTCTCTCTTTATAAATATTAGATATTGGATATCTAATTTATTGAATATTAGATGTCTAATTAATTTTGGGACATTGGATATGTAAATTAATTTATTGGATAAATTATTTACGGCCTAATGAGTTAAATAAATTACTGGGTGATTAATTTAATTCGTAGATATAATTATTTCTTGGAGAAATTAATTATATTGTTTTGTATTTGATATGATTAATTAATTGGATTAATTAATTGATATAAATAAATCAGAACGGAATTGGAGTTTACCTGTTTAGACTCCGGGAGTCCGAAACGAACCGAACTTTTTCATTCCTTCTAGATGGCCGCCCATTTCCTTCCCCTTTCCCTTACTCATTGTCTTTACCTTAATTGGTAGATGACATAAGATATCAAGGGGACAACATCTATTAATTTATCCTAATAGATGAATTGGTCTTGATTTGGGGAGGATATAATGAAGACTTAAGTGAAGACTCAATCTCTCCTACTACACACTTCATCCGTGAGTTTAAGCAAGAGGGAGAGAGAGTTTTCTCAAAGTGTTCTTCATCTTCTTCATAGTTTTTCTTAGAGAAATATTCTGAGGATAAATCGAGAGATATAGATTGAGCACTTAGAGTGTTATAATCTTGATTAGCAAGCTCCTATAGTCTTGTTCTAGCCGTATCCTTAGAGGATAACGAGGTTTGGCCGTTCCGGTCATTTCTCCGGCATGTGGCAAGTAGAGACGCAGTGTTTTCGGCGTTGGATCATCCAACAGCTTGGAGCGGATTAGATCCTAGGGAAATCAACTAAAGCTTGGGGAATCGCTCAAGAGAAGGACACCATTTAATCTGGACTACAAGGGTATATTTCTCGTATCTTCTTGTGCTTCGTTTTATATTGGTATATACGTAGCTCGATCGATCCTCATAGGGATTCAGATCGAATTAATTTTTGTTTTACCGCTTTCGATGGGCCTTTGATTTAGGCACCAAATTCCAACAGTGGTATTAGAGCGTAGGCCTTGCGATCGTATATACGATATTTGGCATTTAGAATGCTTGATTAGATGGTGAATGATTTGAAATCATTTATAGTCTCAATCGTGGTGTATGTTTTTCGTTCATTTTAGTTGTATTTTTCGTAAGTTTATGTCTAAATATAAATCTTTAATTTCTGGGAAATGTGATTTATATTGTAGATATGAAAGTCGGAAAATATTGATATTGGATATCCGGTGGAAAATCTAGCCCCGAATCGTCGTTGGACGACTTTTCGGACGAGGGGTAGGAAGCTGTCGGGGTGACCCGACCGTGTCGATTGACACGGGCCGTGTCCGGTAGGCAGTCTGGGAGACTGCCGGGACAACCCGACTGTGTCATTCGGCATGGGCCGTGCCAGGCAGGCCAGTCTCGGAGACTGTCGAGATAACCCGACCGTGCCAATCGGCACGGGCCGTGTCCGGCAGACAGTTTTATCCTGGCTCGATTTTTTCGTGTATTCCAGAAAATTAATCTCCCGCGTATTAAATTGGATTTAATATGATTAATGATTTATGGTATTTCATTTTATAAGGGAGTATTGACTGAATAGAATACTTGTTGATGATCGAAACTTTTTTTAACATTTTTATATTACTGGTTGTGTGAATTGATTGGATCGATTCTATTTGTTGATTATATGTTGATTGGATCAATGTATCTCTACGATATCCGTTTATATAGTATTTATTGGATGAATGCTTTTGAATGGGAATGTGGATCATGGACTTAGTTTTGAATCGTTCGGTTTTATTCGATTGGGTCGTAAAGGCCGTTTTGAGCCTATTTATTTTACTAGAAATATTTGTATCTAGGATGTAATTTTTCAATGTAAAATTTATATGTAATGATGAAGACCGGAGGAAGATCCGTTCAAGAATACGAAGATTCAAGACCGAAGACTTGTAATTAGATTACAAAGTTTTTTTATTCTAGGAACGGTCCATGAACTACATGTTGGTAGCAACTAGGTTGTGAATGTTTATTCATATTGTATGAATGCTCAAACGCGCTTAAATGAATTTATGTGCAAAGTGTAACATTAATCGCGAAAATTCTCCCACGACAAATTATTAAGTTTATAAGGTTTCAAGGTTTTTCTTCCCTCCATCAAGCTTTTGGGCAATTGAAATCCAAACCGGATGTGCTATGCTTCCGAATTATCGGGGTAGTCGTTCGGGGAGGATGGATAAATTACCGGAAGCGCATTGGATGCCTTCGGTTGCAGCAAATTTTATCCCTAGAAACCTGATAGGTTGCCAGATAAGATTCAATTGTGAAACTGATTTGCGTCGATGGTATAAACTTAACTTGTTCACGAACCATAGAAACCGTATAGGTTGATGGGAGTGAACAAGGGGAAAAAGAAGATCGAATCATCCATTAGATGGGTTGGTGTTTGACACCACTTTATGAAAATTAATAGACTAGAAACCTGTTCAATTGCCCTCTATTAAGATTTATAAAGAACTCGATCACCACTATGAAGTAGAGCGAACGATACTTCCGGATCTCACAAGGGAGTGTGTTATTCCGATAAAAATAGTGGTAGCTGGGTAACAAGAATAGAAAAGACCCTAATTCTATACTCAGATTATAATTAAATGAGTCACTAATTAATCGGTCGTACTTAATGCAGACATAACTCTCAATATGACAATGAACCCACTTGCAATTCTACTCGAAAAGAACACCTTGATCGAACCTAACTTTTTGGAATGGCTCCGCAATCTGATGATAGTCCTCAGTATAGAGGCACTGGGATACGTATTGGAGATGGACATTCCAGCACCTCCAGTGCGGACAAGAGCCAATCAGAAAGAGATTGAAAACCACAAAAAGTGGGTTAAAGATGACGTAAAAGTCCGTGCTTACATGATGGCTTCTATGTCTAATGAGCTTCAGAAAGCTCATGAGAAAATGACTTATGCTAGGCAGATTCTATCTCACTTAACCGAGCTTTATGGTGAGCAAAGTCGAACTGCTAGATATGAGATATCCACGCAACTATTCGGTGCAAGGATGAAGGAAGGTGAGAAGGTTGGGGACCACGTCCTCAAAATGATATCTATGATCGAGAGATTAGAGGCTCTTGATTTTAAGATGGATACTTCTCTTCAGACCGATCTTATCCTACAGTCTCTCCCTGATTCCTTCTCACAGTTTGTCATGAATTTCAACTGCAATGAGATTACATGCAACATAGCAGGGCTAATGAACAAACTAGTGACCGCTCAGTCTCAGATGAAGACTCCGCAGATGAAGGAGTCTGCCCTTTTGATTTCTTCTGGATCTCGGAGGTCCAAGAATAAGAAGAAAAAAACCAAGAAGCGGACATGACCACAAGTCAAGGACCTCAAGGGTAAGGACAAGGCCCCGGTGGTTCCGAAGATCAAGAAGAAGGACGCTTGTCTCAAATGCGATGAGCTGGGTCACTGGGCTAGAGACTGTCCGATTTTTCATGGCGCTTCAGGTACAGAACTCTTAGTTTTGGAAATAAATTGTTCTGCTACTGTATTTTCTACTTCTTGGATAATGGAATCTGGTGCTAGTTCGCATATTTGTTCCATGAATCAGGATCTGGAACAAAGTATGAAGCTTGGAGCTGGGGAAGTGATGATCACTGTCGGAAACAGGCATAGTGTCGAGGCAACCTGTAACGCCCCCAAAATTCGAACCGAAATGTCACATGCCGTAGACCCTTATCACAAGGATCTACCAGGCTAAACTCCACAATACTACTCAGTGATTGACCGACCGGGGTCAAATTAATTACAAAGCAGACCGATAAGGTCATTAAACAATTCAGAAACTAACGAATTCACATCTCAATGACAATAATAAACTTGAACACAGAAAGGAATGACCACTCAATTTAGTAAATGAAAACTACACCCGTGCAAGGGTGAATACCCAACCAAATGAGAAAATACCGACCAAGATGAAACAAAAGAAAAAGACTCTGACTCTTGTGTGATTAGCATCGTTGTCTTCCATCTCCTTCCAAGCCAATCCCGTGACTGCTTCCGAGCTGCCAAAACCTGAGCGCATAACAGGCACCCACCCCCCGAAAACTCGGGGGTTAGCAAACTGAATTTTGCTAGTGCAAGTACATAATATACAAGATATACGAACAATGTCAACACAAAATTCAACAGCTGCGGAGCCTTAACACAAACCACATATTCCCATAGTCATCACAGAATAGTACTCGCATACACACGGTGAAAGATAATCACATAGTCATACTCTCTTTACGGAACATAACATCAATCAAACTTTAAACGAGCCCAAGGAGTCAAAAGATCTAGTTTGAAAATCCCCTTTTATAAAAGGAAAAGTATTCTGATAAGATAATTTGAAAACGTTATTATTGACTCGGGCCATCTTGGGGTTTTGAAAATAGAATGGGAATACTTTTAGAAAATAATTTCAAAAGTTCTCGGGTCCTTGACCCACCATATGAAAACAATTTACAAGAAAATCATTTTAACGTTATTCGGGGTCCTCGACTCAATTTATAGAACCCTATCACAAGCGAATCATTACAACATCTCATAGGGTTCTCGACCCAATCCAAATAATATCATCACGAGATCAATCCTCTCAACATTTCACGGGGTCCTCGACCCAATACACAGAATAACACCATAAGATAAAAGATCTCAACATCTCACGGGGTCCTCGACCCAATACACAGAATATCATCACAATACAATTGAGGACACAGACTCTCATTCGACAAATCCTTCTCAAGACCCTTGATTAATTCACCCTCAGAGATCTCGTCAAATATCCTTGGTTAATTAACCCTGATACCAACATTTAAAACAAGTTGAAACAATTTTTCAGAAACACAAATCGCGGTCTATATCAAGACCAACATTTAAAAGCGAGTTGGAAAACTTTGAATTACGAACATCGTTCGGTAACGGGTCTTAGCTGTCACTCGAATATCCGTAACCAATAAGCCTGCCAGGCGCCTCCCTTGCACACCTGTGCACCGGCGTTCACTCCACTATGTTGGCCGCCCATTGAATATGTCACCGTGCCGGCGTTCACTCTTGCAAGAGCCGCCCCTTGCACACGCATTAGGTAACACCGGTGTTCACCAACCATATGGAGCCGCTCATTGCAGCGTACACCAGGACGGAGTACACGCCCTGCCCTCAGAGGCTCCCGGATATGACGTCTCTCACAACAAGTATTCATATTGTTTCAAACATCAAGCACAGAGTCAATCGTGCAACAATTATCAAATCAGTACACCAATTCACACAATTTATCCGTCAGTCCACAACTACATAACTAAACAATAACACGCATATTATCAATCAAGACTCAACACAATAAGCCTTCGGCAAAACCAACCAACACTACACATATATCCTTATATCGTAACTCAACCGAATACATAAACCTTACCGTAATATCTCTATAAATATGCTTCGTACTTTAATCCAAGTTGAGCACGTCAACTAGCATCGATATTAATCACACGACATATGTAAATGTATATCTATATACATACATACTTACACACACACACATATATATATATATATATATACACACACGTATATCTTTATACATACATATATTTAACATATATATATATATATATATATATATATATATATATATATATATATATATATATATATATTCATAGAGATAATTCACACACTTCGGCAATAATGATTTCACGTAGTTATAATTCGTATATCAAGGTACTTGTCTCAAATCCAAATCACGCGAAGCAACGGGAAAGCTCGATCGGAAACCCTTGAATCTTCCAACTAGGTCGAAAACACAAGAACACCATAATCACTATAAGGTCGATCGCAAGGAAGATGCAAAATGCACGAAATTCTCAACAAGAATTCGTAGAAACAAAGGATCGAACACTTGGGGCTCAATATTTCTCCAAGAACATCATCCGAACCCGGATACGACAAGAGACACGAATCAAATCATAGGGAGAGAATCAATACAACCGATTGATGATATACAACAGTACGATTCATGAAGAACAACCCGAATCTTAAAGATTCACAAAATATAAATGAAGGGTTTACAAGATGATTACCTCGAATCGAAGACGAAGAACACGGATTGATGATGTTACTCAACACCAAGAACTCAAGGAAGATGTAAACTTGGAGTTACAAGACTCCAAAATCTCCCTCCGATCGCCACAAGTCACCACAGCCGTGGAGGAAGGAAAGGTAGATGAAAAATGAGGAACACGGTCAACCCCTGGGTATATAAACCCGCGTCAGCATTACGTACGTTAAACAAGAAGGATAACGTACGTTATCGGTATTACGTACGTAAGGCACAAAATATTACGTACGTAATCGATGGTCAGACCCTCCTGTCCAAAATAGTGAAGACCCTTACGTACGTTATGGCAAGGACTTAACGTACGTAAGGAGCACAGTTAACGCACGTTAGGACCAACACATAGCATGCGCTATCGACGACCAAAACTCAATGCCTGAACTGGTAAGACCCTTACGTACGTAATGGGAAGGGCTTAACGTACGTAAGGTACATGATGATAACGTACGTTATGCTTATATCATAGCGTACCTAAGTCACTTAGCAGTTCCAGAATTGCTAAGTTCAGCCCGTCGAGTACGAGTGCAATGAAACCGCAAAACGACAACAACAACACAAGACGAGGACATGCATACGAAGAGTGCAGAACGACGAACTCAAGCGTTAAAAGAAAACACGATTATGACTACCCGAAGGTTCGGAATACGACAACAGAAGTAATCACACCCAAACTTTGGGAAATTACGAAACGACCCAAAACGTCCGCAAATCACAATATGACATCAAGCAACCAAACCGGAGCTCACAACACGTATAACAAAGCTCAACGGACTTATAGGAAACAAGAAACCGTAGTTTCGAACCACCATCACACGAAATGAACTAAATAGCAGAAAGAGTAAACACGGATTCGGGTAAAACAGTCCCAGAACAAACTCGGATGTCCAAACACGCAGAACAAAACATTATCAAAATGTCAAAACGCTCGCAATCGAGTTTTTGGAAACCAGAAAAATGCCAAAAATGAAAAATTACCGAAAGAGAATATCACGGGTATTACATACTACCCTCCTTAAAAGAAGTTTCGTCCCGAAACTTAAAATAGAGAGCGACGGAATAGCAATTTCAAACAAAATTTGTAAGAATCAAATTTGGATGTGGAAAGGCCACAATAATCCACGGGATTTAGCAAAATAGCTTCGAAATTCATTCGGAGGACAGTAGGCTAAGTAAACAAGGTAGTTTAAAATCGTCGAGAGGATCACAATTGAATTACCAGCAATGAAAGGTCACACAATACTGAAAATACTAAGAAAAGTACGGGTAATACACCCCCCATACTAAAAAGACATTACGACCCCGAAACTTAGAACAACAAGAGTTGAAAACGTAAAGTAATGAAACGAAAAATGATTGAAGTCACGATTGTTGGAAACAACAACGATTAAGACATAGTACAAAATCTTCATTCTCCCATGCTAGGATCCTCAGAAGGAAACATAGGGTTTCGGGACACTCTCCGGTCACTTGCTCTGCTCTCCAATAGGGTAGCATTCCTTGCCAATTCGGAAACTATCTCACAGTGTTTCTCCCGATGACCTTCACACCCGTACTGGTAACAAGTCAAGAGTGGGAAGGGACAATTTGCACGAACATGTCCCTGACGGTTGCAGTTGAAGCACCTTCTCTTCTTACCGAGAGTCACCGATGCTGGTTTGGGATTTCCAGCGCTCACTCCCGACCGCGAAGACGACACGTTCGAACGACGTGAGGGTTTGGTAGCCTTAGTCTCTTCACCGCCCAAAAATTTTCCAGATGTCCTCGGTCTCTTTGCTTCGCTCGTGGGTTCGATCACTGAGGAGATTTCATAGGATATCGTTTGGTTTGATTTTGATACTCCTTCACCGTAGCATGGATAGTTGTCATACGAACCACCTTGCCGCTTCCACTTCCATCATCACACCTACGTCCGCCAAGGCTTGACATGTTAATGCAGATAGTACCGTTTAGCATTATCAAATAATCAATCGCACAGTATACCACAATTATCAACACAAGGTTTAGTTAACATCTTTAGAATAACGGTAATATCGTAAAGCACAAAATTTTCTGAAGTCCATTTCGAGCCCTTCGACGAGGACGATCATTATATGTATGCACTTAATGAAAATAAATTTTTGAAAAAGAGGGCGAGTCACGTTACGCCCAAAGCTTGTAGATACTGTCCTTTATTTTGGAAGAGGAAGTTTATACACCCACTTTAAAAATTATTTTCGAATAATGTATAAAAGAAATTCTTTTACGAATCGTGACTAATTTGAAATATTTCAAAAGTGTTGAGCTCCAAATACCACAATTTGAAAATCTTTCCTCTTCCACCAAAATGCTTAATCGAAAGGATTTTTTACCGAGATACGTGACCATTTGACATGACGACATTAAATCATAGGTTTTCACAATGTTAAGAAATTGCAAAGCACCACTTTAAAATGTTCGTGATATTACAGCGCTGTGGGCCCCTGACACGCTTTTTGTGTAACTATCGCAAGTGCACGATATCGTATCAAGTAGTAAAGTGGACTTTTTGAGTCCGGTTTATCGATCCCACAAGGAAGTTATGTTATAATTTGAATTATACACTATTAGTCTATTTTTATAGATACTTAAGATGAGTGAAACACACAATTAAAAAGTTTGGTTTAATAATTGCAAAGAAATTGCAATAATAGTTCTAATATTATAAGGAAATAAAAAGATAGCAATAATAATAGATTGATTATTGATAAAATGAAATAGTTGGGATTGCAAACTTAGTTCGTCATTAGTTATAAAAGATGTATTGGAGATCATAAGATGAATTTACTTATTATGTTGTGTAGATTCGATTTTCCTTAAAAAGACGGTTTCTCTTTCGAACTATAAAACGCCCCTTACATATTGAATCAATCCACTATATTTCTATGTTGATTGGCTTCAATACATAGCATTAGGATTTGTGAAAATAACTCAATGAATCATCTAAGGACTAGGGGTATATTTCTATCCCCTAGAACAACTTAGAGTGAAGATCATTTGATCTAATCAAACATATTTTCTTTCGAAACATATGAAGATCATAAATATCTTCATTAATTGGCCAAATAAATAAAGATTGTTAAAACAATGAAAATCACACACAATAATAAGTAATTCATAATATATCTTTATACAAACATAAATAACATGACTAACCTTGTTTATAATCCCAACTTAAGAAACTTAGCCCATAAAGGGTTTATTACACATATTACAAGCTTTGGTGGTCATGTTTAGTTGAATCAAGAGAAAGAATTGATCCTAACTCCCTTAGTAGATAAAGGAGATAGAAACAATAAACTCTCCGAACAACATATGTTGTACCACACTAACAAAGATCACTCAAGAACACAAGTGTGTTCTTCACACAAAAAGAAAAGTTTACAAGAAAATGGAAAATTATATGATGAATGGTGAATGATGAAGGATCTAAAGGGTCTATTTATACACCTAAAGTCATCTAATAGCTCCAAAACTACAGCATTATTACATTATATCGGATCAATGCCAGCCATCCCCTCAATAATACACAAAAAGTATAAAAATTAGACAAATCATAGCAATCTGTCAAGAGTTACGGCCGTAACATTCTGGAGTTACGGCCGTAACTGAGGTGACTTACGGCCGTAACTCCTGAATGTTACGGCCGTAACGTGGCTTCGTAAATTTGCTCATTTGAAGCTTTGATAGTTACGTTTTCAGCCCAGAATTCCTCAGACTTTGCGTTTTTGCCCCAGATCTTCTTCGGATGATAACTTTTGATATATAACTCTGATTTTGAATCCGGAAAGACTGCCGAATTCGTCTCGAAAAGCCCTACAACATGAATATATCAAAATTCAATAAAGAGAATATTTATTAAACATGTTGTTTCTTGAGTAATTCAGTTATTTAATCCGATCATCATCCAATAAAAATAAAATTATTAAAACTAATAAATTAAAAGCAAAAACGAGTAGACTAGCTCAATTATGGGTGAATTTTATCGATACAAACCATGGATAAGTGTACAAAAATGACACTTATCACACCCCCAAACTTGAATTCTTGCTAGTCCCGAGCAAGACTCTTTATTATTCACACTCCAAAAATAAAAATAAAAATAAAAAAATAAGAAAATTAATACACACATAAATTAAAATATAAAAAGATAAAAGGAGATCAAAATGCCATTAATAAACAACAACTTGACTTTATACGGTAGATAGAAATGAATCAAGATTCAAAATAAATCTACTAATATTTTTGAAGTTAAAACACGGTTTTTATTTTGTAATTCCAAAATGTAAGGTTTTCCCCCAAAGGTTGATTATTTCTTTCCCACTCGTGATACACACGACTCCCTTTAATGGTTGCTCTCGATCACTCGTTTATTTTTCGACTCAATATGAAGAAGAATTTCATTGGCGTCATCAAATATTGTGATTTTTACAAAATTGAGTGTATTGAAATTCAAATTTGCTAATTAATTCAAATCTGCTCATAAACTACATCCCTTTTAGTGATAGCTTTCACACCGTTATTTGCTAACGTGTAGCTCTTTTCACTAACACAATTTCTATCTCATTTTTTTCCGTAAAAGGTGATAGCTTTCACACCGTTATTTGCTAACGTGTAGCTCTTTTCACCAATTTTTCCCGAGACGTGACTACGCACCAACAATGGTTAGTCCTTTATTTTTGCAAAATTTAAGACTTCCAAAATTAGGCGGTGTTCCGCTCAACACTTCTCCTTTTCGTCATTTATTTTTTTAGGTGATAGCTTTCACACCGTTATTTGCTAACGTGTAGCTCTTTTCACCAATGACTCCTTTTTTAGGGAATAGAATTTTTGAGAAAATCATTTTTAGTTAAGCATGAAAAATCAAAACTCCACAAATTAAGTAAATTTCAGTTTTATTTTTCATTAACCAATTGATTCTTCTTTTCTCAAGGTAACGAATGACTCGATTTTATATGATAATTACAAGGCTTGGAAAGAGAGATTAAGGCTCAAAAAATTTTGGAATATACAATTTTTTTACCGGTTAAAACGATTTTAGAAGTTTGTATAAAGCTAATTTATTGGTGTTATGGCATTTAAAAATCTCAAAATCAAAATACTATAAATATATATATAAATATATATATAAAAAAAATTAAGGCAAATAACCAAATCAATCAAAACACACCAAAATTATTAAACAAACACAAATACTAAAACAAACCACCCCCAAACTTGAAAATAAAACTGTCCTCAGTTTAAAAATAAAATAAAAATAAAAATAAAAATCAATGCGTAAAAGCGAATACTCCTGTTAAGAAAGTTGATGTCCGAGCCTAACGCCTTTTAGAATGCAAGAGAATAAATATACGAGGCACACACAAAGAAAATAAAATATACTCGTAAGTATAACATAATTTTTAGATGCGCATCAAGAAAGTCCGAAGAGTCGCCTTACGCCATCAAAGTTTTTATAAAAGCAAAACACGAAATAAACATTATAGTAATGAAATAAAAATACATAAATCGTGAATAGATGCGCGTCAAGAGATCAAGAAGAAACTCCTTAAGCCGCCATCATTTAGCACGATTATTACACACGACAAAAAGTAAAAATACAAGGGGTCCGACATGGGTTATCAAAGGGAGAGGAATGAATCTACTTTTCGTTTTCTCACGGTAAAATCTTCTACCTGCACAATTTTAGCTAGAGTGGATCTGGTTGAGGAACAAATTCATTGAGTTTTTCGATTAGTTCTTCGGTGTTGTTGCAACGACTATGATTCGTTTTGCACGCTCGGAAATAAATCCCTTTTCACAGAGTAGTCGATGAAAGACAAGTAAACCATCAAAGAAACCATTGACATTAAGCATTCCTATTGGTTTTGATGAACATTTAGTCGGGCTCTGGTAACCACATGAAAAAGTTCCTCAAGTGTGCCAAAACCACCGGAAGGGCGATAAAGGCGCGAATTATTTATCATGTGAGTTATGCGATCTTGCATATTCACAGATCTAAACTCATCTCCAATAGTTGACCGGTGATTTTACTTTCACCGGAGGTTTTGGGATTACTCCCAACACTCTTACTCCTTCCATATAGGCGAAGCAGCTCGCCCCATTAATCCTAGACTTCCTCCTCCGTAAACTACATGAATGCATTTTTCTCCTAAGGTACGACCCAAGTTGTGGGTCGCTTGGTGAAGCATGCCTCTTTTCCGAACTAGATCCACCAAAAATGCGGTGTGTAAAATTTTTGTTGAAGATGATGACTCCATTTTTGAAAAGAAAAAAAAAAATTTCAGAGAGAAACAGAGAAAAGTGCAAGTTTGAGGGATGAATGAAAGAAACCAGTAGAAAGTTTATTTATAGAAGAAAAAGAAGGTAAAAATTGTTTAACAAGTTTGTGATTGCGTTTGATTGTGCTTCAACTACTCAATAGAATAATGAAAGCTTTTATCGCGTATCACATTTTTTATTCAGAAAATCTCACCACATGACAAAAATAAAAGATACTTACGCGTATGTACAGTAGTTGTGATTGTGGCTCACATCTTCCTCTGATTTTACGTTCAAAAACGGCCTAAACGCCTTCTATGAGTCGGGGAGAAGCTTCCCATCCAATTTTCTTACAAATTGGCAAACAGGGTCTTTTAACGTCAGATTCCCAAGACGTTGTTCATATTCTGGTTTGAATTTATTCCACAAACATTGAATTCCGTAATACACAAGTCCACTAGGATGCGTGTCAAGAGAAATTTCGATATTATCTAAATTCTCCTTATTCAGACCATCATTAATGAACTGAATTTTATCTTCTCTTTGTAGATGGAATTCCTAAAGATCGACATTTTGCATTACGTTCCATCTAGCACATTTATAGCAAAAGCTAGAATCTTTGCTCGTCGTTTCTTTGCATATGAACTTTTTCCAAGCCACGGCAAAAATCTAGTTGGTGTTTCGTGAATTCACCTTCTATTCTTACTTTGGCTTCGATAATGAATCTTATGTCAAAAGGTATGCTTTTATTCGTAAGCAACCTCATCCTTTCAAGCCTTGTCTTGTAAATTTTTAAAATTGCATTTTTGCTTAGAAAGGGAAATCTTTTTCAATTTTAAACAATGTTTCATCCATGATAAAAAAACAAAAATAAAAAGACAATGAAAATAAAATAAAAAAATATATATACAAATATCGGTTGTTGTGGGAAATCGAAAAATCCGACTTTAATAGTCACGAGTACCGTTATCCGCCACTTGACCGGACAAACACAATTTAGTACTAAGTTACAACGTCGAGAAATTTGTACCTACACAAATAGTTTATAATGTAAGAGTTCAAATATAACTTATACTTCCCGCAACGGCGCCAAAAACTTGACACGCTTTTTGTGTAACTATCGCAAGTGCACGATATCGTATCAAGTAGTAAAGTGGACTTTTTGAGTCCGGTTTATCGATCCCACAAGGAAGTTATGTTATAATTTGAATTATACACTATTAGTCTATTTTTATAGATACTTAAGATGAGTGAAACACACAATTAAAAAGTTTGGTTTAATAATTGCAAAGAAATTGCAATAATAGTTCTAATATTATAAGGAAATAAAAAGATAGCAATAATAATAGATTGATTATTGATAAAATGAAATAGTTGGGATTACAAACTTAGTTCGTCATTAGTTATAAAAGATGTATTGGAGATCATAAGATGAATTTACTTATTATGTTGTGTAGATTCGATTTTCCTTAAAAAGACGGTTTCTCTTTCGAACTATAAACGCCCCTTACATATTGAATCAATCCACTATATTTCTATGTTGATTGGCTTCAATACATAGCATTAGGATTTGTGAAAATAACTCAATGAATCATCTAAGGACTAGGGGTATATTTCTATCCCCTAGAACAACTTAGAGTGAAGATCATTTGATCTAATCAAACATATTTTCTTTCAAACATATGAAGATCATAAATATCTTCATTAATTGGCCAAATAAATAAAGATTGTTAAAACAATGAAAATCACACACAATAATAAGTAATTCATAATATATCTTTATACAAACATAAATAACATGACTAACCTTGTTTATAATCCCAACTTAAGAAACTTAGCCCATAAAGGGTTTATTACACATATTACAAGCTTTGGTGGTCATGTTTAGTTGAATCAAGAGAAAGAATTGATCCTAACTCCCTTAGTAGATAAAGGAGATAGAAACAATAAACTCTCTGAACAACATATGTTGTACCACACTAACAAAGATCACTCAAGAACACAAGTGTATTCTTCACACAAAAAGAAAAGTTTACAAGAAAATGGAAAATTATATGATGAATGGTGAATGATGAAGGATCTAAGGGGTCTATTTATACACCTAAAGTCATCTAATAGCTCCAAAACTACAGCATTATTACATTATATCGGATCAATGCCACCATCCCCTCAATAATACACAAAAAGTATAAAAATTAGACAAATCATAGCAATCTGTCAAGAGTTACGGCCGTAACATTCAGGAGTTACGGCCGTAATCGAGGTGACTTACGGCCGTAACTCCCGAATGTTACGGCCGTAACGCTTCGTAAATTTGCTCATTTGAAGCTTTGATAGTTACGTTTTCAGCCCGAGAATTCCCTCGGACTTTGCGTTTTTGCCCTGGATCTTCTTCGGATGATAACTTTTGATATATAACTCTGATTTTGAATCCGGAAAGACTGCCGAATTCGTCTCGAAAAGCCCTACAACATGAATATATCAAAATTCAATAAAGAGAATATTTATTAAACATGTTGTTTCTTGAGTAATTCAGTTATTTAATCCGATCATCATCCAATAAAAATAAAATTATTAAAACTAATAAATTAAAAGCAAAAAACGAGTAGACTAGCTCAATTATGGGTGAATTTTATCGATACAAACCATGGATAAGTGTACAAAATGACACTTATCAGCCCCGCGCCGGAACCCACCAGGCTAAAAACTATTTTTAAAAACGTTCAAAATGCCAAAAAGGCCGATGACGGTAATATTTTCAAATAATCACAGAAGTCATTTATAAAATATCAAATACCGTCATAAGAATACCATCAAAACGTGTAAGACCAAAATGCCAAAACTCGGTTTAGGGAATCGGTTTTACGAAATAAAATTCAGTTTGCAAGATATCAAAAGCCATTACAAAATACTCACGCAGCAGATAAAATTAACACTCAAAGATTTATTCGACTGAAATGTAGAAACCGATAAATATGCTCGACTTCCGAAGCATACTACATAACCCTTTTCATTCGGGCCGTATACGCATGTTATATCCTAAAACAATAATATCACAAACAAGTTTCAACCCTTGTTCACATTAAACACATTAGCACGATATAATCAAATACGTATATAAGGGGACTTACGATCGGAAGACTACCATCACGGATTGCCTGAAGATGATGTCGGAAGCACGATACTAATCACAACTCTGGTGCGCGCGACTTACACAGGACATGGACTTGACCCAATGGTCTAGGGTTTTTGCAAACCTAAGCTCTGATACCATATCTGTAATGTAACATCCCCAAAACCGTATGGGAATATTACACGCCGTAGACCCTTTCACAAGGATCTACCAGGCTAAACATCCATAAACAACCAAATGCTTGCCCGACCAGGGTCAAACAATAAAATGATACAGACCGATATGGTCACTTACACGTGAATACACAGACCGATGAGGTCACACAACCCAATCAATAAAACTGACTTAAATAACATTACCCACACAGGGGTCGAAATACAATACAGCGGAAGACTGAATCAACTCTAACAATACAACTAAACTCTACCAACTCTCAACTCTTGATTAGTATCGCAGCTCGTCATCCTCTTGTGCCAATCCTGTGACTGCTCCCCTGAATCTGCATGTACCTGGACGCAAAACAGACATCCAACCCCCGAATACTCGGGGGTTAGTAAAACTCCACTGTTTTACTAGTGCAAGTATCAAACCATACGAAATGTAACAAGCAAATAGGAACTACGAATTTAATACGGAAATCAATTATCAAAATGTTCCCGAGAAGTTTTAGAATTTCGAACTCAAATAAGAGATATTTGAAAAGGAACACATCATCTCGGGGATTTTTAAAGCAGAAATTCTTTTGGACCTCGAGTCCCAATTTACAAAACCTTTTCGTAAACATTAGGGCCTTAGCCCGATTCTCGTTTCAAAGCATACTAAATAATATATCATTATGGGTCCGAGATCCATATTTAAAATGTTACCCGAACAATCACTGCTACACAATCATTGTTCGTACACATCATGTACCGAACTCCGAAGGCCTCGACGGACCCTACCCGGACCACACACACTGTTCGTACACATCATGTACCGAACTCCGGAGGCCTCAACGGTCCCTACCCGGCCACACACACTGTTCGTACACATCATGTACCGAACTCCGGAGGCCTCAACGGACCCTACCCGGCCACAACATCGTTCATACACATCATGTACCGAACTCCAGAGGCCTCGTCATACCCTACCTGGATCACACACCTTGTCCGTACACGTCATGTACCGGACTCCAGAGGCCTCGTCAGACCCTACCTGGATCACACACTTTGTTCGTACACATCATGTACCGAACTCCAGAGGCCTCGTCAGACCCTACCTGGAACACACACACATCGACACGACACAATTCATAATCATTAAATGTCAAGCCATTCCACATTACAATGAAATGTCCAATCAAGTATGTAAACCAAAACAACACAAATATCATGATCATCACAACGACTCTTAACCAACATAACACACATTCGGTACACAATACATTGAACAACCACGTGTACAACCATCTCATATGTACATCGAAATCCTGCACAAATGGCACAACGCCTAACACGGATACCAATATATCACTATTATCACAAAGCCTTCAAATTTCGGAAAACACAACCAACTCAAACGAACATATTTACGGAGGCAAGCAAAATCGTCATACATATCATACGTAATTACTAGTCGCAAGATACAAGTCGTATAATAAGATACTTGCCTTAATAACCGCTACCGAACGCTCCGAAGAACACGGTTCGACCGGGAAGCTCGAACCCCAAAGAAGGCAACGAACGGAAGGGTTCCGACTCGAGTTCTTCACAAGAATTCGCTCCTAAGTCACAACGATATCAATTCAATCACAATTCTACGAAAACGTATGGAACTTCCCAAGTTCTACCCATTGAAGCATTTTATCGGACACTTTGAGGGCATAGGCCAATTTGATCGATTATTCAAAGAAATACTCAAATTCGTTCCACAAAACTTCAAGGGTATTGAATGATTACGAGTTTACAATCAAGTTCTAACAATAATATGAATCAAAACGAAGCAAATCGGCCAAAACACCAAGAAACCTCAAGAACACCCAAAAACCAAAAGTTTAGGTGTTCTTACCTTCGATCCGGGTGGAAGATGATGTTAATCTATGATTCCAACTTCCAAAACATGTTGCTCTATGTCATATCCATCCAAATCCATCCATTATTGACGAAGGAACGCGAAGAAACGAAGAAAAAGGGTGAAAATGGCCGGATGACTCGGTCCAGGCCCTTAAATAGCCGACCTTGGCCGGCCGCTTACGTACGTAATCGGCCAAGGCCTACGTCATGTCGGCCAGGCGAACTCTGGACCGGTCTGCCGGACATGTTACGACGTATCGGAAGGCATTACGCACGTAATCGCATTACGGCCGTTCGCCGGGCCATTACGGCCTAACTTCGGCCAGCACAGCGGCCAGCCTCGGTCGATCCGACGGTCGAAAAATCCGAAACTCCGACACGAGCGTAAACCGAAAACACGATTATGAAGTACTCGCAAAGACGAATCCGAATACTAAGAGAACACCCGATTCCGACCACCCGAGGGATCGAAATTCGACAACGAAAGTAATTACCCCAAACTTTGGGAAATTACGAAAATGGCCCAAAACGTCCGAAATACCTGATACACGATCAAAACACCAAATCGAAGCTTACAACATGAATAATAACATTAAATGAACTTACGAGAAACTCGAAACAACGGTTTCGGACGAGATTCACGAGAATCGAACTCAAGTGCGAAAAAGTCGTTTAAGAACACAGAACTCAACAAAACGATACCGAAACGAACTCGGATGACAAAAAGTGTAGAATTAAATATTCTCAGAATGACGAAACGGTCAAAAGCGAGTTGTCGAAACGGACCTCCGCCGAAAAATGAAAATGACTGGAAATCCGAAATTGCGGATATTACATTCTACCCTCCTTAAAAGAAGTTTCGTCCCGAAACTTAAAATAAGTAGGGAGGAGCAATATCCCAACAGGAAACCTCAACGAGATACACAAGAAACGCATAACTTTCGCCCATTGGCGAAACGTTACAAGCAATGCGAAAGAATATACAGCGTGAAAACACGCCTCACGACGATCATAACAACACCACCGGCAATGATTCAAAACATTAACAATCAATTAACGACGCATCACATACCACATCATATGCACACATTTAATCAAAGAAACGTATGCGACAATAAGTCGCACCCGACTAAAACGGCTATGCGACAGAAACAAATAGAGTATTACGATAGAAATCATTCTGATTCTCATCAACAAGAAAATGTCCGACGTCAAAACACAAACAATTCAAGATAACAGAAAATGAGAATACCGGATATTACATTTCCATCATACAAAAAATAAGTTTCGTCCCGAAACTTAAACTAAGGTTATCACAGTGATACGAAACAAAATATAACGACACATAATAAAATACCATGCTCATGACCTCGTGGTCCACTGACACGCCTCCGTAGGTTCAACAACTAAACGGGAACTTACACAAAACAAAATATCATTCAACAAGTTCCAAATGTAAAAGCGTCACAAAAAAAACATCTCTACACGCGAAACAATCCGTGTAGCGAGTACCAAAAACACCATCACTAGACATCACTGGCCCCTCCGGAAGTAGGAATAGAATTCCGGTCCCTTATCATCTCGGCAACAATCTCGCAGTACTGAACTCGATGCCCCTCGTGTCCACAATTATAACAAGTCACTGGCGGTTTCTTACAATGCGCGCGTTCATGGCCTAGAACGTTACAGTTGAAACACTTAGGAGTATTACCAGAACTCAAAGACACCGACTTGGGTCTTTTGGGTTCTCTAACCGGCGAGAAGGTCCCATACTCGGCTGATACGAGGGTTGAGGTGTGGGAATCCCAATTCCCTTACTTCCCGATGCGTCATCGGAAATCTTCTGCTTTTTCGCTACCGATACGGACTCGGTAGACATTATAGCCATCTCA
Organism: Orobanche coerulescens; assembly: GCA_033398695.1. Lineage (NCBI taxonomy): Eukaryota > Viridiplantae > Streptophyta > Magnoliopsida > Lamiales > Orobanchaceae > Orobanche > Orobanche coerulescens. Next base: position 29,308,071 of record CM065815.1, on the reverse strand, counting down.
AACGCCAAGGCTCGATCCTGATAGTCCCTCAAGGTTGTACACATAAAAGGAGCCATACACTGCCGAATCTGAGGTTTCATACGCATATCGAAATAACGAACCTTATCCGCCTCACTTTTCACCTGATCCCGAACATAACACAGCTGTCGATTATAATCGACTATCGCCTGGGACATCGACACGTATCGGGGCGTAGCCGAGAAAAACTCGACAATCCTACGCTCTTTAACAGGCGGGGGACAATACTCGGCCTCCATGGCAGTTTTGAATTCAGTCCAAGTAGCGGTACGATCACTAGGCGCTACGGCCTCCCACCAGTTTGCAACTTCCCTGTCGAGTAGGTATTGAGCAATAGGCACTCTTCTCTCATCGGGGCAAGCTACAGCATCAAATGTTCTGTCCAACTGGAAGAGCCAATTCTCCCAGCCTAACGAGTCCGAAGAACCTACAAAACGGGGCGGGTGCATTCTCATCACATCTCGTAACCACTTACCAGCTCCGTTATCTTCATCCGGAATCCCGTCTCGATGTACGGTCTGATTCATATGCGCCAACCGGTCGGTCGCCTGACGAAGGATGGTGGCGGCGCCAATATCAACATTACCTCTGGATGATTGCTGCTGATCACGACGACGACTACGACCACGTCCTCGGCCACGGCCTCTCGGCATACTGGACGGACGACCAATAAAAATAACACATCCAAACAAATATCACAACGTCAAGATAAGACAATAAATAGCAGCACGTTAAAACATCAACTCCAAGTCATCACACAAGTGCACGAACTAACACTGTAATTTTAGAACTTCATTAAAAAAAATAATCCACACAGTCACATCAACAGAGATGTTTAGATTTTACCAAATCAAACGCGGTCAAAACCACACACGTATCGTAGGGATCAAACACTAACAACAAAAATAAAATGTTTCCGAGGTATTATTCAAATGATAAAATTTTAAAATTCTCAAGTTTGAAAAAAAATTGGTGAAATGAAATTTTTGAAAACACTTATAATACCTCGGTCGTTTAATTAAAACCATGTATCTCATTATCAAAACTGTTTTGATTGAGGCTATTTGCAAAACAACACATCGAGGCTTCAATCTTTTCGCTAGACGATATCGTCAAAATGACCTTATCAGTATATCATTATCTTTGCTAGCGTTATACGGGGTAACAACATGTTACCACGCCATCCATCACTGATATATCAACAGAGATTAAATAATCAAGGGGCACGGGTACAACTGTAATAACAAATTTCTACCGGGTCAGTCAAAAGTTAACGGCCGTAACAACATGCAGTTTACGCCCGTAACAACTCTGAGCTTACGGCCGTAATGGAAAACATCTTACGGCCATAACATCTAGCTGCAGGACTGCAGAATTGTCACAGTAGCCCCCAACACACAAACACATAACATTTAAATTCCGAAAATTAGGGTCGTTTTGCAAAACAAGATTTTTCCAAAAATTTTGATTTCCACAAAAATGCTTAAATCAGTAGTCTTTAAGGAAAACGTTTTCAAAGCTACCCGTAGCGGGTATAATTACAACAATCCAAAATAGTCGATATTAAAACCACATGCCCAAATGGCAAACAGGGTCGCCAATTCAATCACATACATCTCATGGCATCAAGTTTAAACACACAGCAAAATCATTCATCGAAGTTTCCCACAAACTCTACCGTAAAACCCATCAAGGTTCACAACTTTCACACCATACCAACCCACATGGTGGTTCAAGGGCCAAACATCAATACATCTAGTTCTATACACGTACAGCGTATCCAAGTATCGAATACAACTTCATTACACAACACCGTGTAAATAAAATTATGCACCACAAATATCACACATAAATGAAATCATGAACACAGATATTATGCACAAAAGAGGAGACTTACGTCCACAGGTCGCACGGAGGTGACATTCGCCCACGATACTAATCTCGTCCGACAACATAACCGACACGTTGTGACCACGCACAACTCCACTTGTCACCTGACGACTCGAACGACAAGACAACACATTACTCGACAAAACACGACTTGAAACGACCCGACAGCCTAGGTTTCCGCAAACCTAAGCTCTGATACCATAAATGTAACATCCCCAAAACCGTATGGGAATATTACACGCCGTAGACCCTTTCACAAGGATCTACCAGGCTAAACATCCATAAACAACCAAATGCTTGCCCGACCAGGGTCAAACAATAAAATGATACAGACCGATATGGTCACTTACACGTGAATACACAGACCGATGAGGTCACACAACCCAATCAATAAAACTGACTTAAATAACATTACCCACACAGGGGTCGAAATACAATACAGCGGAAGACTGAATCAACTCTAACAATACAACTAAACTCTACCAACTCTCAACTCTTGATTAGTATCGCAGCTCGTCATCCTCTTGTGCCAATCCTGTGACTGCTCCCCTGAATCTGCATGTACCTGGACGCAAAACAGACATCCATCCACCGAATACTCGGGGGTTAGTAAAACTCCACTGTTTTACTAGTGCAAGTATCAAACCATACGAAATGTAACAAGCAAATAGCAACTACGAATTTAATACGGAAATCAATTATCAAAATGTTCCCGAGAAGTTTTAGAATTTCGAACTCAAATAAGAGATATTTGAAAAGGAACACATCATCTCGGGGATTTTTAAAGCAGAAATTCTTTTGGACCTCGAGTCCCAATTTACAAAACCTTTTCGTAAACATTAGGGCCTTAGCCCGATTCTCGTTTCAAAGCATACTAAATAATATATCATTATGGGTCCGAGATCCATATTTAAAATGTTACCCGAACAATCACTGCTACACAATCATTGTTCGTACACATCATGTACCGAACTCCGAAGGCCTCGACGGACCCTACCCGGACCACACACACTGTTCGTACACATCATGTACCGAACTCCGGAGGCCTCAACGGTCCCTACCCGGCCACACACACTGTTCGTACACATCATGTACCGAACTCCGGAGGCCTCAACGGACCCTACCCGGCCACAACATCGTTCGTACACATCATGTACCGAACTCCAGAGGCCTTGTCATACCCTACCTGGATCACACACCTTGTCCGTACACGTCATGTACCGGACTCCAGAGGCCTCGTCAGACCCTACCTGGATCACACACTTTGTTCGTACACATCATGTACTGAACTCCAGAGGCCTCGTCAGACCCTACCTGGAACACACACACATCGACACGACACAATTCATAATCATTAAATGTCAAGCCATTCCACATTACAATGAAATGTACAATCAAGTATGTAAACCAAAACAACACAAATATCATGATCATCACAACGACTCTTAACCAACATAATACACATTCGGTACACAATACATTGAACAACCACGTGTACAACCATCTCATATGTACATCGAAATCCTGCACAAATGGCACAACGCCTAACACGGATACCAATATATCACTATTATCACAAAGCCTTCAAATTTCGGAAAACACAACCAACTCAAGCGGAACATATTTACGGAGGCAAGCAAAATCGTCATACATATCATACGTAATTACTAGTCGCAAGATACAAGTCGTATAATAAGATACTTGCCTTAATAACCGCTACCGAACGCTCCGAAGAACACGGTTCGACCGGGAAGCTCGAACCCCAAAGAAGGCAACGAACGGAAGGGTTCCGACTCGAGTTCTTCACAAGAATTCGCTCCTAAGTCACAACGATATCAATTCAATCACAATTCTACGAAAACGTATGGAACTTCCCAAGTTCTACCCATTGAAGCATTTTATCGGACACTTTGAGGGCATAGGCCAATTTGATCGATTATTCAAAGAAATACTCAAATTCGTTCCACAAAACTTCAAGGGTATTGAATGATTACGAGTTTACAATCAAGTTCTAACAATAATATGAATCAAAACGAAGCAAACCAAAACACCAAGAAACCTCAAGAACACCCAAAAACCAAAAGTTTAGGTGTTCTTACCTTCGATCCGGGTGGAAGATGATGTTAATCTATGATTCCAACTTCCAAAACATGTTGCTCTATGTCATATCCATCCAAATCCATCCATTATTGACGAAGGAACGCGAAGAAACGAAGCAAAAGGGTGAAAATGTCCGGATGACTCGGTCCAGGCCCTTAAATAGCCGACCTTGGCCGGCCGCCACGCACGTAATCGGCGAGGCCTACGTCATGTCGGCCAGGCCGAACTCTGCGACCGATCTGCCGGACATGTTACGACGTAATCGGAAGGTTGTTACGTCGTAACGGCATTACGGCCGTTACTACGGGCCATTACGGCCCTTACTCGGCAGGCACTGGCGGCCAGGCCTCGGTCGATCCGACGGTCGAAAAATCCGAAACTCCGGCACGAACGTAAACGAAAACACGATTATGAAGTACTCGCAAAGACGAATCCGAATATTAAGAGAACACCCGATTCCGGCCACGAGGATCGAAATTGACAACGAAAGTAATTACCCCAAACTTTGGGAAATTACGAAAATGGCCCAAAACGTCAAAATACGATACGATCGAAACACCAAACCGAAGCTTACAACATGAATAATAACATTAAATGAACTTCCGAGAAACTCGAAACAACGGTTTCGGAAGAGATTCACGAGAATCGAACTCAAGTGCGAAAAAGTCGTTTAAGAACACAGAACTCAACAAAACTATACCGAAACGAACTCGGATGACAAAAAGTGTAGAATTAAATATTCTCAGAATGACGAAACGGTCAAAAGCGAGTTGTCGAAACGGACCTCCGCCGAAAAATGAAAATTACTGGAAATCCGAAATTGCGGATATTACATTCTACCCTCCTTAAAAGAAGTTTCGTCCCGAAACTTAAAATAAGTAGGGAGGAGCAATATCCCAACAGGAAACCTCAACGAGATACACAAGAAACGCATAACTTTCGCCCATTGGCGAAACGTTACAAGCAATGCGAAAGAATATACAGCGTGAAAACACGCCTCACGACGATCATAACAACACCACCGGCAATGATTCAAAACATTAACAATCAATTAACGACGCATCACATACCACATCATATGCACACATTTAATCAAAGAAACGTATGCGACAATAAGTCGCACCCGACTAAAACGGCTATGCGACAGAAACAAATAGAGTATTACGATAGAAATCATTCCGATTCTCATCAACAAGAAAATGCCCGACGTCAAAACACAAACAATTCAAGATAACAGAAAATGAGAATACCGGATATTACATTTCCATCATACAAAAAATAAGTTTCGTCCCGAAACTTAAACTAAGGTTATCACAGTGATACGAAACAAAATATAACGACACATAATAAAATACCATGCTCATGACCTCGTGGTCCACTGACACGCCTCCGTAGGTTCAACAACTAAACGGGAACTTACACAAAACAAAATATCATTCAACAAGTTCCAAATGTAAAAGCGTCACAAAAAAAACATCTCTACACGCGAAACAATCCGTGTAGCGAGTACCAAAAACACCATCACTAGACATCACTGGCCCCTCCGGAAGTAGGAATAGAATTCCGGTCCCTTATCATCTCGGCAACAATCTCGCAGTACTGAACTCGATGCCCCTCGTGTCCACAATTATAACAAGTCACTGGCGGTTTCTTACAATGCGCGCGTTCATGGCCTAGAACGTTACAGTTGAAACACTTAGGAGTATTACCAGAACTCAAAGACACCGACTTGGGTCTTTTGGGTTCTCTAACTGACTGAGAAGGTCCCATACTCGGCTGATACGAGGGTTGAGGTGTGGGAATCCCAATTCCCTTACTTCCTGATGCGTCATCGGAAATCTTCTGCTTTTTCGCTACCGATACGGACTCGGTAGACATTATAGCCATCTCAAACGCCAAGGCTCGATCCTGATAATCCCTCAAGGTTGTACACATAAAAGGAGCCATACACTGCCGAATCGAGGTTTCATACGCATATCGAAATAACGAACCTTATCCGCCTCACTTTTCACCTGATCCCGAACATAACACAGCTGTCGATTATAATCGACTATCGCCTGGGACATCGACACGTATCGGGGCGTAGCCGAGAAAAACTCGACAATCCTACGCTCTTTAACAGGCGGGGGACAATACTCGGCCTCCATGGCAGTTTTGAATTTAGTCCAAGTAGCGGTACGATCACTAGGCGCTACGGCCTCCCACCAGTCTGCAGCTTCCCTGTCGAGTAGGTATTGAGCAATAGGCACTCTTCTCTCATCGGGGCAAGCTACAGCATCAAATGTTCTCATTTGGAAGAGCCAATTCTCGACCTAACGAGTCCGAAGAACCTACAAAGCGGGCGGGTGCATTCTCATCACATCTCGTAACCACTTACCGGCTCCGTTATCTTCATCCGGAATCCGTCTCGATGTACGGTCGATTCATATGCGCCAACCTTGGTCGCTGACGAAGGATGGTGGCGGCGCCAATATCAACATTACCTCCGGATGATTGCTGGCGATCACGACGGCGACTACGACCACGTCCTCGGCCACGGCCTCTCGGCATACGGGACGGACGACCAATCAAAATAACACATCCAAACAAATATCACAACGGCAAGATAAGACAATAAATAGCAGCACGTTAAAACATCAACTCCAAGTCATCACACAAGTGGACGAACTAACACTGTAATTTTAGAACTTCATTAAAAATAATCCACACAACATCAACAGAGATGTTTAGATTTTACCAAATCAAACGCGGTCAAAACCACACACGTATCGTAGGGATCAAACACTAACAACAAAAATAAAATGTTTCCGAGGTATTATTCAAATGATAAAATTTTCAAATTCTCAAGTTTGAAAAAAAATTGGTGAAATGAAATTTTTGAAAACACTTATAATACCTCGGTCGTTTAATTAAAACCATGTATCTCATTATCAAAACTGTTTTGATTGAGGCTATTTGCAAAACAACACATCGAGGCTTCAATCTTTTCGCTAGACGATATCGTCAAAATGACCTTATCAGTATATCATTATCTTTGCTAGCGTTATACGGGGTAACAACATGTTACCACGCCATCCATCACTGATATATCAACAGAGATTAAATAATCAAGAGGCACGGGTACAACTGTAATAACAAATTTCTACCGGGTCAGTCAAAAGTTAACGGCCGTAACAACATGAAGTTTACGCCCGTAACAACTCTGAGCTTACGGCCGTAATGGAAAACATCTTACGGCCATAACATCTAGCTGCAGGACTGCAGAATTGTCACAGTAGCCCCCAACACACAAACACATAACATTTAAATTCCGAAAATTAGGGTCGTTTTGCAAAACAAGATTTTTCCAAAAATTTTGATTTCCACAAAAATGCTTAAATCAGTAGTCTTTAAGGAAAACGTTTTCAAAGCTACCCGTAGCGGGTATAATTACAACAATCCAAAATAGTCGATATTAAAACCACATGCCCAAATGGCAAACAGGGTCGCCAATTCAATCACATACATCTCATGGCATCAAGTTTAAACACACAGCAAAATCATTCATCGGAGTTTCCCACAAACTCTACCGTAAAACCCATCAAGGTTCACAACTTTCACACCATACCAACCCACATGGTGGTTCAAGGGCTAAACATCAATACATCTAGTTCTATACACGTACAGCGTATCCAAGTATCGAATACAACTTCATTACACAACACCGTGTAAATAAAATTATGCACCACAAATATCACACATAAATGAAATCATGAACACAGATATTATGCACAAAAGAGGAGACTTACGTCCACAGTCGCACGGAGGTGTGATCGCCCACGATACTAATCTCGTCCGACAACATAACCGACACGTTGTGACCACGCACAACTCCACTTGTCACCTGACGACTCGAACGACAAGACAACACATTACTCGACAAAACACGACTTGAAACGACCCGACAGCCTAGGTTTCCGCAAACCTAAGCTCTGATACCATAAATGTAACATCCCCAAAACCGTATGGGAATATTACACGCCGTAGACCCTTTCACAAGGATCTACCAGGCTAAACATCCATAAACAACCAAATGCTTGCCCGACCAGGGTCAAACAATAAAATGATACACACCGATATGGTCACTTACACGTGAATACACAGACCGAGGAGGTCACACAACCCAATCAATAAAACTGACTTAAATAACATTACCCACACAGGGGTCGAAATACAATACAACGGAAGACTGAATCAACTCTAACAATACAACTAAACTCTACCAACTCTCAACTCTTGATTAGTATCGCAGCTCGTCATCCTCTTGTGCCAATCATGATTGCTCCCTGAATGCATGTACCTGGACGCAAAACAGACATCCACCCCCCGAATACTCGGGGGTTAGTAAAACTCCACTGTTTTACTAGTGCAAGTATCAAACCATACGAAATGTAACAAGCAAATAGCAACTACGAATTTAATACGGAAATCAATTATCAAAATGTTCCCGAGAAGTTTTAGAATTTCGAACTCAAATAAGAGATATTTGAAAAGGAACACATCATCTCGGGGATTTTAAAGCGAAATTCTTTTGGACCTCGAGTCCCAATTTACAAAACCTTTTCGTAAACATTAGGGCCTTAGCCCGATTCTCGTTCAAAGCATACTAAATAATATATCATTATGGGTCCGAGATCCATATTTAAAATGTTACCCGAACAATCATCACACAATCATTGTTCGTACACATCATGTACCGAACTCTGAAGGCCTCGACGGACCCTACCCGGACCACACACACTGTTCGTACACATCATGTACCGAACTCCGGAGGCCTCAACGGTCCCTACCCGGCCACACACACTGTTCGTACACATCATGTACCGAACTCCGGAGGCCTCAACGGACCCTACCCGGCCACAACATCGTTCGTACACATCATGTACCGAACTCCAGAGGCCTCGTCATACCCTACCTGGATCACACACCTTGTCCGTACACGTCATGTACGGGACTCCAGAGGCCTCGTCAGACCCTACCTGGATCACACACTTTGTTCGTACACATCATGTACCGAACTCCAGAGGCCTCGTCAGACCCTACCTGGAACACACACACATCGACACGACACAATTCATAATCATTAAATGTCAAGCCATTCCACATTACAATGAAATGTACAATCAAGTATGTAAACCAAAACAACACAAATATCATGATCATCACAACGACTCTTAACCAACATAATACACATTCGGTACACAATACATTGAACAACCACGTGTACAACCATCTCATATGTACATCGAAATCCTGCACAAATGGCACAACGCCTAACACGGATACCAATATATCACTATTATCACAAAGCCTTCAAATTTCGGAAAACACAACCAACTCAAACGGAACATATTTACGGAGGCAAGCAAAATCGTCATACATATCATACGTAATTACTAGTCGCAAGATACAAGTCGTATAATAAGATACTTGCCTTAATAACCGCTACCGAACGCTCCGAAGAACACGGTTCGACCGGGAAGCTCGAACCCCAAAGAAGGCAACGAACGGAAGGGTTCCGACTCGAGTTCTTCACAAGAATTCGCTCCTAAGTCACAACGATATCAATTCAATCACAATTCTACGAAAACGTATGGAACTTCCCAAGTTCTACCCATTGAAGCATTTTATCGGACACTTTGAGGGCATAGGCCAATTTGATCGATTATTCAAAGAAATACTCAAATTCGTTCCACAAAACTTCAAGGGTATTGAATGATTACGAGTTTACAATCAAGTTCTAACAATAATATGAATCAAAACGAAGCAAACCAAAACACCAAGAAACCTCAAGAACACCCAAAACCAAAAGTTTAGGTGTTCTTACCTTCGATCCGGGTGGAAGATGATGTTAATCTATGATTCCAACTTCCAAAACATGTTGCTCTATGTCATATCCATCCAAATCCATCCATTATTGACGAAGGAACGCCAAGAAACGAAGAAAAAGGGTGAAAATGGCGGATGACTCGGTCAGTGCCCTTAAATAGCCGACCTGGCCGGCCGCTACGCACGTAATCGCCAAGGCCTACGACATAATCGCCAAGGCCGAACTCTGACCGATTCTCACGGACATGTTACGTACATAACCTAAGGTCATTACATACGTAATCGGCATTACGGCCATATCGCTGCCATTACGGCCGTTACTGCCAGCTCGCCAGCCTGTGCCTCGGTCGATCCGACGGTCCGAAAAATCCCGAAACTCCGACCTGAACGTAAACCGAAAACACGATTATGAAGTACTCGCAAAGACGAATCCGAATACTAAGAGAACACCCGATTCCGACCACCCGAGGGATCGAAATTCGACAACGAAAGTAATTACCCCAAACTTTGGGAAATTACGAAAATAGCCCAAAACGTCCGAAATACCTGATACACGATCGAAACACCAAACCGAAGCTTACAACATGAATAATAACATTAAATGAACTTCCGAGAAACTCGAAACAACGGTTTCGGACGAGATTCACGAGAATCGAACTCAAGTGCGAAAAAGTCGTTTAAGAACACAGAACTCAACAAAACGATACCGAAACGAACTCGGATGACAAAAAGTGTAGAATTAAATATTCTCAGAATGACGAAACGGTCAAAAGCGAGTTGTCGAAACGGACCTCCGCCAAAAAATGAAAATTACTGGAAATCCGAAATTGCGGATATTACATGTAACACCCCCAGAATTCGACCGGGAATGTCACATGCCGTAGACCCTTATCTCAAGTATCTACAAGGCTAATCTCCAAAAGACTACTCAGTGATTGACCGACCGGGGTCAAATTAATTACAAAACAGACCGATAAGGTCATTAAACAGTTCAGAAACTAACGTATTCACATCTCAATGACAATAATAAACTTGAACACAGAAACGAATGACCACTCAATTTAATAAATGAAAACTACACCTGTGTAAGGGTGAATACCCAACCAAATGAGAAAATACCGACCAAGATGAAACAAAAGAAAAAGACTCTGACTCTTTTGTGATTAGCATCGTCGTCTTCCATCTCCTTCCAAGACAATCCCATGACTGCTTCTGAGATGCCAAAACCTGAGCGCATAACAGGCACCCACCCCCCGAAAACTCGGGGGTTAGCAAACTGGAATTTTGCTAGTGAAAGTACATAATATACAAGATATACGAACAATATCAACACAAAACTCAACAGCCGTGAAGCTTTAACACAAACCACACATTCCCATAGTCAACACAGAATAGCACTCGCATACACGCGGTGAAAGATAATCACATAGTCATACTCTCTTTACAGAACATAACATCAGTGAAACTTTAAACGAGCCCAAGGAGTCAAAAGATCTAGTTTGAAAATCCCCTTTTATAAAAGGAAAAGTATTTTGATAAGATAATTTGAAAACGTTATTATTGACTCGGGCCATCTTGGGGTTTTGAAAATCGTATGGGAATACTTTTAGAAAATAATTTCAAAAGTTTTCGGGTCCTTGACCCAACATATGAAAACAATTTACAAGAAAACTATTTCAATGTTATTCGGGGTCCTCGACCCAATTTATAGAACCCTATCACAAGCGAATCATTACAACATCTCATAGGGTTCTCGACCCAATCCAAATAATATCATCACGAGATTAATCTTCTAAACATTTCATGGGGTCCTCGACCCAATACACAGAATAACACCACAAGATCAAAGATCTCAACATCTCACGGGGTCCTCGACCCAATACACAGAATATCATCACAGTACAATCGAGGACACATCATCTCATTCGACAAATCCTGTTCAAGACCCTTGATTAATTAACCCTCGAAGATCTCGTCAAATATCCTTGATTAATTAACCCTGATACCAACATTTAAAACAAGTTGAAACAAATTTTCAGAAACACAAATCGCGGTCTATATCAAGACCAACATTTAAAAGCGAGTTGGAAAACATTGAATTACGAACATCGTTCGGTAACGGGTCTTAGCTGTCACTCGAATATCCGTAACTAATAAGCCTGCCAGGCGCCTCCCTTGCACACCTGTGCACCGGCGTTCACTCCACTATTTTGGCCGCCAATTGAACATGTCACCGCGCCGGCGTTCACTCCCGCAAGAGCCGCCCCTTGCACACGCATTATCTAACACCGGTGTTCACCAATCATATGGAGCCGCTCATTGCAGTGTACACCAGGCCGGAGTACACGCCCCGCCCTCAGAGGCTCCCGGATACGACGTCTCTCACAACAAGTATTCACATTGTTTCAAACATCAAGCACACAGTCAATCGTGCAACAATTATCAAATCAGTAAACCAATTCACACAATTTGTCCGTCAGTCCACAACTACACAAATAAACAATAACACGCATGTTATCAATCAAGACTCAACACAATAAGCCTTCGGCAAAACCAACCAACACTACACATATATCCTTATATCGCAACTCAACCGAATACCTAAACCTTACCATAATACCTCTATAAATATGCTTCGTACTTTAATCCAAGTTGAGTACGTCAACTAGCATCGATATTAATCACACGACATATATATATGTATATCTATATACATACATACTTATATATATATATATGTATATATATATACACACGTATATCTTTATAAATACATATATTTAACATTTAAATATATATATATATATATATATATTCATAGAGATAATTCACACACTTTGGCAACAATGATTTCACGTAGTTATAATTCATATATCAAGGTACTTGCCTCAAATCCAAAGCACGCGAAGCAACGGAAAAGCTCGACCGGAAACCCTTGAATCTTCCAACTAGGTCGAAAACACAAGAACAACATAATCACTATAAGGTCGATCACAAGGAAGATGCAAAACACATGAAATTCTCAACAAGAATTCATAGAAACAAAGGATCGAACACTTGGGGCTCAATATTTCCCCAAGAACATCAAGAACATCATCCGAACCTGGATATGACAAGAGACACGAATCAAATCATAGGGAGAGAATCAATACAATCGATTGATGATATACAACAGTACGATTCATGAAGAACAACCCGAATCTTGAAGATTCACGAAATATAAAGGAAGGGTTTACAAGATGATTACCTCGAATCGAAGACGAAGAACACGGATTGATGATGTTAATCAACACCAAGAACTCAAGAAAGATGTAAACTTAGAGTTACAAGACTCCAAAATCGCCCTCCGATCGCCACAAGTCGCCACAACCATGGAGGAAGGAAAAGAGGATGAAAAATGACGAAGACGGTCAACCCTTGGGTATATAAACCCGCGCCAGCATTACGTATGTTAAACAAGAAGGATAACGTACGTTATCGGTATTACGTACGTAAGGTACGAAAGATTACGTACGTAATCGATGGTCAGACCCTCCTGTCCAAAATAGCGAAGACCCTTACGTATGTTATGGCAAGGACTTAACATACGTAAGGAGCACAATTAACGCACGTTAGGACCAACACATAGCGTGCGCTATCGACGGCCAAAACTCAATGCCTGAACTGGTAAGACCCTTACGTACGTAATGGGAAGGGCTTAACGTACGTAAAGGGTTATCTATTATGCATGATGATAACGTATGTTATGCTTATAGCATAGCGTACATAAGTCACTTAGCAGTTCCAGAACTGCTAAGTTCAGCTCGTCGAGTACGAGCGCAACGAAACCGCGAAACGAGAACAACAACACAAGACGAGGACATGCATACGAAGAGTTCAGAACGACGAAATCAAGTGTTAAAGAAAACACGATTCGGACTACCCGAAGTTTCGGAATACGACAATAGAGGTAATCACCCCCAAACTTTGGGAAATTACGAAATGGCCCAAAATGTCCGCAAATCACAATATGACATAAAGCAACCAAATCGAAGCTCACAACACGCATAACAAAGCTCAACGGACTTATAGGAAACACGAAATCATAGTTTCGAACCACCATCACACGAAATGAACCAAATAGCGAAAAGAGTCGGTCATAACACGGATTCGAGTAAAACAGCCCCAGAACAAACTCGGATGACCAAACACGCAGAACAAAACATTATCAAAATGTCAAAATGCTCGTAAGTGAGTTTCTGGAAACCAGAAAAATGCCAAAAACAAAAAATTATCGAAAGAGAATATCACGGGTATTACACAACCGACATAGGATCACTTGTTTTGGGTTTAGAATCCGGTTTTGTTCTGAGACTTTAGAAGATGTACTCACTACTACAAAAGTGGCATTTAACAGCGCCATTTTAACAGCGGTTGTTCAAAAACTGCTGTTAAAATGACACGGTGGCATACCTGTAAATATTGTGTAATAAATTAACAGCGGTTCTTTAAAAAACCGCTGCTAAAATAGCAATTTAACAGCGGTTATAAAAAACCGCTGTTAAATATGCAGTTTAACAGTGGTTATTAAATAACCGACTTAACAGCAGTTGTTACAAACAACCGCTGTTAAACTGCATATTTAACAACAATATTTTTAGAACCGTTTGTTAAGTGTATTAACAGTTTTTTTAACAGTTTTTTATTAATATTCATTGTACGAGATTGCTGTTTAATTTTCAGCATGATTAAATTCATTATATAATTATGTGTATACATTTGATGTAGTAGACGAGATTGCTATTTGATATTTAGAGTGGGGGCGTTTTTAAAATATTTAAAAAATATTTGTTTGTGATTTTTGGGATGAACTCAGCCTTTTCTTATCGGAATCGGCTCACTGAGCAAGAGTCACTGATACGCGGTGAGGTACGTCGTTTTTTGGCCAAAAATGATGTTTAGGCCCTCAATTTTGCGTTTTTATGTTTTTAGGGACCTAATTGCATATTTTTAAAAGTTTCTGTGCTTCTTATTTAATTATGTATTGTTAACGAGAGCTTTCCTAGGGTATATATATGCTTGTAAGACTATATTTCGATATTATTGAATGAATAAGAATTTTCTCTACATTTTCTCTATAATTTTCATTATATAATGTATTATAATTTTATTACATATAACAAAAGAATGTACATTATAGTATATAATATAACATATTTATTTTTTATGTACATTATAAAATTTTAATTTTCAGCATGATTATATGCAATAAATAAAGTATAATTTTTAATATGTAATATATTTTTATTAAATTATATTATTATTCTATAATAATATAATATCTTAGTTAATAATATAAACCATAAAAGTTTAATTATTAGTTTCATTAAATTTGATATAATATACATTATAAGTTTAATGTATATAATATAATTCTGAAAATATTAAAAAACCTATATATATATATGATTTGTTCTACACTTATATCAAATAAAGAATAAAAATAACAGAAATTGACTTCAGCTCAGCGGTTTGATACCCACCTACATCTTATTCGAAGATAAAGCCTGTATGTGCTTTATGGCCAAAGACATACCGGAAGATGTAGATAGCGATGATGAGGTAAGCTCAACCTCAATTGCTCCTGCAAATGCATCTCATACCTTTGAAAACATGATGAATGAGTTTAAAAACATTCAAAAGGCCCATGAGACATTGAAAAATGAAAACATACAGCTCCAAATTTCTAACCTAGAGCTGAGGGAAGAAAACGACTTGCTGAAAGTAGATATTGAAAATATCTCTGTTGATCGTAAAAACAGCAAAGTCGATCACGAAAAACTCATGGAGAGCAGTCATCAACTTGCTCACGAAGTAAATGAGGCTAAGTCTCACAGTGAAAGCAAGACAAATTATTTTGTTCTGCTCCAAGACAAAATAAAAACTCTCGAAAAACGAGAAGGAGAACTTGAGACCATCCTGAAATCTTTCGAGAAATCATCTAAAAGGATGGAAGAAATTCTAAGCACTGGGCAACATGCTCATGATAAAAGTGGATTAGGATACAACTCATTTTCCAATAAAGAGAAAACTAGTACTGTGTTCATCAGGGGTGTGGAACCCATTCCTGTATCGGAAGAAATCCCAAGTCCTGTGAAGGCACCTGTTGCACTGCGAACAGCAAAGGTTGACATTCCGCCACCACAGTCATATTCCAGACAGTGGAATCCTCAGCCATTCAGACCTGTAAGGCGTAACCAACAGCATGCTCCCCGAGCATATCAAAAGCGCCAGCAGCCGTTCAGAAAGAAGGTTGCACCCAAATATCAAAGGCCCGCACATCAGTACTTCCAATAGTACATAGCTCCTAGATATTAGATACAAGAGCCTCATTATCCATCGCGAAAGCAGGTCGCCGCACAGTATCAGCAACAACTTTGGGAATCCAACTGGAGACCCAGAAGGCAGGCTGTAAGGCCGAAGAAAATGGCTCCACCTCCAAGACGGCATTCGTACTGGACTAATAATAATAACCCTGAGTTTTACATGCATAATAATTATCATGGCTACAACGACTACGTGTCTGCCCCACGTAGATATCACAAGAACGTACCTAACGTAACCTACAATAAACCAATTGCTGTCAGGAAAATCTGGGTACCTAAAGGCACTAACACCCATGGACCCAACATTCAAAGGGGACCTAAATCCACTTAATTTGTTTGCATACAGGACATCTTAGAGAAGGACATCTGGTACTTCGACAGTGGATGTTCTCGGCACATCACAGGAGATAAAAGCAAACTGTCAGATTTTGTAGAAGGTCATGGTCCAAAAGTGTGCTTCGGTGATAAATCCAAAGGTCGAACAAGAGGGAAGGGAACCCTGATCATTGAAAAATTCAAAATCTCAAAGGTACCTTATGTTGAAGGCTTACGGTATAATCTACTTAGTATTAGCCAGTTCTGTGACAAACAGTTCTCGGTGAAATTCTATATAGATCACTGTAGAGTCAAGAACATCCTAACCAAAGAAGTTGTGCTCACAGGAAGCAGACCAGGTAACATGTATATTGCTGACTGGATGCCTATGAGCTCCACAATTCCTTGTTTTGTTGCCAAAGGCAGTGCAGATCTTAGCTGGCTATGGCACAAGAGGATGTCTCAGGTCAACTTCAAGACGATCAACAAGCTCGCTAGATAAGAAATGGTCAGAGGTTTTCCCAATGTGTCATTCTAAAAAGACAGCGTCTGTGGACCCTGTCAGAAAGGCAAGCAAATCAAGACCACTCTGAAGACCAAATCCTACCTTTCCACTACAGAGTTCTAGAAATGCTACACATGGATCTCTACGGTCCTGTAGACCCGGTAAGTTTGGGAGGTAAGAAATAATGTCTCGTTATTGTTGATGATTTTTCCAAGTATGCTTGGACAATCTACCTAAGCAAGAGGAAGGAAACCATATCAAAGCTGCCCGAGCACCTGAGAAAGCTTCAAAATGAAAAAGGGTCGAGTATCGTGTCCATTCGTTCCGACAGAGGTACTAAATTTACTAACCGCTTTATAGAGCAATACTGTTCGGAAAATGGGATACAACACGAATACTCAGCTGCCCGAACGCCTCAACAAAATGGTGTTGCCGAGCGAAAGAACAGGATGCTGAAAGAAGCAACAAGGACCATGATTGCCGCAAGCAAGTTGCCACAGCATTTCTGGGGTGAAGCCACCAAAACAGCGTGCTACACATAAAACCACTATATCATCAACAAACACCACAACAAAACAGCATACGAGATATGGAACAACAAAACTCCACTAGTTTCGTACTTTCACATATTTAGATGCAGGTGTTATGTTTTGAACAACGGGAAGGATCAACTTAGAACCTTCGATGAGAAGTCGGATGAAGGAGTATTTGTAGGATATTTCTCTGTCAGTAAAGCTTACAACATCTTTAATAAACGGAAGCTGACAATTGAGGAATCAGTACATGTTGTGTTCGACGAACCTCACCATGATCCTACAGGAGTAGAAGACCTTACTCAAAATATACAACAACTCACCATTGATGATCCTACAACTCCTATAGAGCCTGTCGTTGACTTAGAAATCAACCCCACAGCTGTAAGAATAGAAGTAGATGAAGCTGATGTTGTACAAGCTGCAGTTGAAACTCGAGCAACCCACGATACAGTACAAGATGCCGAGTTAGAACCCGACAGAAGATGGTTAAGAGATCACCCACAAGAGTTGATCATTGGAAACATTGATGCTGGAGTTTCAACCCGTAGGAGAATACAGAGTACACAAGGAAATGTAAAATGTGTGCAAGAAGAACCCGAATCTGAGATATCTCCATTTCCTGTATGGAAGTCTCAATATGAACTTAGGAGACTTAACATGTGCACTATTGCTGTATTCTTAGCCCAATCCGAACCTGTTTCTACCAAAGAAGCTCTAGACAATTCCCACTGGATTACATCTATGGAAGAAGAGCTTAATTGTTTTGAAAGAAACAATGTATGGTATCTAGTACCCAGACCTGTGCATCAAGCCGTAATTGGAACAAAATGGGTATTTAGAAACAAGAAGGATTCGAATAGACTTGTTATCAAAAACAAATCCCGTCTAGCTGCATAAAGCTACAGACAGGAAGAAGGCATAGACTACGATGAAACTTTTGCCCCTGTTTCCAGACTAGAAGTCATTAGGATATTTTTAGTAGACCTGGCAATTCGTTCGTGTTGTGTATTTTCGTGTCGTGTACTTTCGTATTTCGTGTACCACAAGTCCAAACCCAAACACGACACTAAATGAATTCGTGTCATGTCGTGTCGTGTACCGCGCAAATTCGTGTCGTTTCGTGTCGTGTTTTCGTGTCAGGCACATAATATAAAGTAAATATTAAAATATTATAAAAAATAATATTTTTAAAATTATAATATTATTTTTATAGGTTTTAGTAGATGAAATTAAACGAATGGAAACGAAAACACGAATATTTACACGAAATTTATGAAAATTCACATTATATTTTCAAATTTTAAAGTTTAGTATAAACAGAATTCATAACATATATATTTTTATTCAATTAAATATAAAATATTATATTTATTTATTTATTTATTTCGTGTACCTCGTGTCGTGTCGTGTACCCAAAGGGTAAACACAAAACCGACACTAAATCTCGGTCGTGCACTTTCGTGTTCGTGTATTTTCGTGTTGTGTACTCAAAATGCAAACCCAAACACTAAATTTTCGTGTCGTTTTCGTGTCGTGTGGTAAATTGCCGGGTCTAATTTTTAGCCTTAGGGCTTTATTGTATATCAAATGGACATCAAGAGCGCATTCCTGAATGGAAACCTTGCCGAAGAAGTCTATGTTGAACAACCACCAGGCTTTGTCAACACAGAAGGCAGAGACCTTGTATACAGGCTACGGAAAGCGCTGTATGGACTTAAGCAAGCACCTAGAGCGTGGTATGAGACCCTGTCCCTGTACCTTACCAATAATGGATTCGAAAAAGGTGCTATGGACAAGTCCTTATTTAAAATACAGGAAGGTGATGACCTCCTGATGGTTCCGATATATGTAGATGATATTATATTTGGTTCAACTAACATTGCTTTATGTCAAAGGTTCTCTCATCTCGTGCAAAGTAAATTTGAAATGAGTGATGGGAGAACTTAGTTATTTCCTAGGCTTGCAGGTAAAGCAGTTGCCTACAGGGATTTTTATCAACCAGGAAAAATACAGCAAGGAGCTTCTCAACAAGTTTGAAATGAACAATTCCAAATCATCGTCAACCCCCATGAGCACTTCCGTGCAAATTAGTGCTGATGAGGCTGGAAAGCCAGTTGATCAAGCTCTCTACAGGAAGCTTATTGGCTCACTCCTGTACCTAACAGCTAGCAGGCCCGATATCCAATTTGTTGTAGGAGTGTGTGCTCGATATCAAGTTACACCTAAAGAATCACACTTCACAACAGCCAAACGAATCCTGAAGTACGTCAAAGGAACAGTTGATGTAGGACTGTGGTATTAGGGATGGCAATGGGGTGGGTCGGGGCCGGGTATTGCCTACGCAGACCCAGACCCGCGGTTTAAAACTAGCCCCAGACCCGCCAAATTTTTTTCGGGTCCGCCCCAGACCCGCCCCGCTCAGTTCCGGGTACCCAGCGGGTACCCGCGGATTAATATATATTTTTTCTCGGATTAATATTATATATATATAATATTACTAATTTTAAATTATTACTAATTTAATATATATATATATATAATGTTAGTAATTTAATTACTAATATATATTATTTATTAAGTATTAATATTATATATATATATCCGGGCGGGTTCGGGGTGGGTACCCCATAACCCGGACCCAAACCGGACCCGAATTAATTTTTCTCTACCCGCCCCAGACCCGGACCCGAATTTTGTTACCCGAATTAGACCCATTCGGGTAAAAACCTGCGGGTACCCGAACCCGTGGTTTTTTTTGCCATCCCTATGTGGTATCCTAAAGAAGGCGGATTCGATTTGGTTGGCTACAGCGACTCGGATCTCAGAGGCTGCAAGCTAGATAGGAAGAGTACAAGCGGAACTTGTCACTTTCTTGGACCTAGACTTGTATCTTGGTTCAGTAAGAAGCAATTGGCAAACTCGCTTTCTACAGCAAAATCAGAATACTATGCTGTTGGTAGTTGCTGTATGCAGATCCTTTGGATGCAACAACAGCTGTCAGATTATGGAATCACTGTCAAGGAAACACCGATTATGTGTGATAGCACGAGTGCAATAGCAATAACGCACAATCCTGTATTGCACTCGCGCACTAAGCACATTCACATGAAGCATCACTTCATCGGAAATCATGTTGAGAACAAGGATGTCCGGCTCAAAAAAGTCCATATAGATATCCAGTTAGCCAACATCTTTACCAAACCTCTCAGCACAGCAAGATTCTGTATGCTTCGACAAGAATTGGGATTGCTACAGCCTGACTCCTTGTAAGTTTTTAATGCTTTTACTCAACAATTGAGGGGGAATGCTGTAAGACCCACGAATACAGTATCCACCATTAATTATCTGTACACTCAGACAATCCGACAGCACTGTAGGAATAATGAGACATGAAATAATCCTACAACTGACGTGTGCAATAATTAAGGGGGAATACAGTATGACCCTTGAATACAGTATTAATCCAAAAATTTATGTATGGAATTGAATCCCGTATGTACCTTTTAAGGGGGAACACTGTATTTTCGTGGATACAGCACATACTGTAGGAAATCAATTAATAATATACTAATATTCTATTCATTTTAAAACAATTTTGAGTCCACGTGCCCTGTTTTAAAATTCAAACATGTTTCGCATTAAATGTTTTACACGACATCTGGACTATTTTATATCAAATGCCGTGATTTTTCAAATTATTTAATATTTTCACACCACTGTTTCGGGCAATAAGGGAAGTCGATACGTCAGATGTGGGACCCGCTATCATTTCAAAATCAGACGGATAAGATGTACCCGTTACGCTCAGTCCATCCTGTTCGTTTATTTAAAACGACGGTTCCCATCCCTTAAATCTGGCCGTTCACTGTCTGGAAACCCTAAATCTTCCCACCGCTCACTATGAAAGGACTGTTTATTGCTCCTTCGACTCGTTACGCTTTCTGCAAAATTGAAGAGTTTTTGAGCAAACAGCCTACAAGACTTACTGCACTTTTCTGCATTTTCTTTGAATCTCACTCACTTTCTTTTCAAGAAATTACTATGGCATCGTCGCAGACTTCCTCTCCATCTCTCAAGAAGACTGTCACCATCATTGACGGGCAGATCTTTTCCAGATATGTGGTTGTTGAACGTGTCCACACTGAAACTGACGACGTTGACTCCATGTTCGTCAACAAGGCCTCTATCGCCTTGGTAGCCAGACCCCTGAGCGCTACGATGCGCAAATGGTTGAGGAGTTCTACCTCAATGCCTCTGTCCGTTTCTTCTCTCTTGCACAAGGAGGAAACGCCACTGACATTTTTGCCACCATCCGCGGAGTGGAGATCCACGTGGACCAAGATTTGCTGCAAAACTTGTATAGGCTACCTGCTGATGGCCTGCCTATGGAGGAACTTGAGACCTTTGGGTCCCAAGAAGTACTCACCAAATATCGGGGATTATTCACTGGCTCGGCATCGAACGAGACTATTCATGCTTCTTGCCAGAATAAATGTTTTTGCTTACCATTTATTTATTTACATGACTTTTGTTGCCGCGTGATTGAAAACAGAACAGGTGCTTTCGAGATGTGCACCAATCTCAGATTCAGAAAGATGGTCGCCATCATGTCTGGCGACAAGGTTAATTGGTGTCAGATTATCCTTAAGAGGTTGCAGGAAGAAGTCTCTAAACCTGCCTCTCAAAAGAAATCCTTTGGTCTGATTCTGAATAATATTCTGACCAAGTGCGGTGTTCTGTAATCGAAGGAAGCAAAGAAGATCAATCAGCATAAATACAATGGAGGAACCAGGCCCTCCGCATTCAACAAAGAACACCTGATTGGGTCAAGGCCATTTATCCGAACTCTGCCCCTTTCTGCTGATCTAAGGGACATAACCTCAAAGTCCGAGAGCGAGGAGACTTCAAGGAAGAGAAAGAGATCTCACAGCAAAACTCCCGTTGCTGGTGAGAAGCCGAAAAGGAAGCTAATGAGGCTTTCCAAATCAAAGACAGCGGCCCAACCCACTGTATCAAACCCTCAGGGCGCAACCCTTGTAGAAAAGATAACTGCTACTGTGCAAACAGTAGATCCCGAGCCATTGGCAGCAACGACGGATATAGATCCATCTGCCAACGTTGAAGACTCTGGTGAGTTGGCTGCCCCTTCGGAGCCAATAGCCACATCTCCTGCATGGGAACCCACAACCGTAAGGGATCCATCTCCCAACAGGGTATCAACCCCTGTACGGGATCCCTCTCCGATACAGGCTCCCACACCTGTAGAGGAACCCTTGACTACAGTAGACCCAAGTACTGTACACAGCCCCTCTCCCGACACCATAATTAACAAAACCTTGCTTTCAGTTCAAATTGAACAGGCTTACGAACATTTTGTACAATAGAAATCATACAGGGTCGCTCCTTACGACACTTTGTATAACTGGAGTGAGTGGAGAGAGGAAGAGTTGTTTGTTCTGAAGGTAACAGATTCTCCAATTGAAGTCCTATTCCAATGGGACAACATCTGCTGCAAAGAGCTGATTGCGAGCTATTTCATGGACAGAGCTGATGCTCGAAAGAAAGGGAAATCTGTATCCGATGAAACTATTCCTATCAGTCCCAAATCAAACCATGACTCAGACGACGATGACGACGCCTTTCAGGCTAGTCTGAGAATGAGCCGTTAGGAAACCAGGGAACAGGAGTTCTCCAGAATGCAACAACAACAAGGTGAAGGGACCTCGAGCCAACAGTCCCCTCCCCAACAGCAAGGAACTGTTCAAGACAACAAGGAATCAGTCCCTCCTGTCACGGAAGAACCAACAGTTTCACAACAGGAACCTGAGCCTGTCGCCGCCCAACCTGTCGACCAAGCCCGCGCCATCCCGCACGAGGAATCAGTCCCTCTGTAGGAGTAGGCGGAAGCTGAGAGACAACAGGAGAAATCAGTCCCTCCTGTACTTATGTCTACAGAAACCATTCCGGAACAGGAGGAATCAGTCCCCCCTGTTGCCGAGCCCGCAACTGATGCCCCCGCATCTCTATCAGTGGAATCCGACGACGATTTCTTACATAAGGATAGACCACTCAAGTCATGCACTCATGTGGCTTTAAGACAGCTTAATGGAGCTGGAGATTTTGCAAAGCCTGACTCTCCCAGAACCGTAGAAAGGAACGAGCAACTTCATGCTCTTGGCCGCCAAACAGTTTTCCTACAGGACGCTGTGAATGCCTTGCACACTGTTGAAAAAGAGATCAATTAGTTGCACGAGACTACTATTGACGAAATGACTGGTGTCAAGCGAGAAATCTCCAAAGTGGAAGAAGCCTTCTGCATTTTGCCCAGCGTCTTAAAGCAAGCTCTCAACCAACTCCAACAGTGCCACGAGCAGATCCTTAAGAAAGAACAGGCCAAGCTCCGCGTCTGTGAAGCCAAAACTGTATCTGCCCTACAGGAAACAGGCTCCCAGCTTAGAGGACATGATAAAAAGATAGATGATATGTCGCTGGTGCTTCGACCCTTGGTAGAATAATCTTCAAGTATGGAGACAAAACAGGATAACGCCATGAAAATCCTGTAGCGCTTAGATGAAAAAGTCTCTTATCTTGAGGACACCAAAAAGAGGGAAGAGTCACGGGAAACTGCTAGACAATGAGGGCTAGAGAAAGAAAAGGAGTTGGACGCTGCATTAGAAGACAGTGTGACTGCTGCAATTACTCAATTGTCAGCTCCTACTCATTCTGTTAGGATACAGGGTGCTTGCACTGAATTCCACGATCCAAAATTTCCTTGGAAAAATCTTGTGCATAAGCCGACAGTAATAAATCTCCCGGCCAACCGACAGCCAACAGCCGATGAGATAAAGGATTGGAGGAAAAACAAACTGTTAAGATACTTTGTAGTTCTTATCAGGGAATCCCCCATATTCAATAATTGTAAAACGCTGAAGGAAGCTGCCGAGGAATTTGTAAAGAGGCTGGACGAAGGAAAGCTCCCCCTACAGCTCCAGATGAAATCTAAGCACAGGAAAGGCGATCCGGTTACCCACCCTATCCTTGTGTTCGACAAATCATATGAAGGACAATCCATCTACTTGAATCGAAACAAGGATGCCCTGCAAAACTGGTGGAAGGGAACCAAGAATGATCCAAGAAGACCTTAGAGACACGCTACCTACAGAAGTTAGCTTGGAGGACCCTACCTGTATCTTATTTTTTGAAACAGCAAAAATTCTGTATCTTTATTTTTGCCCAACCTTGTAACCTTTGCTCTTCATCAATAAAATCTATTTTTGTTGCGAAAGATTACAACTCGTAATCTACTGTGTTACTATGTGATTACGAAAAATAATTCATGTGCTGAAATCAAACAAGTATGAAAACTTGTTAAGTATATAAGTTGTAAGAACTAGTCTGTGAACAGTTCATATGTTATGTTGTATTCAACTAGATTACACTGTAAGATTGTGCCTACGCGCCAATCATAAGTTTAAATTGTAAAGACACTTTGCTGTTAGATACTACCTTTTTAGAACTTTTTTTTTTTATTTTTTTTTACTACCTTTTTAGAACTTGCCTGCGAGCAGTTCACATTTCTTTAATTTGCTGAAGGCCAGAACATTCGACAGAAGATCAAGAAGAAAGCCTCTCGAAACTAAGATGTTTCAAAGGTTTTGACATCATGGTTTTGGCATCATCAAGAAGATTTGGCAATTATCAAAAAGGGAAAAATTGTTGGGATAATTAACCCTGTTCGTTGTTTTGATAAACTGCCAACATACAGCAAGATGTCAAGTACGAACATACAGCAAGTCTTCACGCCACCTTCATACAGCAAAAGGATGAAGTGTCAATATAGAGCAAGTTGTTGTCCCGAAGACAAACATACAACAAGATGTGAGTTTTGATAAAGTGTCATCATACAGCAAGAAACTTATCAGTCGGTATGACACCAAGTATGGAAGCTGTCTTGAAATATTCATACAACATCTTCTATACAGCAACCCTAAAATATCCTACAATGTGGAACCTACTGCTACAGCATTATCCATTCAACATGTTGGATACAGCGATCCAGCTGTAAAGTGTAAAGATATTCAAACACTTATCCAACAGGACTGAAGACCGTTAGAACGGAATCTTCTTTATAAACTAAAGTCAAGCCCCGTTTGAAAAGAAGTATTTAAATACTGAAGGGATAAGGTATTTAAATACTAAGCCGACATAGATCTTCATACGAGGAGCAAAATCCAGATCTTGTTCTGTACAAGTCTATCATCCCGTTGGAACGAACTTTTTGCTCAACGGATCTATTCTCAATGGATCTATTCCCAACGGATCTATTCCAAAGGCTATATATACCTCGAAGTTTGAAGATCAGAGACAAATAAAAATACACGAACTTATATGAATATTCAAGATCTGAGAACTGAGCAAACTAAGATATACTAAGATACAATTGTGAATATCTCAAGAACAGTATATCAAGAGCAAACATATTTCTTCAAGCATACTGCCAATCCTGAGAGAAGAAATACACAAGTGCTCATCCTTGAACAACACATCATCAAGCTCAAAGTTCAAGAAAGTCAAGCTGTTGTTCAACCATTGTTCTTACATTGAAGAAAACCATCAGCCCTGTGTGGACTGAGAAAGCCTTGCGTTTCCTGAACTGTGTGTGCTGGATCTGCATTGAAGAGACGAAGCTTCGAAACTGTGTGTGAAGAAGCTAGTCAAGTGAAAGCTTTGACCAATCTGTGTGAACAGTTGAAAGCGAGGGTCTTTTTATCAATCTGTGTGAACGATACAAGGATAGGTTTGATTATATACACGTAGTTGTGTACATAGTATTTATAATAAATATTTTCACTCCTGTGTGGAGGACCAGTGGGCGTAGAGGGGTTTACCTCAAACCAATTTAAATGTCGTGTTATTTACCTTCTGCAGCTTACTGTTTTCATTACTGTGATTATTTTACAAGTATACATTGCATACCCTGTACGCACCAAGCAAACAGGAGAAAACCTAGTTGCTGTATTCACATCAACTTACTGTTTCAAGACTTCCGCTACGCACTCCTATTTGAAAATCATACAGCTTGTTGCTTAAACACTTTCCAAGCTGCATTCTGTATACTTAGTGGCCAACATGCGGTCATTCCCTGGATGAACGCGGGGTGTTTAAAGCATTATGCCACCTTGAGGAGGTTTTCTTCCTCTGTGGCGGGCTGATGGTGTTTGGAACTTTCGTGAGACATCTCTATTGGGACAATCTTGTCAGGATTCTGGTGAGAACGTATGTAGCTGTGAACAGCGAGGGGCCCTCCTTCTAGCGCCAATTTGTTGATGACTGATTTGACCAATGTGACGTGTGCTGACCTGGACTAGGTGGGTCGAAGCCACGTGGAAAACAGAAAAATATGAACGAATAAGACAATCGGATTTAACTGATTTTATTATTCTGATATAGAGCCGAGATGAAATTTTTAGTTGGTCTATATTAATTGTTTGTTTTATTACAAGTCTTCTTTTATTTTTCTCTCTCTTTTTATCTATTTTCTGACAAATTCCAAAAGTCTTTCTTTTTGTACATTCCTTCTATATATAGAAGGTCTGGACCAATCAGCGGGCGACAGCTGGAGGATGTCTGGGAATGCGTCCGAACATTTTCAGAGGGAAAGTGTGCCTTAGAAACGTGGCGGTTTTTGGGGACTGCTTTGGGAAGAGGGAGGACAGAATGCATTAACTGTCCTGTGTGCCTGTTCCGCATGTCCTGTCTGCCTGTTCCTCATGCTTTTGGCGATACTTATCCGTTGTGGCCGACTCTGGGGTCGGCCCTCGGTTTTCTCGCTGCTCTGATCGGTCGTGTCATGATGGTGATTTGGAGAATATTTATCCTGTATCTGGTCGGCCCTTCCGGTCTGGTCATTGGGTCGGCCCCGACGTTTTTGTCTGGTCCGGTCTTTAGCGGACCCGAGAGTAAATTTGATACGTACTCGGTCGGTCCTCCTCGTTGCTCTGCTCGGCCGGTCTATCCGAAAATCGGTTCTTTTGCCTTCTGGTCCTCTCAATCGGGACGGTTGAGCTGGCGGGGAGCGTTTACGTGGATGCCAAGACGGATGGACTATCAACAAAGACTTGAGAGGAAAACAAAATATTATTATTCAAACTATTTTTCGAACTCCTCGAAGGTAATGCAGAATGATCTCTTTATTTATTTGTTCACAACATGAACCATAAGAACCGAAATCCAAAATAATTCTATTTTTTTGTTCCATAATTGCATATCTATTTAAAATGATATTTTTAGAATCAACATCGCCACTAAATATTTTTTTTTTGGGTTTCGTAAAAGTCCACGGGTCAATATGGACGTAGTTGTAACTTAATTACCAACCTCAAAGGGATATTTGTAATTTTAAAAAATTAGGTTTTTTTTTTTTATTCCTCCAATGTGGGGGATAGCTCGCTGTGCAAGCGCACTGCTCCTCCCACCTAAAGTGACCGTTAGTACCACGATTTAATTCTCCACCAATCCCCGCTCGAAATGCAATGGCGAGAAATTTCGCATTATGCTACAAGAAATCAGACATATAGTCTTCTCGTGATGAATCACTTCAAAATTATTACTACGAACAAATTTGAGGTGAGAATCAAATAAATTGACCATTTCTCCCCAATTTCCTGCCAACTATATGCTAATTATTTGCTGTCAGCTTCAACCGATTCCAAGAACATTTACTAATTTTTTTTTTTTTTTTTTGATGACCCAGGTTTAATCCTGGGGGTTGTAGGTCCGATCCCTCATTCCTATCCCCGGTTAAATCGCAGGTTATCGCCTCAAAGAACCCGGTTTTGGATGCTTAATTGAATAAACACACGCGTTTAAATCCTCGAAAGAAATGCGGATGCCTCCCACGGCGATTCGAACTCACGCCGCGCGCCACTGAGAATGAAAGATATCCCCCTCCTTTACCATTGAGCTATGCCCTGGGGGATAACATTTACAAATTACTATATAACCAAGTTGGAGAATTAAATATCATGCTATCAGCACCTAACCTGCTCCGTTGACCCAAAAAAGTCACCACCAATCTATCTATTTAGACCATCTTCAACCATTTAAACAAAAATACTGCAACTTCAAACACAAAAACACCGAAAATCAATAATGCATCTCCAAGAACATACACAAAAATACAGCAATTAGTAATGCATCTCCAACAGTTTGCACAAAAATACAGTAAAAATGAATATTCTATTATATTCTTTTCTAATCTTAATATTATGTATAAATATAAACGCATTTTGTCTCCATTAACTAATAATAAAATTTATTTATTTATTTATTCATCAATAAAATTTAAGAATAATAAGTTCAGATTATGGGAATAATAAAATTTTGAGCTGATTAAATTAATATAAAAAATAAGAATTTAATATTAATTGACTCTCTTCAATACACCGAAAATTAAAGATAAGTTTGAATTGCATTAATTGCCAGCCTCTCCAAAACTCGAGATTCATTTATCTATAAACCTTTTTCGAAGCAAATGAATAAATAAATATAGCAACCAAAAAGTACAAATATAATTAAATGGAAAAGTAGCAATAGCGAAGCAAACAGTGATACGCCAAAGATGGTGAATTACTGTAGATTTCACAAAAAATGGTTAGATATACAGCATTCTGTTGGACATGCTTTGACAGAAGAAAAGGGCTCAGCGCTATTTTAAAGAGTCTATTGGAGATGCTCTACTAGTTATAAATTAAGTGGGTGGGAATATACATTTCTACTCATTTAAAAATTTAGATGTCAAGTTTAACAACTTTTTTAATATTATTTATATTCTTTACTTAGATGTATTCGGGTCGTCTATTTACATTCGAGTCACCTATTTTAAGTGATTCAGATATAATTAGGTGACTCGAATATGTGGCTTGAATATATTTCAGGTGACTCAGACGTATTTAGGTGAATTGAATAGGTGAGTCGATAGGTAACTCGAATATATATCATATATGATTCGAATGTAATTCAGGTGACTTAAATACGTGACCCGGATGAGTTTATGTGACTCAGATGTAGTTTAAATGACTCAAATAGATGACTCAAATGATATTAGGTGACTCAGATATAATTTAGCTGATGCGAATAGGTGGCTCGAATTTAATTTAAGTGACTCGAATGCGTTACTTGAATAAGTGAATAAGGTCAAAATTTGACAATTTAAGTATGAAAAATATTATTGTTAAATTTTGGGTGAAAAAGAATTACATTATATCCAAATGTATATTGTTACATTTTTACATAAAATTAATCCAAACAAGAAATTAATATTATATATATATATATAAAGATTGGTTCAAATTTAGTATGAATTCACTGCTAGGGTTGGGACTTTTGAAACGGAGAACTACGGAGGTTGTGTTTAGCAAAACTAGCTGGTAGCTGAAAAGCTAGCTGGTAGCTGATTAGCTAGCTGGTAAGTTGGCTGGTTAGGTAGCTGGTTAGGTAGCTGATAAGCTAGCTGATTTTAATGTAGGTGTTTAGCAAATTAGCTGATTAAGTATCTGGTATTTTGTAAATGGACATTTAAGAGCATTACTCTTATTTTTATTTTCTTTTAAACTTTCCAGAATTTTCCAGAATCGGAACTTTTATTTTAAATTTTTCAGTTTTTTTTTTATTTTTTACTTTTTATTTTTTAATTTTAAAAAATAATTATTAAAAGATCTGATTTTTAATATTATTATTCAAGATAATTTTTCTTAAAAAATAAAAGTTTTAATTTTTTTTTCAGATTTTTTAAATTTTGCAGAATTTTCAGAATTTTTTTTATTTTTTCAGATTTTTTAGATTTTCCAGAATTTTCAGAATTTTTTTTTTACTTTTTTATTTTTCTGACGGAAATTCTTAACGCCATCCACAACATTTGTTTTGTTTTTCTAATTTAGGTCACGGATATTTCTGGAATGGAAAATATAAAAAGAGCTTTTTTAAAAAAAAAAAAGCTAACTTTGTTAGCTTCTCAACCATCTAGCTGGTTTAAGAAGCCGCGCGTTTACGTAACAAGCTTTATTTTAGTCAAATGTCAAATAAGCTCCTCGAGCTGAAAAGCTAGCTGAAAAGCTAGTGCTAAACACAGCCGGAATCGATCCGAACAGCATCGGAACCGAGGTTCGGTTCGGTTCTTAGCAACAATTTTTTTTTTGTCGGTTCGGTTTGCACTGTTAGTAATCGGTTCGGTTCGCGGTTCACTTTTCCGTTTTAAAGAGGAACCGTCTAGACCACAAAGAACCGTTCGAACCACAATATAATATAATATAATATATTCTTAATAAAATAATATATATTTAATATATTCCGTCTGAACCACGCAGAATTGGTTCCAGTTCGGTTTTGGTTCGGCTCGGTTCCTACGCGATTCGGTACTAAGTCGGTTCGAACAAAAAAGCTGGCAAAACCGAACCGCGAGAAAACTATGCGGTTCGATTCTGATTCCTGTATTTTTCTCCTTGGAACCGAAAAATCCCAGGCATATTCACTGCGCACATCATAAGTTGTAATGCATATTTATTTTTTGGGATTCACTGCATGCATTATTACGGATTCACTGTGCAGTGGGAGTAAAATGAATATACATTACAAGATTTAATGATTCACTGTGCAGTGGGAGAAACAATGAATATACATTACAACATACTATATGCGCAGTGACTATGTAGTGGTTATGTACATACTCACATTTTCATTTTAAATACTCTTGCCACTTGAACCAATCCATTTATATCTATAATTTAAAGGACAAAAGTATTTTTGGTAGTGTGCATCTGGAAAGACCAATATACCCTTCCCTCTCCTTCCATTCCTGTAATAATAACAAATATTCAACAACAATAAATTTTAAAAAATATCCTTGGAATATTAAATTAAATTAAATGGAAAATTAATTTGAGTCCGACAGACCTCCGGTCAACATGTTTTCCGACAGAGCCGCTGCTGGTCACCACAAACCTTCATTATTTATTTATTTTTCCCGCCAGGTCCCCGGATTGCTTTCCAGTGGGCCACCAGCGGTTGGCCATTTTTTGTCTTTAACCCCAAGCTGCTAGTCTGCTTTACAGCAGACTACTGGCGGGCGACCAATTTTTTTGACGCCAAGACATCAGTCTGCTTTTCGGCGGACCTCCGACTGCCCGTCAATTCTTTTTTTTTTTCGCGAGACCCGTCAGCTAATTATTTGATAAGTCAGGCCTGCTAGCCTACTTTCTGACATTCCTTATATTTTATTTCTTTTTTTTTACGGCAGACCCATTAACGTTCGATAGAATTTTGAGAACTAATATTTTTTTTAACAAATATTCTGGTAATATAATTATTTTAATTCAATCATATCACCACTACCATGCCAATTATCTCTATTGTGTGTGTGTGTGTGTGTGTATATATATATGTATATATAGGAAAAAACAAATGTCATTTATTTTGAGAAATATGAATACATCTCAACACTTGATTGCATGTGATGGATGATATGGATTGTATGAAGACTCGAATTGTTTCTTAATTAATAACTGATTCCTCATTTGGTAAACTCGTCATTGATATATGAAAAGAATCATTTCCTCACTTCATTCATTTAATCTAGATCATTAAAACTAGTTAAATCAAATAGTATGTATTCTTATTTCTTAACTAAAAATCTATTTTCACGAGAACCCACTAGATATATGGGTGTGTTCAGGTGAGAATGCAATTTAAGTTAAGAAATAAAAATGAATTTCATCCATAGATCTTGATAAATGGATGGCCTAAATTTATTCTCACAAAAATTTGATGCATATAATGCAATATTTTAATGCATCGATATTTTGATGCATATAATCATTGCAATTTTGATGTACGAAATGTATATATTTCATGCATAATTAGTAAAAAACTCATGCATATTCGCAATTCGTAGGATAAGAACCATTCTCATTTGATTATATATATATATATATTTATATATATATATATATATATATATATAATCAAATGAGGGTTCAGGTGAGAATGCAATTTAAGTTAAGAAATAAGAATGAATTTCATCCATAGATCTTGATAAATAGATGGCCTAGATTTTTTCTCACAAAAATTTGATGCATATAATGCAATATTTTAATGCATCGATATTTTGATACATATAATGTATATTTTAATGCATTGCAATTTTGATGCACGAAATGCGTATATTTCATCATAATTAGTACAAAACTCGATGCATATCCGCAATTCGCAAGATGATAATCATTTTCATTTGATCATATATATATATATATATATATATAATAGGGATTGACTACGGTGGAAACACACTTAATGGTGAAATCGAGAAACCAATTGCAATATTAAGGGAGGAGGGAGTGGTCACCTAGTACCCTAGGTGCCACATCACCTCTATCCAATAAAAACCCTCCAACTCAAAACTACCCAATTTTACCCTAACACTACCCTAAGTGGAGGGAGTGGTCACCTAGTACCCGATTTATTTTTTCATACATAAAATCACATACAATATTTAAAATAAAAACATACCATTTCATTAAAAAAAATATTACATAATACTTAAAAAAAACTACAACTTAAAAATTGAAACTACAACTTAAAAAAAAAACATTACATAAGTTGAAATTAAAACAAGTTGAAACTACAACTTAAAAATTCCAAGCCATCCGTGTTTGGCCGCAATTTCACGTTTTTGGTTAACAACGAATTCCAACATAGCGGGATCGCGAATGTGATCATGCGGCTCCAAAAAAAACTTCATCTCCTGTTGTGCATTCTTGAACTTCGCCCCCTCGATTTGTGTAGCCAACAATTGTTTTGCCAAAGCATACTTCTCGCGTTTTTCTTCCAAATATTGTGTCTTCTTTTGTGTGTAGGAGTTGATTTCATCCGCAACACTTGAGATCGACGAGGATGCGCCTTGCTTCTTTTTCATCTTTCTTGATGAAAGTGGAGGGGTGGGGTCTTCATTCATGTCGGGAACGGTGTTGCTTGCCGATTCATACTCCCCCGACTTCCTTTTTGAAGAGTTGCTTGTCGCACCGGCGATATCTTGAAAACATTCTTGCTCCGTCCATTTGTTATGACCTCTGACAACCTCCCACGCCAAGGTATGAGTAAATTGTCTTTTTTTTGCTGTATAGTAATCGGACTCAGCTTGCCTCACCACGTCCAAGTCGTTGCACCCACTAGCCTTAGCACGTTTCTACATTATATACAAAATAAAAAATATAGATTATGTAAAATAAAAAGTATAGATTATGTAAAATAAAAAATATAGATTATGTAAAATAAAAAATATAGTTTGTACCGCTTGGAGGTAGTAGCCGTTGAAAATACCCATGGCCGTGTTCATTGTTTTCCACTTGGTATTCAACGCATGAAAAGTTCGTGAACTCGAACCCATAGTTGCCTCGTAATGCTTGAGAATCCGTTTCCAAAAACCGTCGGACTTTTGTTCATTACCGACAACACCACATTCGGAGATTTGAATCCATGCTTTCGCCAAAGCCTCCTCTTGTGCCCGCGACCAAAGTTCACGGGGCCTCCTCCCCCCGAATGCTTTTTTCTTCCCTCTCGGATCGACTTCTTGAACTTCCTCATCTTCATCTTCTGCGTTTGGTAGTGGTTGTGTTTCGGGTACGTACTCTACGTCTTCATCAATATTTTCGAACGGGGAGAACTCGCTTGTAGTAGTGATGTTGTAGTGTTCAGGATTCATTTGAGGAGGACCCATATTATATTGGTAAAATGGATGTGGAGATGGGGGTTGTGGAACGTAAAATTGATTCGGGGATGCTTGAGAATAAAATTGGCTAAATCCTAACGGAGTTTGTTGTGGTTGATTCGGGGATGGTTGAGACCGACCTTGACGCGAGGTGAAAGTTTTTTTACCTCTTCTTGGATCCATGGTTTTGAGTTTTTCAAAGATTAGTGTGTGTTTTTATTTGTGTTTTGTGTGTTTTTATTTTGAAAAAATGAGTTGAAAAGATTTGGTTTTAAAGGGAATTTTTTTTATTTAATGTACAACTAGAACTAGCCAACTGCTGCTCCCCAACGTTCCAAAATTCAAACCTTTCTCCACTTGAAACACTCGGCTTCACAAGCCGAAAATCATACCCGATTGATGAACCCGACTAGGCGGCGGCGGTGTACCCGATCGGGTAGTGGTACCCGATCACCCAAACCGAACCCACTCCCTCCCCCTTAAATAATTTCATTGCATATTTGTTATTATTTGTTGCATCAAACTGGTCGCTACTATATGCAACAAATAATGCAATAAAAAAAAATATATAAATGCATATAATTCTACTCATCTGCAGCCGTTAGATCACTAATATCAATGACCTGCAAAAGTTTTTAGATTACACGTAATTAGTTTTCATATATTTATTTTATATATATATATATAATATTGCATACTTTTCCATGTGTGATGTCTCCACCAGCTGCAATATTAGTTGATTTAATCCAACAAGTAATCATAGTCAAGTAAACCATTTCCTTGCCTTCCCTATGGTTGACTTGGCTTGTCAAGTAAACAATCTTCTTCTTTCTTAAACCTTTGCCCCATATATTAAGTCTGTATATATCATCACAAACTTCGATCACTTAAGGCCATATATATTTTCAGATTAATTGATGGGAAGGTCAAACGCCGAACCATCGTCCGATCAGACTTCCAGTATCACTCACTTCAGCCATCCACACCCATTAAACCTCACCAATGTTAATTCACTATCCCAGAATTTCTCATGTTCCGCCTGCAAGCTCAATGACACCATAGGATGCATCTACACATGCAAACCCTGCAACTTCATTCTCCACCTCAAATGTTATCAGCTGCCTCATCAGATCAAACACCGTTTCGACCGAAACCACGACCTCGTTCTACAGCCCAAGCCCGTCTATCCCGAAGGCATTTTCAACTGCGACGCCTGTGGAAACCACGGCGCCGGGTTTTCTTACCATTGCAGCCCCTGCGGGGTCGATCTCCACACAACCTGCGCTACTTTGCCTAACCAGTTCACCCACAAGTCCCACCACCACCAGCTCGTTCTTTGTTTTGCCGCCCCGTATCCTGAAAATGCTTTTTCTTGCGACGTCTGCAAGCGGGCTGGGTCCAAGACCTGGATGTACCGCTGCAACGATTGCGAGTTCGATGTTCATTTGACCTGTGTCAGAAAGTTAGTTCCCAGCCCGGCCCGGTTTCAGAATCCGCAACAAGCGCCACGAACTATTGGTATCGGGCCAGGATCGGTTGTCTGCCCGCCGCAGCCTTCCACTTTCGTTTGCTCGCCGTATGCGGGAGGTTACGGTGCTCCTAGGCCGCAGCCCGTAGACGTAGTTATGGGACAACCGCAGAGTCAATTTCCAGCAAGCCCTTATCCGTACAATAACTTAAACCAGCCGATTTATGGAGCTGGGCCCAGACCCGTTAATGGCGGCGGGCTGACGGACCAACTATTGGTTTCGGCTGCAAATGGCTTGGCCAGTGGGGTCGCTCAGGCGACAACAGAGGCTGTCATAGGGTTCTTTGGCGGCGGCGGCGGAGGTGGTGGTATGGGTTTTGTGGATGTTAGCAGTGGGGTTGGAGGTCCAATAGTGGACGGAGGATTATGTTACGATGCTAGCTATGGCGGAACGGATGGAGGATATAATGGAGAAGATTACTCGTGTTAATTAGTTCTAGTGACC
Organism: Orobanche coerulescens; assembly: GCA_033398695.1. Lineage (NCBI taxonomy): Eukaryota > Viridiplantae > Streptophyta > Magnoliopsida > Lamiales > Orobanchaceae > Orobanche > Orobanche coerulescens. Next base: position 29,271,742 of record CM065815.1, on the reverse strand, counting down.
AAAATTTCCAAGTTATATTATTATAAGATGGACTGAGTAATTGGTCCATTATCCTTCTTTTAAAATTTGAAACAGTTGTTATTTTCTTAATTTACAAGATTTTACATCTCCTTCCTCATTTCATTATGCTAGGTAGTAGGTACAAGGTTACTTGCGCAGAACATAAACTTTGGTTTATGCGAAATGTATCCTACCGAGCACATAGCTCCGTGTTTCCCATATAATGTGTGTTTCCCCCACAATGTATCATGTTCAAATGTAGAGGAATGATACTGTTGGGAAATACCGACAATACAACGTCACAACGAAACGTCGAAACTCGTTTGACAACTTTTCCAATCTTCAATTGTAATTTCGAGGTTACCGACGAGTAGAGTAAATCAATTACAACTCGATAAATAATACAAATGATATAAAAAACGATAAATAACGAGACACAATTTTTAGCGTGGAAAATCCCTCAAAACGAGAGTAAAAACCACGGGACCGAAGCCGCTTAAACTTCCACTATCACCAATACACTATACAAAATTGTCCCTAGTTCAAACTAGAGATATACAACAATAATATTCAAATACTTGGTAATAAACAATCTTCAAGTATTTGGAATACACAACAATAAGATCGAGAAAGAAAAACACCGAAAATAGCTTACACAAAAAGCTAACATAATACCTGAACTTCCAGACTCAAAACTTCGAAATATTCAAGTAAAAAAATTTGCCCAATCGCTACAAAGCTCTTTTCAAAATATCACGACGATCCGATCGGTACAACTCCGGGAAATCGAACAAGTATATTTTCTCCTTTTCTTTTCTCTCTTGCTCTCTCTATTTCTTGTGCTCTCAAAATGGTGAAGGTTGGAATAATGAAAACGCAACCCACAATCTGCTGAAAAAGGGTCCCAAAAGCTGGGTTGACCCGTGTGCCGCGGCTCGGACAGCGTGTGCCGCGGCACACTCAAGAGATCAGCTGATGAGAACGCCTAGGGGGCCGCGGCCCGGAGTACAGCCGCTGGGAGTCAGCGCAATTGAGGGGCCGCGGCCCGAAGGGCAGGGCCGCGGCCGTAGGGCCTCCGGCCGTGTGTTGTTGGAGGTGCCCAGGGGGGCCGCGGCCCGGATGGTAGGTGCCGCAGCCCGGAGTACAAGAGGTCGGGCGAGCCTGTTGCAAAGTGGTGTGCCGCGGCCCGGATGGCTTGTGCCGCGGCCCGGAGTCCAGTCGACTCCGAGAAGGCCTATATTTCAGAAATAACTCATACAAATCTCCCCCTTTCCGGAATATAGGAAGAGTTCGCCATCCCGACGATCGAACAACACACCTTAACCTTCTCTCTACTCAACGCCTTGGTTAACATATCGGAACCATTATCATCGGTGTGAACTTTATCAAGTTCAAACAAACTATCCTCCAATGCATCTCGAATCCAATTATATCTCACATCGATATGTTTTGTTCTCTTGTGAAAAGTCGCATTCTTAGCCAAATGAATCGCACTCTGACTATCACAAAGAACCACGTAACGTCGTTGTCGGAAGCCCAACTCTCGTAAAAACATTTTCAACCATAAGAGCTCTTTACTCGCTTCCACCGCCGTAATATACTAGGCCTTCATTGGTGACAAGACAACACACTTTTGCAATCTCGATTGCCATGACACGGCTCCCCCTGCAAACATCATCAAATAACCGAATGTAGATTTTCGGTTATCTTCGTTTCCTGCCATATCCAAGTCGGAATAACCAACAAGCATCGCCCCATTTCCAAATGTAATTCCTAATTTGGAAGTACCCCGTAAATATCTAAATATCCACTTTACGGCTTCCCAATGCTACTTTCCCGAATTCGATAGAAAACGGCTCACCACTCCCATGGCATGAGCAGTGTCGGGCCTCATACATACCATGGCATACATCAAACTCCCGACCGCAGATGCATAAGGAACTTTATCCATTTCCTCAATCTCTTCCTTTGTCGTAGGGCAATCCTTGCTCGTCAATTTAAAAATGTTAGTAAGAGGCGAACTAACAACTTTAGCTTTATCCATGTTGAAGCGTTTGAGCACCTTCTCGATATATTGCTCTTGTGACATGCGCAATTTCCGGGGTGCTCTATCCCGAGTGATTCTTATCCCAATAATCTATCTAGCGGACCCCAAGTCTTTCATGGCAAAAGACTTATTTAACTCTTTCTTCGAATTGGCAATCTTTTCGGCATTCTTGCCAACGATCAACATATCATCCACATAGAGCAATAGAATGATAAAATCATCATTTCCAAATTTCTTGAAAAATACGCAATGGTCGAGGGTCGTCTTCTGGTATCCTTGCTCCCCCATAACCGACTTGAACTTTTTATACCATTGCCGTGGTGCTTGCTTCAAACCGTATATACTTTTTCGGATTCTACAAACATAATCCTTTAACCTGAAACCCTTCAGGTTGCTTCATATATATTTCTTTGTCGAGGTCTCCATGAAGAAATGCCGTCTTGACATCCATTTGCTCAAACTCAAGGTCAAGACTAGCCGCTATACCAAGGACCAAACGAATCGATCCTATCTTCACAACCGGAGAAAAAATCTCGTCAAAATCAATGCCTTTCTTTTGACTAAAGCCATTCATTACGAGTCTAGATTTGTATCGGGGCAATGAAGTATGCTCCTCCGACTTCACCTTATACACCCATTTATTTCTCAAAGCTCTCTTGCCCTTTGGCAACTTCACCAACTCGTACGTATTATTCTCATTCAAAGAACTCATCTCGTCTTGCATGGCATCCATCCACTCCTTCTTATTCTCATCCTCCATAGCCTCCTCAAAATATTCGGGCTCTCCCTCGTCGGTGAGTAAGACATACTCATCGGCCGAATAACGGAGTGGAGGGATGACGGTCCCTCGTCGACCGTCTATGTGGAACAAAAGATGGCATGTTCATCACGGGTAGCTCGGGATGAACTCCATCGGTATCATCTTGTACCAACTCATCATTTTCACTGGCATCATGTTGTTCATCATTTTGGACATCCTCTCCACCGGGTGTCTCAACATGTTGTGGAGGAACGGGGTCCAAATCAATAAGATCATAATCATGTTGTGGAGCCCACTCTCCATTCTCAACATCCTTCATCATTTGATCTTCAACAAAAACAACATCTCTCGAATGAACAAGCTTCTTAGTCACCAGATCATACAATCTATACCCGAACTCATCAATCCCGTAACCAATAAAAATACATGGCTTTGTCTTGGAATCAAGCTTCGACCTCTCATCTTTCGGAATATGTACAAATGCTTTACATCCGAAAACTCGTAAGTGGCGATATGAAATATCTTTACTGCTCCACACTTTGTCCGGGACATCAAATTTCAAAGGAACACACGGCGTCAAATTAATCACGTGAACCGCCGTGTTCAAAGCTTCTCCCCAAAATGACTTTGGTAATCCGGCATGTGAGAGCATACATCGAGCTCTCTCAACCAAAGTCCGATTCATCCTATCCGCCAAGCCATTAAGTTGTGGAGTCTTCGGTGGCGTCTTTTGATGTCGGATCCCTTGCTCTCGGCAATACTCATCAAAAGGCCCAGTGTATTCTCCACCATTGTCCATCCGAATACACTTCAACTTCTTCCCGGTATCTCTCTCCACCGAGGCATGAAACTGTTTAAAACCGTCTAGAACTTGATCTTTAGTCTTTAAGGTGTATGCCCACACCTTCCTCGAATGATCGTCGATGAATGTGACAAAATATAGGCAACCACCAAGCGTCCTAGTCTTCATAGGAACACAAACATCAGAATGTATAAGATCAAGAACATTTTCCTTCCGTGAAGGGGTATGACTCTTAAAAGTGACTCTCCTTTGCTTCCCGGCTAGACAGTGAGAGCACCTTTTAAGATGTATATCATGAACCCCGGATAGCACCTCCTTCTTTGAGAATAGCGCCATCCCTTTCCCGCTCATGTGACCGAGCCTCTTATGCCATAGCTCGGCCATGTCATTATTGTCAATTGTGTTCACGGAATTAATCGTGACCTTTGGAAGTGTCACGTACAGTTTCCCTGTCTTTTCTCCTCTTCCGACAATCAAGGAACCTCGAGTGAGTTTCCACACTCCCTTGCCAAAACTGCTATGATAGCCATCATCACCGAGTAAGCCAATGGACATCACATTTAGCCTCATATCCGGAACATGTTTCACATTCCGTAAAACAAGTTCCACACCGGTGTCGAACCTCAAGTGTACGTCTCCCACTCCAACAATCTTGGATAACCCATCGTTACCCATCTTGACTATCCCATAGTCACCCGGAGTATAAGAGGAATAAAAATCCCTACGTGATGTAACATGACACGTAGCTCCACTATCGACCACCCAACTCGAATCATCTCTAGCAAGGTTCACCATATCATAATCGCAACATATAAAGAACTCTTTGGTAGTAGTATTTACTTCGGCTTTTTCATTACTCCCCCTCTCCTTCTTTTGAGAGTTCTCTCGGCCTTGGCGATTTTCCTTCTTGAGTTGTCGGCAAAATTTCTTCGTATGCCCTTTCTTACCACAATGGTAGTATTCAATATTGACATACTTTCCCTTGGAATTACTTCTTTGTGGCCCTCTATTACTCGGACCTCTACTTTGACTTCTCCCCCATTTTTCGGTAACAAGAACATCCGACTGTGACGAAGATCCCTATGCCTTTCTTCGGATCTCCTCGTTCAGCATGTTCCCCTTAGCAAGTTCCATCGAAATGACACCATCAGGGGCAGAGTTAGACAAAGACGTACGAAACGTCTCCCAAGTATCCGACAATGTGCCCAAAAACCACAAAGCTTGAACCTCCTCTTCGAATTTAATGCCCATTCCGGCAAGTTGATTAATGATGCCTTGGAATGCATTCAAATTATCCGACAGAGGAGTCCCATCTCGATATTTTAAATTCATAATTTGTTTAATGAGGAATAGCTTATTATTCCCCGTCTTCCGAGCATACAATTGCTCGAGCTTGTGCTACAATTCTCGAGCGTCCTTTTCTCCACTAATATGATTCAACACATTGTCATCAACCCATTGTCGAATATAGCCACAAACTTGGCAATACAAAATAGACCACTCCGTGTCGTACTTGCCTTCCGGTTTGTCTTTGCTAAAGACCAGTAGATAATAATCCTTCACATATAGAAGGTCTTCCATCTTGCCCTTCCATACATGGTAATTTGAACCATTCAAATTCACCATTCTACTCGTGTTGGCTTTCATCTTATAATTGAGATAATAAGCAACCACGAAACAAAAATCTCGTGGCTCCGATACCACTTTGTTGGGAAAAACCGATAATATAACGTCACAACGAAACGCGGAAACTCATTTGACAACTTTCCAATCTTCAATTGTAACTTCGAGGTTGACGAGTAGAGTAAATCAATTACAACTCGATAAATAATACAAATGATATCAAAAACGATAAATAACGAGACACAATTTTTAGCGTGGAAAACCACTTAAAACGAGAGTAAAAACCACGGGACCGAATCCGCTTAAACTTCCACTATCACCACTACACAATTCACAATCGTCCATAGTACAAACTAGAGGTATACAACAATAATCTTCAAATACTTGGTAATAAACAATCTTCAAGTATTTGGAATACACAACAACAACAAGATCGAGAAAGAAAAACACCGAAAATAGCTTACACAAAAAGATAACAAAATACCCGAACTTCCGGACTCAAAACCTCGATCTATTCTGGTAAAAATATTTGCCCAATCGCTACCAAGCTCTTGTCGAAATATCACGACGATCCGATCGGTACAACTCCGGGAAATCGAACAAGTATATTTTCTCTTTTTCTTTTCTCTCTTGCTCTCTCTCTATTTCTTGTGCTCTCAAAATGGTGAAGGTTGGAATAATGAAAACGCAGCCCATAATCTGCTGAAAAAGGGTCCCAAAAGCTGGGTTGATCCCGTGTGCCGCAGATCGGACAGTGTGTGCCGCGGACCGGACAGTGTGTGCCGCGGCACACTCAAGAGATCGACTGATGAGAACGCCCAGGGGGCCGCGGCCCAGATGGCGGGCGCCGCGGCCCGGAGTACAGCCGCTCGGGGAGCTGTGCAGCAATTCAGCAGGGGGCCGCGGCCCGAAAGGGCAGGATCCGCGGCCCGTAGTACAGTTCCGGCCGTGTGTTGTTGGAGGTGCCCGGGGGGGCGCGGCCCGGATGGTAGGTGCCGCGGCTCGGAATACAGGAGGTCGGGCGAGCTTGTTGCAAAGTGGTGTGCCGCGGCCCGGATGGCTTGTGCCGCGGCCCGGAGTCCAGTCGACTTCGAGAAGGCCTATATTCGAAAATAACTCCTACAGATACATCACACCCCATCATTCACACCCCACCAACACCTGTTTTGCAGGGTTGTACTGCGTGCTTTTCAAGTAATACAACTTTAAATAATGTTAATTAATATTATAATAAAATATTTATAAAGCACAAAGTACAATCTCTGTAAAGCAGGGTGTTGACTAGGTGTTGATGGTGGGGTGTTGATGTATCATTTCTCGCCAAATGTATGAATATTTTGGATATAGGATAAATATAAGAAGTGTATATCTATATAACGAGGTGAACACCGTACTATGCGCTCTTGTCGTTGTGATATAATTCTTTGATATTCTTGTCATGTGAGACTATCACATAGTATATAGTTTGGTAAGAAACTCTAAACATTTTTAGTTTTTCGTGCGTATTTAGAGATACATTCGATCAATTCTGAAATAACATGGGTATATGCACGTATTGAATATGATCGTAATGGCGATAATACAGAACCATATCCTAATAAACAAAGAAACCAACTTGTAATACCACAATTTATCATATATAGAAGTTTTTCATAATTAGATAAAAATTGAATTAATAGCCACAATCGAATTAAAATCATAATATCCACATTATACACAGGGTTAAATCCACTCGGCACCTCTGCCCCATTGGAAAAACAAACACAGATTTCATCACAAGATATTCAATAACAAATTCTTAAAATTTAATGGCAGATAATAATTCGTATGTCAATTGCCCGTCACATATCAAATTTCAAGTTGACAAATTTTACTAAACTCAATTTCGTCAAAACTTCCCCCAGTAGGTCTCAAGTACGCAAACTTTTCAATAACTTGAATTCAAAAGAGTGGGGGCGAATGAGTTCCTTACTTATGAGGTGTGGGTATTGTTGGCCCTCTTTTTCAGAGTAGATTGTGGAAGGGCACCTCATGTTCGTCTACCATGCTAACCGAGGCTTCATCTAGTGGAGCATCTTCATTTGGTGGCGTTGGATTCACTACTACGAATTTGACTTTTAAGGTCACCAAATTCATGATGCTTATCTAAAATGTCATTAAAAGTACATCTCAATGATATTATCTGATGAAGTCATTGATATTAATCTGATTTTGTCTTATGACAGTTTCACTAGTACAAAGAATCTTTCAATGATGTTTGAAAAACGTTATGAAACCCTTTAACGACATTTTCCAAATGTCATCCAATTTGCACGAGTGCCATTGTAGGAGGTATTATCAATCACTCTCATACGATCGAAGGCTCATAGTCTAAGAAATCGACCCTTCGTTCACTCAGTGACTCAAAGACCCTTCGCTCGCTCAATGAAACGTCATTGATATTAATATGATTTTACCTTACGATAGTTTCACTAGTACAAGAAATTTTTCAATGACGTTTGAAAAACGTCATGAAGAGCCTTTAATGACGTTTTCCAAACGTCACTCAGCTCCCTTTGTTTAAGACACACTATATGGATTGACACGATGATAATTGGCCTATAAAATTTCATTGCCTCTTGGGATTGTGAAGTTTGATGACTCCATATGGAAAGATTTCTTCGACGATGAATGACCCGCGCCACCGGGACTTAACTTTTCTAGAAATAGCCTTAACATTGAATTAAAAAGAAGCACTTGAATCCCTACTTGTAAGTCCTTGTGCACAATCTTCCGACCGTGAAGCCATTTCATCTTATCCTTAGAAACCCGAGTATTTTAATAGGCTTCCTCTCCAAGATCTTCTAATTTCGAGTCTGCAACTACCGTCCTTCCCCTACTTTATCAATATCAAAATTGAGAGCCTTCAATACGCAGTACGCCCAATGCTCAACTTCCACTTATAAGTGACACACCTGTTAGGAATACTTATTAAATTTTGAAGATGTCATCCCTGTATTTATCTGTTTATTCAAATGTATATTTGAAGTATTGGCAAAATATAAAGAAGAACCAAATGAGTATCTTCTGTAGGCCAGATTTTGTATAATTGAATACTTGGCAAAATGTAAAGAAGAACCATATGAGTATCTTCTATAGGCCATGTAAGTTAGGCTTAAAAAAATCGGCTAAGTATAAATCAGAGAAGTTCAACATTAGAGAGGTTTGACCAAACACTGCAGAAAGCCGAGTTGCAGACAAGTTCATATCAGAGAAGTCCTGGTCAACTCAACTGATCAGACGACTTATCATCAGACGACATTCTGCCGAAAGAGACTTATCAGAGAAGTCCTGGTCAAAATATTTATCAGAAAAGTTTGACCAAAATACAGTCAAGTGATCAGATAAGTTCATCAGGTCAGAAGACTTCAAATCAGAGAAGATTAGTCGGGACATAGAACTTCATCGTAGAGAAATTACATCAGAGAAGTCCGACATCAGATAAGGATGACTATACGAGATCAGGTAAGTGATGAGCCAAGTAATCCAGTCCACGTCAGCATGCGTTGAAAAGTCAATAATCACGGAAAGTCACATGCAGACGTATAGAGACAGACTGGAGAGATTCCCGAAAAAGTAAATAAATTAAATATTCATCCAAACCCACTACTGAAGACTTTAATCATATTATAATCTAAAGTTTCGGCGCCTCAACGTGAAAGTCTTCACAACGGTCGAAAATGGATTAAAATAAAGGAATCCAGCCTTGCAACGTTCGGAAAGAAAAACAAAGAAGTCTATTTTTCCAACGGACGGATTTGTTACAGGAATTGCAACGGCTATGAAGGAAGCTCAAGGATCGACATCTATAAATACCTGAAGATTGGAATTGAGCAAAATACAACGATGCAAACAACACTTACAAGCGAACAAAGCAATCAAAGCAAACAAAGCGAACAAATAGCATCGTGAAGAGCAAGAGTTCAAAAGTTCTTATTTGAAGAAGCTCTTAGTTGGATAAGATAACCACTCGTGTCTTTAAACCTGAGTTCGGGGTACTTCACTGGCTGAAGTTTGCGAGACTGATAGGCATCCGAGGATTTTAGATCAAGAGATGCTAGGCAGTCAAAGGAGTTGCAACGACGAGATTTCCACTGGCTGGAAGTTGTTGTATCTAAGGAAGAATCACTGTAATTTATCACTGGTTGAGAATTATAGTGAATTCATCTCCAACTGGTTTAGAGAAAAGTGGATAAGTAGAGGATTAACCCACCTCTGAGACCACTATAATTGCCTGCATGCTTTAGTGCTTTAATCGGCATACTTACCTGCTGCATACATACTTACTGTTCCATTGTTTAGTTATTTGCTTTCATCATCAGTTGACTTCCACATACCTGTCTACAGACGACTTTAAGTCATCCGTACCTATCAACTGAGAAACTCACCCCTTGTGGCAAAAGAGTTTCAATAAGTCTATTCACTCCCCCTCTAGACTTATTCCTGAACGACTTGTGACCTACAAGTGGTATCATAGAGGTTAGTTCAATCTTTCAGAACCAGATCCATATATCGAGGATATATTTTTTAATCTCTCATTTTATAATGGAACACATGCAACATATGCACTCTAGGTTACCTGTTATTTCAGTTGACGAGTATGATCTTTGGAACATAAGGATGCAGGCACATTTATCTTCCATACATGACGACATGTGGTTCATAATTGAAGACGGTCCTTTCATCTTCGAGAAGGACAACTCCCCAGAAGAAATTGCAGCCGGGAAACCAGAGAAGATCCCAAAGAAGAGGACGAAGCTGATCACTGAAGAGAGGAAGCTGGCCAATCTTGACAACCGGGCCAGAGATGTGCTGTACCAGGCTCTTGAAAAATCAACCATGGTCAAGATCAAGAAATTAAAGAATGCCAAAGAAATTTGGGACACCCTAGCTGTGATGTGCGAAGGAACTGAGCTGATAAAAGAGAATAAGTTGTAAATCGCTATCTAAAAGTTTGACAACTTTAAAATGAATAATAGAGAATCTATCGACCAAGTAGACACAAGATTCACAGAGATAATTAATTAAATTAATTCTCTGGGAAAAACATATGGCAACTGGGAATGGCCCTGAAAGTTCTAAGGTCTCTCAACCCAGAATAGAGTATGAAGGCAGTGGACATGAGAGAGTCCAAGGATCTTAACAAAATAAAGATCCAGGAGCTGTTCTCTGATCTAAAGGCTTATGAATTTGAGCTTCCAAGTTCTTCATCAACCGAGCCTGCAGAGAAGGGGATAGCATTTGCAGCTGAGTCCCCCGCCAAGAGTTTATCTGAAGTCAAGCCTCCAAATCCCCTATATTTTGAGGAATAAATGGAATTTATAATGCAAAGATTCAGCAACTTCCGGAAGAATTACTCCAAGTATAAGAAGAATTATAAAGAAAATCCAAGGAGGAATCAAAAGGCTGGAAGCTGGAAAGTTGAATGCTACAATTGCCACAAGACATGACACATTCAAATTGACTGTCCTGATCTCAAGAAGGATGAAGGAAATAAATAAGTGAGCCAAAAAGAAGACAAGAGAAAAGCTTTCATTGGAGAAGACCAAGAGAGAGTAGAATCTAGCAGTGGATTCTTCTCTGATGATGATGAGGAGTATAATTGTCTGATGGACAACCTAGGTGATGAAGAGGTAACAACCAAACCCTCAATTTCAAATAATAACAGCTCAGACATGTCTCAGGATATGGACTTACATGAGTCTGTCAATCAGCTCCTCAAAGATTTTGAGAAATTAAAATCTACACACTTAATTGTATCAGCCGAGAAGACCCAGCTGCAAGATGAGAATTGGCAGCTGAAAAATAACATTGAAAAACTCAGCATAGAGTTATTTAAAACCAAATCTGAATTTGAAAAATAGGCTGAAGACCAGTTGAAAAACTAGGCTGATAATACTACAGCTGAGATCAAAAGATTAACTGTCTTAAATAGCGAGAAATCAGCTGCACTTGCTCATGTTAAATCTGAGTTTGCTAAACTGACACAACTAAGTAATACACAAGCTAAGGAGATAACTTCTCTCAAGGCATCTATAACCTTGAATGAGTTGTGTATGAATAAAAGGCCACTTTATTCCAGATCAGGCCTTCGATATGACCCCAACACTCCCTCTAGTTCTAAAACTACTTTCACCAAGGGAGAAAACTTGTCCCGTCTGCTGAGCCAACTTACAAACCTGTATTTCAAAATAGGCAGCAACAAGTCAAAAGTTTAGGCAGTAGTGAAGGTATACAAGGCAGCCACCTATATAAGAGACTAGGCAATGGCCAAGGCAAAAGCAGCAGCCTAGACAACATGCTCACTATTATCAAAGAATCCCCAAAAATAGATTTCAAACTCAACAGGTGTGGAGACCCCAAAGATTTTATAAATGGTCTCAGCCAAGATTTAGAAATGGCCCACACTACCAATTTTATGAGGCATACCCAGTACATAATCCTAACCGAGGATATAGGCCCAGACCATACACATCTTTAAGGGGCAATCGCCCTAACTTCCATAATCCAAGGAGAAATCAATTCTACAGGAAACCAACTAACCCCCGAGGACCCACACAGATTTGGGTACCTAAATCTCTGCTTGTTTGATTGCAGAAAAGGTGGAAGGACTAATACCACATCTCCACAAATTCAAATATAGGAGGTGAAGAATGGGTTGTAGATTCTGGATGCTCAAGGCACAAGACTGGGAACAAGAAGGTGCTGTCAAATTATACCAAGGAAAGAGGCCCAGATGTAACCTTTGGAGATAGCTCTAGAGGTCAAACAAAAGGATTTGGAGAGCTGCACAGAGGAAACATAACAATATCCAAAGTCTATTATGTTAAAAGGCTCAAGTACAACCTTTTGAGCATAAGTTAGTTTTGTGATGAGAAGAATCTAGTAGTCTTCACCATTTGGAAATGTATGGTGATATATATCCTATTTGGAGAAGTGAAGCTACAAGGATTCAGAAGGAGAAATGTCTATATGATAGATTGGAACTCAGGAACTCCCAACACCTATTTTCTATTCAAGACAATAGCTGAAAATGGATGGCTGTGGCACAAAAGACTGTCACCTGAAATTCAAAGCCATCAACAATATTAGTTCTCAAAAACTGGTCAGAGGACTTCCAGAAGAAGTTTTCATAAATGAAGCTCTCTGTGATGCATGTCAGAAAGGAAAGCAAACCAGGGCATCATTCAAACCAGTTCAGCCTACCACTCTCACCACAAGAATTCTAGATTTTCTTCATATGGATCTATTTGGACCCATCAAGCCAAGGACATTGAGTGAAAGAAAGCATACTTTAGTAGTAGTAGAGGACTACTCAAGATATACATGGATTGTTTTTCTCTATAAAAAGAGTGAAACTTTGACAAAGCTACCTGAGCTGCTAAGGAAGATTCAGAATGAGAAATCCCTCGCAATCATCAAGATCAGATCATATAGAGGAGGAGAATTTCTCAACAAGGCAATCACTGAGTACAGTGATCAGAATGAGATCCAGCACGAGGTCTCTGTAGCCAGGACCCCACGACAGAATGGTGTTGTTGAAAGAAGAAATAGAACCCTGAAGGAAGCTGCCAGATCCATGATTGCTGAAGCTGACCTGCCAAAGAGGTTCTGGGCTGAAGCTGTCAACACAACATGCCACACTCAGAACAGGACTATGATTGTAGGGAGACATGGCAAAACTCCCTATGAGGTTTGGAATGGTAGACACCAACTGTTGCATATTTTCATATTTTTGGGTGTAAGTGCTTCATCCACAACAATGGTAAAACCCAACTGAATGCCTTTGATGCTAAAACTGATGATGGTCTCTTTATGGGATATTCACAAATAAGCAAGGCATACAGAGCATTTAACAAAAGAACCTTAGTTGTGGAAGAAACACCTCATGTTGTGTTTGATGAATCTACTGTTGTGTACAGGAAACAGGTGGAATCAATTGAGAATAAACTCAAATCTGCCACCCTAGAAGAAGTCATCGTTCATGATATAGGAATAATGGACTCACCTGCAGATCAGCCTGAAGACCCAACAACAGATCATATAGGACCTCAAAACCTACCTGATCCAGATGCAGCTGATGAAGACCTATTTGTAGCTGATAAAGACCCATCTGCAGATCAGACAGGATCCCCACCTACAGATGACAAGACCGTAGCTGATCCAGTTGCAGACTAAGGAGATCAGAACCAAGCTAAAGCAGAGAGAGAAGAAGTCCACCGAAGCAACTCTACATGGGGAACAAACCCCGAAGAAGAAGAAGAAATCCCCAAATGGCTTAGAGATCATCCCATTCAACAGATCATTGGAAACCTAACTGATGGAGTCAGAACCAGACAATCCACAAGACTAGTAGGAATGGCAATGTTCTTTTGTTTCATGTATCAAATGGAACCCAAGACAACAGAGCAAGCATTGGAGGATTACTCATGGATCAATGCAATGCAAGAAGAGCTCAACAAGATGGGGAGAAACAATGTCTGGGAACTAACTGACAGACCAGATCACAAGAAGGTTATAGGCACCAAATGGGTGTACAAAAACAAGTGTGATGATGATGGATCTGTTGTTAGGAATAAATCCAGATTAGTCGCCAAAGTATATGCACATTGTGAAGGAATAGATTTTGATGAAACCTATGCACATGTTGCAAGACTAGAAGCCATCAGACTATTTCTTGCATATGCAGCATTCAAGGATTTTGAAGTCTACCAAATGGATATGAAAAGTGCCTTTCTAAATGGAATTCTGGAAGAAGAAGTATATGTGGAGCAACCCCCTGGATCTGTCAAAGGAGACAAAGTCTACAAGCTTTTGAAAGCTCTATATGGACTCAAGTAGGCACCAAGAGCATGGTATGAAACACTCTCTATGTTTCTAGAGAATAATGGATTCAACAAAGGCAAGGTGGACAAGACTCTATTCAGAGTAGAGCATGAAGGCCACATATTATTAGTACAAATATATGTGGATGATATCATATTTGGCTCAACCAACCCGGAGCTATGTGAGAAATTCTCAAATCTCATGCAAGGAGAATTTGAGATGAGTATGATGGGAAAGCTTAATTTCTTTTTAGGATTGCAAGTCAAGCAGATGAATAAAGTAATTTTCATCAATCAAGCCAAATACACAAGAGACTTAATCAAGATATTTGGAATGGAATCAGCCAAACCCACAAAAATTCCTATGAGCTCAAGCACACACCTAGATGCAAATGAAGGAGGCATATCATTGGACTCAACCCACTATAGAGGACTTATTAGATCACCCCTTTATCTAACTTCAAGCAGACCAAACATATCATATGCCGTGGGTGTATGTGCAAGATTTCAATCCAAGCCAAAGCAGTCTCACCAGGAAGCAGCTAAAAACATTATTAAATACCTTAAGTCTACAGTCAATGTTGGATTATGGTATCCCAAAGATGATAACTTTGAGCTATCAGGATACTCAGAAGCAGACTTCACAGGATGCAAAATCAATAGAAAAAGCACAAGTGGAATGTGCCAATTCCTAGGAACCAGATTGATATCCTGGTTTAGCAAGAAGCAGGTATCTAACTCAATATCAACAACAGAGTCAGAATACCTAGCTGCAGGTAGCTATTGTGCCCAGATTCTATGGATCAAACAACAGCTAAGGGACTACAATATCATTGCAAATGAAGTCCCAATATGGTGTGATAACAACAGTGCAATTGCTATAACCAACAATCCAGTATTGCACTCAAGGACGAAGCACATTGATGTCAAACATCATTTCATCAGAGACCATGTGCTTAACAAAATAGTTAGAGTGGAAAGAGTCAGCACTGAATACCAAATTGCTGACATATTTACCAAACCTTGCCAGAAGAAAGGTTTTTGGATCTGAGCAGGGAACTTGGATTACTAGATTGGGAACCTAGTACAGATGAGAAAGCTGCCTGATGATCAGATCAGATGAGGGAAGGAACTTATCTGATGCAGACAAGGAAGAGGTACCTGAAGCAGTCAAGAAGGATCCACCTAATCAGAGCAGACAATCATTCTACTTGAGCAGATCAGATGAGAAGACGAAGGACAGATGAAGCTGACCTCGGGAAATACACCCTACCTGATGCAGATAGCTAGCCGATGCAGATCAGATAAGGAACTTACCTGATGCAGAGCAGTCAACATGTCAAACGATCAACGAGCTAAGTTTTGCTATCCCTGACCGACTTTTGAAAATTATATTATTATTTATTTATTCACGCGTGGCATATACACGCTCACACGACCACCACTATGTCCAATTAAAAATTCGACCGTCAATTTTTTTTTTAAAATTCTCAAATGTTGAACCGCCGCTTGAATTAATTATTATTAAACTCAAAACGTCTTTTCATATGGATATTTAAGTCGGCGAACCCATTTCACAAGAACTTTACCTTCTTCAAATTCGAGAAAACCCTAATTTTCAAAAGCTGAAATTTCTTTGAACCTTCAATACACTAAGCGAAAATTTCCTTTGCAGAAATAGAATCTTACTTTGAAGGCGTTAACCTGAAGCTTGTCAAGGACCAGATCATTTTCAGTTTGGTAGCGATTTCGAGGGCTTGCTCGAAGAAAATCTGGATACAGGCGTATATTACATCATCCGATCAATGAAGAAAAATGGGATCTACCCATTTTTGGATATTAGCCCCAAATACCTCTATAAGGAAGCTGTAATTTCATTTTTCAAGGAATCTAAGGTCACGGAAGCAGGAATCAAAAGCGCTATTTTTGGAAAGGAAGTGACAATTACCCCTCAGACAGTCGGAGAGGCCTTCAGGATGCGATCTCGAGGCATGGCCGTTGAAGCCCTAAAACAGAGCGCGGTCGAAACATGGCTCGAAATCAAGTTACAAGAACAACCGTCCAAACTGAAGCTAAGGGCGAAGAGAAGTGACCTAAAGTAGGAATATCGATATCTTCTAGACATCACAAACAAAATCATGATGGGAATGGCAGACAGCTATGACCAGCTATCGTCTGCAAAATTCATGGTGCTGGGAGCGCTTATCCAGCATCAGCCAATTGACTGGGCTGATTATATCTACAGACAACTATTCCGCGAGGTCAATAAAGTTCATTGGATGGAGGACGAGAAGAAGTTCAAGACCAAGCTGGCTTTTGGGACGCAGATAAGCTGGATCTTGGAGTATCTCAAAAAGGCGAAAGGGAATGCTGACCCCTTTCATGTTAACAAGAGACTTGGTCACCTGGACCAAGAGACTTTGAAGAAGTTAGGAGTGGAGAGGAAGGCGGCCCAGATGATAAAGGAAATAACAAGTGGACCTCCTCTATACAGATACCCCTCTGATTCAGATGAAGACCGATCTGATGCTGCTGACCAACCTGCAACGCATATATCACCTGCAGTAACCAAGCCATCTGCAGAGAAGGATCCATCTGCAGATCACTCGGACTCAGACTCAGACAACACCCCTATAGCTCTGAGATTTAAAAGGAAAGCTCCAACTGCAGAGGAGGTGGTGCATGTCACGTCATCACTGGAGTCTTCTCCAAAAAGACCTAGATGCCTTGAGTTTGAAGATGCAGAGATGACACCTCACTCACACGCACCTGCTCCTATTCCTGATGATGAAGATCAGACTGATCACCCTGATTTGATGGCTGACATTGTTCCCCTGCTGACTCTTCCTAGCATGACAGAAGAGGAAGAAGCAAACCTAACCATAAACATTCCTGAAGCAGGTTACACCTTCAATCTGCTGGAGAACAATCCCCTGGAGTTATCTGTAGAGCATCTACACATGGTAAAACACCACACTCTTACAGTTTCATTTATCACTATTTTTGAAGAATGTAAGAACCTCAAATCTCTTTCATTTATTAAATTACAACAATCTATTGAGAAGAGTAGCTGGGATTACCCCCAGGCTACGGAGCAAGTGCTCATGTTCTTTTGCCATGAGACAGATGTGATTTTAATACTCCGGGAGAACTGGTTCATGTCTAATTTCAAAACCAACATGGACCAGTTCATCCATTTTGTAATGGAAGGTGTTTTGGCTGGGATTGTAGATGAGGATGAAGAAGAAGTTGAAAAAGTTATAGGAATAAGAATAGAAGAAATTGTGGAGGAAGAGAAGGTAGAAGGAGAAGAAGAAAAAATATTAGTCGAAGAAGAATCTGAGGAAGATGAAGTCGAAAAGACAGAGGAGTTGGAAAAAGATGAAGAAGAAGAAGAAGTTGAAGAGTAAGAAAAAGAAAATGAAGATGAGAAGGAAGAAGAAAAATAAAAAGAAGATGAGAAGGAAGATGAGAAGGAAGCTGAGAAAGAAAAAGATGATAATGATGATAAAGGAAAAGAAGAAGAGAAGTAAGAGGATGCCGGAGATGAAGATGATGCTGGAGATGCAGATGAGCCCGGGGCACCTGATCAAGCCCCCAGCTCAGACAAGTCTGAAGAAGAGGATGACAGATCAGGGACACCTGATAAAACCCCATCTGATCAGCCTCCTGCAGACAGGAGTCTGCAGTCAGACAGGTCACCCAACCGACCTGCAGCTGTGGAAGGATCTGACGACCACTCCCCTCAGGAAACACCTATCTCATCTGAGATGGCTGACCTGATCAAGCATCTAGTCAAAGAGACTGTTGCTCAGCTAATAGCCACAGAGATCAAACATGACCTCCAGACCCTTAATGCTAAGATGGACACATTACTTCAGAAGGATGTCCCTCCACCTCCTCCTACCAATTCCAGAATGCCTCTAAGCATGTCTAACTTGATGTCGAGAGTTGAACAGTAGTTAACTGTTCTGGTTAATGCTGGGAAAAAGGGGGAAGAGAGAGGACAGGGGGAAGCAAGAGGTCAGGGGGAAGAAGATGCTGATTAGTTAGTCAGAAAGGAGCTAAGGACCTGTAACACCCCCAATCCGCTCAGGGATATTACACGCCGTAGAACCTTTCCTCAAGGATCTACCAGGCTGGTAACGACATATAACAACTCAACCATGCCTTTCAGGCTAAAATGACTCAGTAGACCGATTTGGTCTTTCCACAAATACATACAACTCAAATACAATTCATGCCCACGCAGGGGACAAAATATAACCACACCCGTACAACGGGAACAATATAGCAGCGGAAAATAAAGTACAACTGAACCAACACACGATGTACGGTTCCTCATGTGATTAGTATCGATCATCTTTCATCATCCTTCGTGCCGACCCTGTGTTATGCTCCAAAACCTGAATGCAAAAACAGACATCCACCCCCCGAATACTCGGGGGTTAGCAAAACTCCACTGTTTTGCTAGTGCAAGGACAAAGTGCAAATACGAGCCATACAATTCACATTCCATGAATAACAATAACCAAGGATCCTCAAAGATCCAAACGAAACGAAAAGTACTTCCCGAGGCAAGGGTTTGAGAAAACATTTCAAAATCGAAATATCATAAATCAATGTAAGTAATTTATAAAACGGTTTAGAATGCCATCGAGAGTTTTAATAGAAAACAATTTAGGATTATCAAATCCTACTTTTCAAAATTCAAAAGACAAAAGGGGTCACCGCCCCAAAGGTTTAATTTCTGAAAAATGACATTAACCAAACCGTTGGGATTTTAGCCCCAAATCCGTAAAACGACTTTTACAAAACCATTGGGATTTTAGCCCCAAATCTCAGCAACTCACAGTACACAAGAACGACCACAAGGTTCATCTCCCAACATCAAAATCCACAAATAAAAGATTTAAAGCAAACAACAAAATACTCTAGTGCCATCCTAGCCAAGTAGGCCAAACGAACAACTTACCTCTTACACACTTAGTCAATGCATGCAATCATGAAAACCGTTCAAAAGCACTCATTTACGGAAATGCCATAATCAAATCACATTTGTAAAAATGCACCACAATTAACCATGGATCCACCCCTCCGTGGACCCCTACTGAGACCCCGTCGGATCTAACCCGTAGTGGTTAAAAGCAAAGCTCGCGGATCCACCCCTCCGTGGACCCCTACCGAGAACCCGTCGGATCTAACCCGTAGTGAGCATACACACACACGTTACTCATGCAATACTAATATGCTAAGAATGTAAGTTCATTAAGAATACTCACTAGAGATGGCCATTAACTCGACACCATTATCAAACTCTTCAAAACACCATAACAAGATTAAATACGGAATACACGATTCCATAACTTTAAACAATAGGAGTATCATCATCAAATTTTTCAACGTTCAAAATAACCAAATCATAATCAATCCCCAAAACACACCATTCACAAAACACACACGCCATTTGAAAGAAAGCCTTTAACGAGGCCAAACCGAAATCTTTTGAAAATTCATTTCAAATAACCAAACAAACACATCAAGACGACCACCGATCATCATATCCATAAAACGAGAAAAGTATGGGCAAGGTACTTGCCTCGAATAAGAACAACGCGGAGAATCGACCGAAGTAGGTTGGCCCGAACCGACTACGAACCCGCCGACTCCACCGAATGCCAACTCACGTTTATAAACTACGAAGGACAAATAATAACAATGAAATGAATTCCATAAAACGACTCAAAGCCGTTGAATTCAAAGAACGAATGACGAAAGTTCACGAATTTCCCCCAAAACGGCCAAGAACACGATTCGTTCCGTCAAATCACGAAAACGAAATTCCAAGTTGAAATATGGATATATAATCCATAGAATATGTTTAACAACATCATTTAACCAAAATCGATCCATCGAAAATGGATCGATTCGACCATTTACGATCATTTAACAACATCATTTAACCATAATCGAGATCGGGGACAAATCCCCCGAAAAGTCAATTCGAAGGAAATCAAGAAATATACTTCGATTCGACGAAGAACAATGGATTAAATGATGTTAAACACGAGAATACTACCAAGATTAATTATACCCATCATGAATTAATCAACAACACGGAACGAATCGGACGAAAATGCAAAAACCCCCAAATTCACGAAATTAGGGTTCTAAGGAAGATTACCTTGATTCGCTGGATCAAAGGATGATAACGGATGATTGATCGATGTTATGAACTCAAGAACTTCATGGATTTGTTGTTAAACAACATGGCTTCGTCACCCATGAATCGCCAGCCGCGGACGGAGAAGGAAGGAAATGAAAAACGAAGGGAAATGTGGTCGGGTCTCATCATATATATATCGGCCGGAACTAGCGGCGCTAGCCTTCCGGACTAGCGTGCGCTTATCGGCAAGACTGCCGAGCACTCTCGGCCATGGACCACATGACCCGGCGCCACCGACCAATCCGCCGACCATGACTCGTCCACCCGACTCCGCTAGCGTGCGCTACGGCCAAGCTGCGCGCACAAGACGACTGGCCCAAAGAGCCACCGGGACTAACAAACTTACCTGTGCAACGACGCTAGTCGGCCGGCAGCGTGCTCTACCCTGCCGGTTAGCGTGCGCGCACGACCGACAAAGAAGGCGTGCGCTACCCGCCGATCCCGACCGAGTCCGTAACCTCGTAATCCCTCGCCTGTGCCCGATAGCGACGCTGAGCCACCTGATAGCAGGCGCTACACTGCCGGTTAGCGCGGCAGCCTTTCCGGCGATGGCGTGCGCTACGCGGTTCTGCCGGACTGTCCACGGCAGCCTGCAATCGTCCGGCGATCCGCAACCGTCCGGCCAAGACCCGACCACTGTGGCTCGACGACCCGATTTCAAAACGCATTTTAACGAACACGACGAAAAGTTCGTGGACAACATCAACGGCCCGAAATGAAAACATAATACCATAATTAGTCATACGCGACCAAGAAACGGGTCGAGACAACAATTACAGATACGGATACCCGTAACTTTCAAGAAATTACAAAATGGCCCAAAACGCCCGGAAATCACGATACGTGATCGAATAACCAAACCGAAGTTCACAACACGTCTAACAAAGTTAAACGGACTTACGGAAACTCAAATGTTAGCTTGAACGAGATTCGCAAGAATCAAACTCAAGCGCGGAAAAGTCGCTAAAAAGCACGGAACTCAACAAAACGACACCGAAACGAACTCGGATGACAAAAAGTGTAGAATTAATCATTCTCAGAATGACGAAACGGTCATGAGCGAGTCGTCAAAACGGACTTCGTCCGAAAAAAGAAATTTACCGAAAATCGAAAATTGCGGATATTACATTCTACCCTCCTTAAAAGAAGTTTCGTCCCGAAACTTAAAACAAGTAGGGAGAAGAAATATTCCGCCAGGAAAAACTCAACGAGATACACAAGAATGCGTAACTAACGCCCAACGGCGAAATGTTACAAACAACGCAAAGGAATATACGGCGTGAAAACACGCTCCACGGCGACCAACTCAACGTCGCCGTTAGGGATATAATAAAACCAACAAGTAACAAGCGTCATCAAATGGATAATATAATCAAGTCAATTATCCGAACAATCGCAAAACACAACGAACAAAAATCAATACGATTGACCAACCTAACAGTACATTGATCAAAACGCGAGCCAAACGCTGAACAAATACGGAATTCCACCGCCTAAGGGTTTGAAAACGAGACTAATTTCCCGAACTTAAGGGAATTACAAAGGAGCCTGAACGCTCAACAATCACGAAACGAGAACAAAAACCGAACAAACAAACGATCGAGACAATATATGATCCGGTGAAAACAACAGGATGTGCATTCACATAAGATCTACAGGAAAGGGAATAGCAATTAAAAAGTCACAACGACAAACGAGTTATTCCGAAACAATACCACACTCGTTCGATAAACAAAAACAAGGGGTAGGACAAGCTCAGAAATGTCAACGAACATAAATGAGTCGACATAGTCGAAAATATAAGAGTTCCAAATCCGATCCACTTCGAATAAAAGAACTCATAGAACCAGATGATGTCACTCCCGAACAAGGTTCACAAGGATCGAATCAACCCGAAAAAGTCACATCGATAACAGTTGACCCACAACAAGATCAGCTGCTCGGACGATGAAACCGAAATACAGAACAAGTTCATAAAGTACCAACGAACATGAGCGAATCGATAGATCGGGAAAGAGAAAATACAGAAGTCAAAATAGTACGGGCATTACCTCCGACCTCGTCCACGAAATTCACAAAAACGGGAGCAAGGTAACAAGACATTAAACAACCGACACATATTGGAACCATCACCGATGCACACGGTCATACGAAACCAAGCTCTAACAGCTCGCACATGCGCGATAACGCAGAAGTCACCATGAGATGGCAACATTCAACACCAACATCCCACCTTTCACAGGGGGCTAACACAACGAATGTGTGGAAAATGACTCAACGCTCACACCGCCAATTCGATCATACTCGGGAGCAACCATCAAAATGACGACGCGAACATCATACATATATACCCAGCCCTCAAACGGGAATGGATAGGTTTTAAAAATGAAAACCTCATTTTAAAAATAATTTAGAAGAACACCGATTGATCTTGAGTATCATCTTTCAAAAAGTACAAACGTGAAACATCGTTATCGAGACATTGGAGAACCATTTCGCATTTGATAAGAATGAAGACACTTTCTCTTAGTGAAAACTTTCAGAATATTCGACCCTCGGGTCTAAATAAAAATGTTTCTAAAACATTGAAAATATCTCAAAGCATTTTGGTCCTCAAGTAGAATTTTTTGAAATATATCATGCACCTTGGATGTACCACAAGAAAATAACTCATTTGAAAAGTATGTCTCGAAATTTATTTTTCTAAGATACTCAAGGTTTTCAAAAATCCAATAGGCCAGAATGCCCAAAACTCGCACATATCGACGTTCACTAAAACAACTCCTAGCATACGCATCAAAAAGTTTAAAATTAAGACAATACATGTCTTTAAACGGTAATAAACGATAAAATACCACATTCAGAACAAAACCACTGATAAAATACCCTCTCGCACTGGCTAGTGAACAAGTCGAACGCGTATAAGCACAAAGCTTCCACAATAGAACTTGTAAAACGTGCAAATCGATTCGAAAATCATCAGCCACGGACAAAAACAACAATAAAAAGACATCACAAACGGCGACACTCCTCGTATAAATCAAATACGAGAGTCGACTAAATACATATCGTGAAATCAAAATCCACATAAGGATTCCACCACTTAACAAATAATCATAAAAATAGCTCGTGTCACAAGAGGCACAACACAAAGAAGGGAGACTTACTTCCACAGGTCGCACGAAGATGATGATCGCCCCACGATACTAATCACGACCAACAAACTCAAACGACGCGTCGCGACACGACTCAGTCAGATAAAATCCGACGAAACAAGACTCAAACAACATGACTTGACCCGACAGCCTAGGTTTTCCTCAACCTAAGCTCTGATACCATTTATGTAACACCCCCAATCCGCTTAGGGATATTACACGCCGTAGAACCTTTCCTCAAGGATCTACCAGGCTGGTAACGACATATAACAACTCAACCATGCCTTTCAGGCTAAAATGACTCAGTAGACCGATTTGGTCTTTCCACAAATACATACAACTCAAATATAATTCATGCCCACGCAGGGGACAAAATACAACCACACCCGTACAACGGGAACAATATAGAAGCGGAAAATAAAGTACAACTGAACCAACACACGATGTACGGTTCCTCATGTGATTAGTATCGATCATCTTTCATCATCCTTCGTGCCGACCCTGTGTTATGCTCCAAAACCTGAATGCAAAAACAGACATCCACCCCCCGAATACTCGGGGGTTAGCAAAACTCCACTGTTTTGCTAGTGCAAGGACAAAGTGCAAATACGAGCCATACAATTCACATTCCACGAATAACAATAACCAAGGATCCTCAAAGATCCAAACGAAACGAAAAGTACTTCCCGAGGCAAGGGTTTGAGAAAACATTTCAAAATCGAAATATCATAAATCAATGTAAGTAATTTATAAAACGGTTTAGAATGCCATCGAGAGTTTTAATAGAAAACAATTTAGGATTATCAAATCCTACTTTTCAAAATTCAAAAGACACAAGGGGTCACCGCCCCAAAGGTTTACTTTCTGAAAAATGACATTAACCAAACCGTTGGGATTTTAGCCCCAAATCCAGAAACGACTTTTACAAAACCATTGGGATTTTAGCCCCAAATCTCAAAGAACTCACAAGACACAAGAACGACCACAAGGTTCGTCTCCCAACATCAAAATCCACAAATAAAAGATTTAAAACAAACAACAAAATACTCTAGTGCCATCCTAGCCAAGTAGGCCAAACGAACAACTTACCTCTTACACACTTAGTCAATGCATGCAATCATGAAAACCGTTCAAAAGTACTCATTTACGGAAATGCCATAATCAAATCACATTTGTAAAAATGCACCACAATTAACCATGGATCCACCCCTCCGTGGACCCCTACTGAGACCCCGTCGGATCTAACCCGTAGTGGTTAAAAGCAAAGCTCGCGGATCCACCCCTCCGTGGACCCCTACCGAGAACCCGTCGGATCTAACCCGTAGTGAGCATACACACACACACATTACTCATGCAATACTAATATGCTAAGAATGTAAGTTCATTAAGAATACTCACTAGAGATGGCCATTAACTCGACACCATTATCAAACTCTTCAAAACACCATAACAAGATTAAATACGGAATACACGATTCCATAACTTTAAACAATAGGAGTATCATCATCAAATTCTTCAACGTTCAAAATAACCAAATCATAATCAATCCCCAAAACACACCATTCACAAAACACACACGCCATTTGAAAGAAAGCCTTTAACGAGGCCAAACCGAAATCTTTTGAAAATTCATTTCAAATAACCAAACAAACACATCAAGACGACCACCGATCATCATATCCATAAAACGAGAAAAGTATGGGCAAGGTACTTGCCTCGAATAAGAACAACGCGGAGAATCGACCGAAGTAGGTTGGCCCGAACCGACTACGAACCCGCCGACTCCACCGAATGCCAACTCACGTTTATAAACTACGAAGGACAAATAATAACAATGAAATGAATTCCATAAAACGACTCAAAGCCGTTGAATTCAAAGAACGAATGACGAAAGTTCACGAATTTCCCCCAAAACGGCCAAGAACACGATTCGTTCCGTCAAATCACGAAAACGGAATTCCAAGTTGAAATATGGATATACAATCCATAGAATATGTTTAACAACATCATTTAACCATAATCGATCCATCGAAAATGGATCGATTCGACCATTTACGATCATTTAACAACATCATTTAACCATAATCGAGATCGGGGACAAATCCCCCGAAAAGTCAATTCGAAGGAAATCAAGAAATATACTTCGATTCGACGAAGAACAATGGATTAAATGATGTTAAACACGAGAATACTACCAAGATTAATCATACCCATCATGAATTAATCAACAACACGGAACGAATCGGACGAAAATGCAAAAACCCCCAAATTCACGAAATTAGGGTTCTAAGGAAGATTACCTTGATTCGCTGGATCAAAGGATGATAACGGATGATTGATTGATGTTATGAACTCAAGAACTTCATGGATTTGTTGTTAAACAACATGGCTTCGTCACCCATGAATCGCCAGCCGCGGACGGAGAAGGAAGGAAATGAAAAACGAAGGGAAATGTGGCTGGTCTGTCATATATATATATCTTGGGCGAAGTAGCGTCGCTAGCCTTCCGGACTAGCGTGGCGCTTATCGGCAAGACTGCCGAGCACTCTCGGCCATGGACCACATGACCGGCGCCACCGACCACCCCGCGACCATGACTCGTCCACCCGACTCCCGCTAGCGTGCGCTACTACGGAAGCCTCGCGCGCACTAGCCGACTCCGGCCCAAAGAGCCACCGGACTAACAAACTTACCCAGTGCAACGACGCTAGTCGGACGGCAGCGGCGCTACCCTCGCCGGTTAGCGTGCGCTACGACCGACAGCGGCGGCGCTACTCGCCGATCTGGACCGAGTCCGAACCTCGTAATCCTCTGCCCGGGCCCGAGCGACGCTAGGCCACCCGATAGCGTGCGCTACACTGCCGGTTAGCGCGCAGCCTTACGGCGATGGCGTGCGCTTACGCGGTTCTGCCGACTGTCCGGCCGGTGCCCGCAATCGTCCGGCCGATCCATAGCCGTCCGGCCAAGACTCCGACCACTGTGGGCTCGACGACCCGATTTCCGAAAACGCACGGAACGAACACGACGAAAAGTTCGCGGACAACATCAACGGCCCGAAATGAAAACATAATACCATAATTAGTCATACGCGACCAAGAAACGGTCGAGACAACAATTACAGATACGGATACGTAACTTTCAAGAAATTACAAAATGGCCCAAACGCCGGAAATCACGATACGTGATCGAATAACCAAACCGAAGTTCACAACACGTCTAACAAAGTTAAACGGACTTACGGAAACTCAAATGTTTGAACGAGATTCGCAAGAATCAAACTCAAGCGCGGAAAAGTCGCTAAAAAGCACGGAACTCAACAAAACGACACCGAAACGAACTCGGATGACAAAAAGTGTAGAATTAATCATTCTCAGAATGACGAAACGGTCATGAGCGAGTCGTCAAAACGGACTCCGTCCGAAAAAAGAAATTTACCGAAAATCGAAAATTGCGGATATTACATTCTACCCTCCTTAAAAGAAAATTTCGTCCCGAAACTTAAAACAAGTAGGGAGAAGAAATATTCCGCCAGGAAAAACTCAACGAGATACACAAGAATGCGTAACTAACGCCCAACGGCGAAATGTTACAAACAACGCAAAGGAATATACGGCGTGAAAACACGCTCCACGGCGACCAACACAACGTCGCCGTTAGGGATATAATAAAACCAACAAGTAACAAGCGTCATCAAATGGATAATATAATCAAGTCAATTATCCGAACAATCGCAAAACACAACGAACAAAAATCAATACGATTGACCAACCTAACAGTACATTGATCAAAACGCGAGCCAAACGCTGAACAAATACGGAATTCCACCGCCTAAGGGTTTAAAAACGAGACTAATTTCCCGAACTTAAGGGAATTACAAAGGAGCCTGAACGCTCAACAATCACGAAACGAGAACAAAAACCGAACAAACAAACGATCGAGACAATATATGATCCGGTAAAAACAACAGGATGTGCATTCACATAAGATCTACAGGAAAGGGAATAGCAATTAAAAAGTCACAACGACAAACGAGTTATTCCGAAACAATACCACACTCGTTCGATAAACAAAAACAAGGGGTAGGACAAGCTCAGAAATGTCAACGAACATAAATGAGTCGACATAGTCGAAAATATAAGAGTTCCAAATCCGATCCACTTCGAATAAAAGAACTCATAGAACCAGATGATGTCACTCCCGAACAAGGTTCACAAGGATCGAACTGAACCCGAAAAAGTCACATCGATAACCAGATTGACCCACAACAAGATCACAGCTCGTTCGGACGATGAAACCGAAATACAGAACAAGTTCATAAAGTACCAACGAACATGAGCGAATCGATAGACTGGGGAAAGAGAAAATACAGAAGTCAAAATAGTACGGGCATTACCTCCGACCTCGTCCACGAAATTCACAAAAACGGGAGCAAGGTAACAAGACATTAAACAACCGACACATATTGGAACCATCACCGATGCACACGGTCATACGAAACCAATCTCTAACAGCTCGCACATGCGCGATAACGCAGAAGTCACCATGAGATGGCAACATTCAACACCAACATCCCGCCTTTCACAGGGGGCTAACACAACGAATGTGTGGAAAATGACTCAACGCTCACACCGCCAATTCGATCATACTCGGGAGCAACCATCAAAATGACGACGCGAACATCATACATATATACCTAGCCCTCAAACGGGAATGGATAGGTTTTAAAAATGAAAACCTCATTTTAAAAATAATTTAGAAGAACACCGATTGATCTTGAGTATCATCTTTCAAAAAGTACAAACGTGAAACATCGTTATCGAGACATTGGAGAACCATTTCGCATTTGATAAGAATGAAGACACTTTCTCTTAGTGAAAACTTTCAGAATATTCGACCCTCGGGTCTAAATAAAAATGTTTCTAAAACATTGAAAATATCTCAAAGCATTTTGGTCCTCGAAGTAGAAATTTTTTGAAATATATTGCGGCACCTTGGATGTACCACAAGAAAATAACTCATTTGAAAAGTATGTCTCGAAATTTATTTTTCTAAGATACTCAAGGTTTTCAAAAATCCAATAGGCCAGAATGCCCAAAACTCGCACATATCGACGTTCACTAAAACAACTCCTAGCACACGCATCAAAAAGTTTAAAATTAAGACAATACATGTCTTTAAACGGTAATAAACGATAAAATACCACATTCAGAACAAAACCACTGATAAAATACCCTCTCGCACTGGCTAGTGAACAAGTCGAACGCGTATAAGCACAAAGCTTCCACAATAGAACTTGTAAAACGTGCAAATCGATTCGAAAATCATCAGCCACGGACAAAAACAACAATAAAAAGACATCACAAACGGCGACACTCCTCGTATAAATCAAATACGAGAGTCGACTAAATACATATCGTGAAATCAAAATCCACATAAGGATTCCACCACTTAACAAATAATCATAAAAATAGCTCGTGTCACAAGAGGCACAACACAAAGAAGGGAGACTTACTTCCACAGGTCGCACGAAGATGATGATCGCCCCACGATACTAATCACGACCAACAAACTCAAACGACGCGTCGCGACACGACTCAGTCAGATAAAATCCGACGAAACAAGACTCAAACAACATGACTTGACCCGACAGCCTAGGTTTTCCTCAACCTAAGCTCTGATACCATTTATGTAACACCCCCAATCCGCTCAGGGATATTACACGCCGTAGAACCTTTCCTCAAGGATCTACCAGGCTGGTAACGACATATAACGACTCAACCATGCCTTTCAGGCTAAAATGACTCAGTAGACCGATTTGGTCTTTCCACAAATACATACAACTCAAATACAATTCATGCCCACGCAGGGGACAAAATACAACCACACCCGTACAACGGGAACAATATAGAAGCGGAAAATAAAGTACAACTGAACCAACACACGATGTACGGTTCCTCATGTGATTAGTATCGATCATCTTTCATCATCCTTCGTGCCGACCCTGTGTTATGCTCCAAAACCTGAATGCAAAAACAGACATCCACCCCCCGAATACTCGGGGGTTAGCAAAACTCCACTGTTTTGCTAGTGCAAGGACAAAGTGCAAATACGAGCCATACAATTCACATTCCACGAATAACAATAACCAAGGATCCTCAAAGATCCAAACGAAACGAAAAGTACTTCCCGAGGCAAGGGTTTGAGAAAACATTTCAAAATCGAAATATCATAAATCAATGTAAGTAATTTATAAAACGGTTTAGAATGCCATCGAGAGTTTTAATAGAAAACAATTTAGGATTATCAAATCCTACTTTTCAAAATTCAAAAGACAAAAGGGGTCACCGCCCCAAAGGTTTACTTTCTGAAAAATGACATTAACCAAACCGTTGGGATTTTAGCCCCAAATCCGTAAAACGACTTTTACAAAACCATTGGGATTTTAGCCCCAAATCTCAGCAACTCACAGTACACAAGAACGACCACAAGGTTCGTCTCCCAACATCAAAATCCACAAATAAAAGATTTAAAACAAACAACAAAATACTCTAGTGCCATCCTAGCCAAGTAGGCCAAACGAACAACTTACCTCTTACACACTTAGTCAATGCATGCAATCATGAAAACCGTTCAAAAGTACTCATTTACGGAAATGCCATAATCAAATCACATTTGTAAAAATGCACCACAATTAACCATGGATCCACCCCTCCGTGGACCCCTACTGAGACCCCGTCGGATCTAACCCGTAGTGGTTAAAAGCAAAGCTCGCGGATCCACCCCTCCGTGGACCCCTACCGAGAACCCGTCGGATCTAACCCGTAGTGAGCATACACACACACACGTTACTCATGCAATACTAATATGCTAAGAATGTAAGTTCATTAAGAATACTCACTAGAGATGGCCATTAACTCGACACCATTATCAAACTCTTCAAAACACCATAACAAGATTAAATACGGAATACACGATTCCATAACTTTAAACAAAAGGAGTATCATCATCAAATTCTTCAACGTTCAAAATAACCAAATCATAATCAATCCCCAAAACACACCATTCACAAAACACACACGCCATTTGAAAGAAAGCCTTTAACGAGGCCAAACCGAAATCTTTTGAAAATTCATTTCAAATAACCAAACAAACACATCAAGACGACCACCGATCATCATATCCATAAAACGAGAAAAGTATGGGCAAGGTACTTGCCTCGAATAAGAACAACGCGGAGAATCGACCGAAGTAGGTTGGCCCGAACCGACTACGAACCCGCCGACTCCACCGAATGCCAACTCACGTTTATAAACTACGAAGGACAAATAATAACAATGAAATGAATTCCATAAAACGACTCAAAGCCGTTGAATTCAAAGAACGAATGACGAAAGTTCACGAATTTCCCCCAAAACGGCCAAGAACACGATTCGTTCCGTCAAATCACGAAAACGGAATTCCAAGTTGAAATATGGATATACAATCCATAGAATATGTTTAACAACATCATTTAACCATAATCGATCCATCGAAAATGGATGAAAAACGAGATCGGGGACAAATCCCCCGAAAAGTCAATTCGAAGGAAATCAAGAAATATACTTCGATTCGACGAAGAACAATGGATTAAATGATGTTAAACACGAGAATACTACCAATATTAATCATACCCATCATGAATTAATCAACAACACGGAACGAATCGGACGAAAATGTAAAAACCCCCAAATTCACGAAATTAGGGTTCTAAGGAAGATTACCTTGATTCGCTGGATCAAAGGATGATAATGGATGATTGATTGATGTTATGAACTCAAGAACTTCATGGATTTGTTGTTAAACAACATGGCTTCGTCACCATGAATCGCCAGCCGCGGACGGAGAAGGAAGGAAATGAAAAACGAAGGGAAATGTGGCTGGTCTGTCATATATATACTGGGCCGGAACTAGCGTGCGCTAGCCTTCCCGGACTAGCGTGCGCTATCGGCCAGTACCGGCCGAGCACTCTCGGCCATGGCCCGCATGACCCGGCGCCACTGACCAATTCTGCCGACCATGACTCGTCCACCCGACTCCCGCTAGCGTGCGCTACGGCCGGAAGCCTGCGCGCGCTAGCCCAAAGAGCCACCGGACTAACAAACTTACCCAGTGCAACGACGCTAGTCGGCCGGCAGGCGCTACCCTGCCGGTTAGCGTGCGCTACGACCGACAAAGAAGCGGCGCTACTCCGCCGATCCCGACCGAGTCCGTAACCTCGTAATCCCTCGCCTGGGCCCGATAGCGACGCTAAAGCCACCCGATAACAGGCGCTACACTGCCGGTTAGCGCGCACAGCCTTCCGGCGATGGCGTGCGCTACGCCGGTTCTGCCGGACTGTCCCGGCCGGTGCCCGCAATCGTCCGGCGATCCCCGCAACCGTCCGGCGATGCGACCACTGTGGCTCGGCGACCCGATTTAAAACGCGTTTTAACGAACACGATTTAAAAGTTCGCGGACAACATCAACGGCCCGAAATGAAAACATAATACCATAATTAGTCATACGCGACCAAGAAACGGGTCGAGACAACAATT
The DNA here is from genome assembly GCA_033398695.1 of Orobanche coerulescens. Classification (NCBI taxonomy): domain Eukaryota; kingdom Viridiplantae; phylum Streptophyta; class Magnoliopsida; order Lamiales; family Orobanchaceae; genus Orobanche; species Orobanche coerulescens. The sequence continues at coordinate 29,239,692 of CM065815.1, read as the reverse complement.
ACAGATACAGATACCCGTAACTTTCAAGAAATTACAAAATGGCCCAAAATGCCCGGAAATCACGATACGTGATCGAATAACCAAACCGAAGTTCACAACACGTCTAACAAAGTTAAACGGACTTACGGGAAACTCGAAACAGCAGTTTCGAACGAGATTCGCAAGAATCAAACTCAAGCGCGGAAAAGTCGCTAAAAAGCACGGAACTCAACAAAAAGACACCGAAACGAACTCGGATGACAAAAAGTGTAGAATTAATCATTCTCAGAATGACGAAACAGTCATGAGCGAGTCGTCAAAACGGACTCCGTCCGAAAAAAGAAATTTACCGAAAATCGAAAATTGCGGATATTACAGGACCAAGCAGAGAAGTGACCTCCCTCTTATTGAAGCTGGGACGTATAACCTGAAAAAGGAAAGAATTAGCTGCTCCTGCTCCTGCTGATGACCTACCTGCAGCCAAGAGGAGGAGAACCAGACTGGGGGATGAGCCAATATTTGAATGGGAAGGCAAAGAGCTTTGGCATGTTGAGGAGTTCTACCTACTGAATTTTTTCCAATGTGGGGAGACGTAAAGAAGCAGTTCATTGAAAAGTATTATCTCTAGGAGTTACTCCAGGATAAAGACTGCTCCCCACATCAGACGTTTATCAACTTCATGGATGCAACATGGCCAACTCTCTGGTCCATCCTAATAAAATATGCAAAGGAATGGGATGCTTACCCCATGATTCCCCTGTTCAGACCTGAAGAGCCTCCTACCTTGATAAACGATGAATTTGATGAGCTATCTCTGCAGAAGGAGATTAGGAAACTCTGTGTTGAACAAAAATTCTCATCAATAGAAGAACAAGAGTTGCCTCTCTAGTTATCAGAAGGAAGTATGGCCTAGCACCTATCAAGAAGAGACCAATTGGTGCAAGGCTTCTTAGGCCTTCCAAGCAGCCTGTCAGAAGAGGCAGAGGCAGAGGTAGATAGGAGTTTGTATTTTACTTGTATTTTATTTTTGGAATTTACTTTTAAACCTTTCAGTACTTGTAAAATTTTTTCTGTATTTTGTTTGATCATTCAAAAGCACTGTACTTGTAAACATCTCAGATGAATTTTATAACAGTCATTTGAATGACAACCACTAGTTGTCTCAAAACAAGACTGAATTTGTTTTGTCTTGCACTTGATCATGTGTAGACCTGTCATTTGAATATTTTGTTTTAAGTTTTGCCATCATCAAAATAGGGGGAATTTGTTAGGAATACTTATTAGATTTTGATGATGTCATCCCTGTATTTATCTGTTTCTTCAAATGTATATTTTATGTACTTGGCAATTTTTAAAGAAGAACCAAATGAGTATTTTCTGTAGGCCAGATTATGTATAATTGAATATTTGGCAAAATGTAAAGAAGAACCATATGAGTATCTTCTATAGGCCATGTAAGTTAGGCTTAAAAAAATCGGCCAAGTATAAATCAGAGAAGTTCAACGTCAGAGAGGTTTCGGTCAAACAGATACATCAGAGAGGTTTGACCAAATACTGCAGAAAGCCAAGTTGCAGACAAGTTCATATCAGAGAAGTCCTGGTCAACTTAACTGATCAGACGACTTATCATCAGACGACGTTCTGCCAAAAGGAATTTATCAAAGAAGTCCTGGTCAAAATATTTATCAGAGAAGTTTGACCAGACTACAGTCAAGTGATCAGACGGAGTCCAAGTCAACTGAAGTTTGACCATCAGATTAGATAAGTTCATCAGGTCAGAAGACTTCAGATCAGAGAAGATTAGTCGGGACAGAGAACTTTATCGTAGAGAAGTTACATCAGAGAAGTCCGACATCAGATAAGGATGACTATACGAGATCAGATAAGTGATCAGCCAAGTAATCCAGTCCACGTCAGCATGCGTTAAAAAGTCAATAATCACGAAAAGTCACATGCAGGCGTAGAGAGACATACTTGAGAGATTCCCGGAAAAGAAAATGAATTAAATATTCATCCAGGCCCACCACTGAAGACTTTAATCATATTATAATCTAAATTTCCGGCACCTCAACGAGAAAGTCTTCACAACGGTCTAAAATGGATTAAAATAAGGGAATCCAGCCCTGCAACGTTCGGAAATAAAAACAAAGAAGTCTATTTCTCCAACGAACAGATTTGTTACAGAAATTGCAACGGCCATGAAGGAAGCTCAAGGATCGACATCTATAAATACCTGAAGATTGGAATTGATCAAAATACAACGATGCGAACAACACTTACAAGCGAACAAAGCAATCAAAGCAAACAAAGCGAACAAATAGCATCGTGAAGAGCAAGAGTTCAAAAGTTCTTATTCGAAGAAGCTCTTAGTTGTAGAAGACAAGCACTCGTGTCTTTAAACCTGAGTTCGGGGTACTTCACTGGTTGAAGTTTGCGAGATTGATAGGCATCCGAGGATTTTAGATCAAGAGGTGCTAGGCAGTCAAAGGAGTTGCAACGACCATATTTCCACTGGATGGAAGTTGTTGTAGCTAAGGAAGAATCATTGTAATATTTATTACTGTTGAGAATTATAGTGAATTCATCTCCAACTGATTTGGAGAAAAGTGGATTAGTAGAGGATTACCCCACCTTTGAGACCACTATAATTGCCTGCGTGCTTTACTGCTTCAATCATCATACTTACCTGCTGCATACATACTTACTGTTCCATTGTTTAGTTATTTGCTTTCGTCATCAGCTGACTTCTGCATACCCGTCTACAGACGACTTTAAGTCATCTGTACCTATCAGCTGAGAAACTTACCCCCTGTGGTAAAAGAGTTTCAAGAAGTCTATTCACCTTCTCTAGACTTATTCCTGGACGACTTGTAACCTACAACACCTTCCTATAAAATAGCCAATGTTTGAAGGGCCATTTTATAAGGTTTGGTACGCCCATAAAGCATTGTTAAGATTTTTAGACCGATTTTTTCTCTAGGTTGAACGGTCTTTTCAAGAATTCCCGTAATTTAATTATTGCTCCTTTCTCTTGTCTAAAAGTTTTCGTATGGTAGGCCGTGGACACCTTTTGAATAGTACCACATTTCTTCATGAGAGCAACTATCAATTTGCTGCAAAAATGAAAGCCTCTATCACTAATGGTCACTTTTCCGAAACCACACCGCATAAGGATATTTTCTTGAACAAACTTTACTACCACCTTAGCATCACAAGCTCGCGTCATGATTGCCTGATTCATTTAGAGACACAATCAACTCCCATGAGGATGTATTTGAAGCTAAAAGAATTAATAAATAGATTCATGATATTGATGCCACATACATCAAAGACTTCGGCAACTTGATAAATGGTAAGGGGCATCTCATTCCTCCTTCTAATACTGCCTGTTCTTTGAAACTTTGTGGGTATCCATGAAAATTGTCGGCCAATATAATCCCGATTATAAAATTTTAAACGTGGTCTTCCTTCCACCGAAATATCTCCCACAAGATGGCCTCATGGCACCCTTTCAAAACGGGCTCATTTTCTTCTTCGGACACACACCTATGAATCACCCCATCCTTTCCCAATCTTGAATAAATAGGGATCGTCCCAGTGAGAGGACCTACATTTTGCAATTGACATCTTCCTTTCTTGGAAGGATAGACTAGGTTTCAACACATCTCAAGCAAGAAAATTGAAAATATCAGCATACCGAGGAGCCGAATCCATAATAAGCACATTTTTATATGAAAAAGATCAATAATGCAATTCAACATGTTGTAATTCAAGATTCTCTTGACTAGGAATAAGATGGATACATGAGCGGCAAAAACATTTTCCTAACCCTTCTTATTCCTAGTTTAAACATCAAATTCCCACAATAATAAATTCCACTAAATTAACCTTAGCTTCATTTGAGCTTTACTTAACAAAAGTCTCAAAACCGCATGGTTGGAATGCACAATTACTTTACCCCATAATATAAGATCGAAATTGTCTAAGGTAAATAAAATAGCTAAAAGTTCCTTCTCGATAGTGGTAAAGTTAAATTGGGCACCGTTAAGTAGTAAACTCGCTTGGTGAATAACCAGAAACAGTTTATTCACATGTTTTCTAAAATTAGCCCTTACAGCCATATTAGACACATCACACATGATTTCAAATGGTAGGGACCAATCAGGGGCAACTACTACCGGAGCAGACATAAGCTTTTCTATTTAGAGTGTTAAAGGCATCAAGATATTTATCATTAAATTCCGAAGGCACGTCTTGTACAAGGAGTTAGATAAACTTTCGGAAATATCTTTGACAAAACGCCGGTTAAGACCGACATGCCATAAGAAACTCCTTATGCCTCTGACATTCGATTGAGGCAGTAATATTTCAATCAAATAAACCTTAGCCTTTTCTACTTATATACCCTTACCAGACACGATATGACCTAAGATAATGCCATTTGGTACAATAAAGTGACTCTTCCCAACTTAATATTGAACTAGACTCGATGCATCATGAGAAGACTTTTGAGGTAATTATCAAAACTAGAGAAAATACCGAGAAATCATCTATGAATACCTCAATGTAATCACCAATCATATCCAAAAGGATTAAGAGCATACACTTTTGAGAAGTGCCTGGGGTACTACACAATGCAAATTACATCCTCCGATAAGTGAAAGTTTTAAAAGGACAAGTAAACATCGTATACGCTTGGTCTTATAGAGCAATGGCAATTTGATAGTACCCCAATAAGTCATAAGAAAAGTAAAAAATTTGGTGTTTGACTAACTTGTCTAGCATTTGATACAAGAAGTGGTCATTTTTTGTGGCTCATTTAGTTTTTGAGTTGATGCACATCCTCCAACCTATTATGGGCCGCACCGGTACAACCTCACCTATGTCATTCTCCACCATGGTGATTATAATTTTATTCAAGGCAACGTGTACCGGGCTTACCGATTCGCTATCTTCCACCAGATGAATAATGCATTCGACCAACAACTTGTAAATTTCATTATTCACTACTTCCATTATGTTGGGGTTGAGTCGCATTTGGCTTTCACAGTTTTTCTTTGCTCCTTTTCCCAAATTTATTCGATGCATGCATGTTAAAGGGCTTATCCCTTTAACATCATTCAACTCCCAACCAATAACTTTTTTAAAAAATTTCAAGACAACGACCAAGCCTTTTCTTCCTTTTTGGCCAACTCAAATTGATAATAACATGCCTTTTCTCTCCTTCTTCTGGGAATACATTCTTCAAGTGTTTCAGAATAGACTAAAGCTCCAAACTCAGCTTTTCTTCAAACATCTTACTAGAAAGTTCTAAAATATCAATCACCCCACTTCTCTTGAAGAGTGTCCCACTCGTCGTCATCGATGTTGATAGAATAATGAGGCTTTTCATGTAATGTATCAATTGACTTGTTAAATCACGTCTCTTCTACTCACGTGTTAAATTTATTTGTACTTGTCTGAATGTAGTTAATGTTTGAGCTGTTGTGAAGTTTTCCACTTGAAGAGACTTATGCTAGTCAATCCGGGCTCTATATCAGCATGGAGAAATCGACAATATATATGACAGGAGTCACTGAGGATTGTAGGAATGATATTAAGAGAAGATTTGCATTTGAATTGGGTGCACTTCCTGTTAGATATCTGGGTTTACCTTTGCTAACCAATCAAATGTCTCTGGATGATTGTAAACCTCTGGTGGAGAAGATCCGTGTGAGAATGGGTTCTTGGTCGAGCAGGTTTTTGTATTTCGCAGGTCGTTTGCAGCTGCTAGCTCGGTCATCTATAGCATTATCAATTTCTGGATTACAGCGTTTAGGATCCCAAAATCTTGTATAAAGGAGGTGGAAAAAATCTACTCGGCATTCCTTTGGTCTGGGCCTGATCTTAACACAAGAAAGGCAAAAATTGCGTGGATAGAAGTATATAAACCAAAGAAAGAAGGGGGTTTGGGTCTGAAGTCGATGAAGGATGCAAACAAGGTTTGTGTGTTGAAGCTTACTTGGAGACTGCTCACTACTAAATCGCCTTGGAGCTATTGGGTAAGAGCAAACCTGTTAAAAAATAAATCCTTTTGGGCTGTAGATGAGAACACTTCTAAGGGGTCTTGGATTTGGAGGAAAATGCTCAAATACAGGGAGTTAGCTAAATCTTTTTACAAGAGGAAAGTGGGAAATGGTAATTCAATATCCTTTTGGTTTGATTGTTGGAGCTCTCTAGGTACATTATATGATATTGTTGGGCAAAGGGGGACCATTGAGTTTGGTTTGTCATTGGAAGCCACTGTTGGGGAAGCAATGAGGAATAGGCTCAGAAGGAGATCTCGCCGCAATGGGTTTCTGGTTCAAATAGAGGATGAACTGGGTAAATATGAATGTGGTCCACACATACTTGATGAGGACACACCTCTATGGCGGTACAAAAGAGATAGTTTCAAGGATTCTTTTCACTCAAAGGGGACTTGGGATTTAATCAGGCAATCAAACCAAAAGATTGAGTGGTATAAAGGTACTTGGTTTCGGTTTTCAACCCCTAAATACTCTTTTATTACTTGGTTAGCAATAAAAAACCGTCTTTCGACTGGAGGTCGTATGTTGGCTTGGAATGGGAATTTGAATCCAGGCTGTTCATTGTGCAATGAGCTGGTGGAAACAAGAAATCACCTTTTTTTATCTTGTGGTTATTCAAGGGTAATATGGAGGAACTTGGTATCGGGCATCACGGGAGTCGATTTTACAGTGCAATGGGAGGAAATCTTGGCTCGTATAGCGAAAGGTACTCCTTTCTTGCCTACCCTAGCTATTCGATACTCGTTTCAAGTCCTAGTATATTCGCTATGGAGAGAGCGGAATCAGCGAAGACACGGTGGGCGTGGTAACACTACCCAACAACTAAGCAGGATGACACACAAAATGGTAAGGAATCGTCTAAGTACAATGCAAGAGACAGGGGAACCGAAGTATGGCGAAGTACTACAGTTCTGGTTTTCAACAAGATGAGGTTGATTCGAAGTTGTAAAGTTAGTTTTTCAATTAAAGTTTTTCCAAAATGCTATGTAAAAAGGTATTTTTGAATATATTTTAACATATTTCAAAAAAAAAGAAGTTTTCCACTTGAATTAGGCTGACCGAGGACTTTGTAACCAGTATCCCCAAAATATGAATCTATTTCCGGTTATAAGATCTTAGACGGGGCTTTGAGTTTCCTTTATGTTGTTTACATTAGATTATGTGTTAACCTAGTATGAGTGAATGATAGGTTATTTTTTTTGGAAATTGACTTTCTATACTACCCTATTACATGAAATCCTATTACATGAAATCCCATTGCCAAGGTTCGAACCCTGGTCATTTCTCCCTAAAGGCAATTGCCTTACCAACTCTGCTAGGCTTGGATCAAGAAGAATTTGGAGGAATCATTGGTAATCGAAGGATTTTATCATTTCAAAATGAGGCATATTTACTTTTTTATCTTTTGCCTTTATAAATTTCTTTGCGTTGATTATAATTTATGAATGAATTCAATTTGTAGAAATATCTTGTTTTGCCCTTTTAGATATAGTAATATTTTTTTCTGCCCCAAGTTTAGTAACAACTCTTTTGATACTTAAATTGTCGAATTTGACCTTTACTCGAATATATTCTAGTCATTTATTTTATTTTCGAGTAATAAAATTTCGAGTCATATTAAAAAAAATAATATTGAGGAAGGTTGAAAATATGGGTTACCGGATTCTGAAAATTCGGGTTATACGAGTCCAATTCGTGTCACCCGAATACAATTCGTGTCACACGAATTTTGTTGCCCGAAATTCGAGTAACATATTTTTTTTACATGTCCCGAATGAATTCGGGAGATTTTTTTTTTTTACATATCCCGAATGAATTCGGGAGATAGTTTTTTTTACATGTCCCGAATGACTTCGGGAGACAAATTTTTTTTTTACATGTCCCGAATGAATTTCGGGAGACATTTTTGCCCGAAGACATAAAAAAAAATATGTTACTCGAATTTCGGGCAACAAAATTCGTGTGACGCGAATTGTATTCGGGTGACACGAAGTGGACTCGTGTAACCCGAATTTTCGGACTCCGGTAACCCATATTTTCAACCTTCCTCAATATTATTTTTTTTGAAGTTGACTCGAAATTATGTTACTCGAAATTATAATATATGACTCGAATTTTGTTCGAGTAAAGGTCAATTTCGACAATTTGGGTATCAAAAGAGTTGTTACTAAACTTGGGACAGAAAAGAATATTGCTATATGCAAAAGAACAAAACACGTTTTCTCCTAGAGATGTTAAACGGGCTCGGGCCCGTAGGGCTGGCCTGTTTAACCCGCCAAAAAACAGGGTTAGGGCCGATATTTCTTAGCCCGTTTAAATCCGGACGTTTTTGGCCCGAACCGTTTAGCCCGAAGCCCGTTAGTGCTAGCCCGAAGCCCGATATATATTTTTTTATATATATATATATTGTTAATTTCAACTTACAGTAATACTATATTTATATAACATATATTAATATTATATATGTAATATATATTAATATTATATATAATTTATATTATTACTATATTTGTTAATATAGTGTGTGTATATATATATATATATATATATATATATAAAAGTGTATTTTGTGTTATATTTATTATAGTTGTTACTATATATATATATATAATATATTGTTACTGTTTTTTTTTTGTTTATGACTTATAAAAAATAAAAAACAGATTTTTTAAATATTTAGCCCGTTTAGCCCGAAACCCGTTAGGGTTAGGGTTAGGGCCGATATTTCTTAGCTTGTTTAAATCCAGACTTTTTTGACCCGAACTGTTTAGCCCGAGGCCCGCTAGGACTAGCCCGAAACCGTTAGGACTAGCCTGTTTAACATCTCTATTTTCTCCCATTCAATTTTGTGAGGATGTTTGTCTACCTACGAAGATCCGGGATCTGTGGAGATCTATTCTTTATGTGCTGGACCACTGACGAGTGGTTTGGGTCTTCCACCTGGGATGGTCCTAGGGATCCTCCGTGACTTATGATAACAAAAATTGGGATGCTGATGAGAATTGGGTTGGGTGACAAAATTGACAAAATTGACTGTGTTTTTTGGGCCAAAATCAGGGGTGGTTCGATACGGTATATCAAAAATTATCATTTATATTGTATACCATACTGAAATTTTCGTTATGACAAAATTCATAATGTTATCATACCGAAATTTTCGGTATACCGTCGGTATGACATATTTACATACCGTTATTCTACCGAAATATCGGTATACCGAAATCAAGTCGGTATACCGTTAATTTTTCGGTATATCGAAACTTCTGCGGTATACCGAAAATTTTAAGATATATAAAAAAAATTCAATATACTATACAGAGTTTGGTATACTGAAAAATTTCGATATCCCGATAATTTTTCGGTTTATAAAAAATTTTCGGTATATGCCGAAAAAAGTCGGAGCTTAGGTTGTGGAAACCTAGGCTGTCGGGTCAAGTCGTATTGTTTGAGTCTTGTTTCGTCGGATTTTATCTAACTGAGTCATGTCGCGATGCGTCGTCTGTGTTGGTTGGTCGTGATTAGTATCGTGGGGCGATCATCATCTTCGTGCGACCTATGGATGTAAGTCTCCATTCTTTGTGTTTGTGCCTCGTCTGATCCGTATACCGAAAATTTTCGGTATACCTCGGTATATCAAAAATTTCAAAAGCTCATACCGTTACCGTACCGAAAATATCGGTAACGGTATCATACCGTACCGAAAAATCGGTATACCAAAAGTTTCGATATTTTTGATATTTTTCGATACGATATTTTTAGTATTTCGATATTTTCGGTATTTTTCCCAGCCCTAGCCAAAATAGGTCTATGATGAAATGAAATGTCATAGCCCACTAATAAATTGTGATGGATTAAAAATGCCATGGAAAGATTTTTCATGACGGTAAAAAAATATTATATTAGAAAATTATTGTGATGTTTAAAAAGCACATAAAAAAAAAAAAGCATCAAGAAGCACTTTAACATGACAATCTGAACACGTCGTAAATTTATGACACTAAAAAGTTTCATAGAAGGTCCGGTCAAACAAACTACATTTTCCATATTTTCATTCTTGCCATGATAATTGCATGTTCATCATTATTTTCTTCCACTTTCTCTATGTCAAACAATGTCAGCAAATAAAAATGTTAGCGGGAACAATGATATCACCCACATTAATCAAAATATTTTTGATAATATCTCTAGTAAACATTAGGGTCTTATCAGCAAGATTTAAACACACTCTCGTGGGCTTAAAATCCCCCAACCCCAGTTGTTTAAAACTAGAGTAAGATATTAAGTTAATCAGAGTGCCTAAGTTAAGAATACAAAGAGTTTTCTTACCATGGTTACTTCAAGTACGAAACTATATGAATTCGTTATTTAGGAGGAACCTTATACTGAAGAACTGCACTGGCCACAACCCACAACGTAGATAACTAACTTCTCGTCGTATTTGAGTTTGAGATTTTCGGACGTCATCCCCTTGAAGAATTTGACATGCTCTAGCTAATTCGTAATCACATGCAACAAATGCAAGTTTACATTCATTAAAATAAGGATCAAGAAATTTCTTACGTCCGTATTCCTACTACATACTATAGGTGTGGAAATAGGGCTGCGTGCCCGATTAAAAAATTCCCCCACCCCCCCTTTTTTTTTTTTCTTTGATTGTTTTCTTTTTTTATATCCTATTCCGTTTTTTTTACTTTTTTTTTTCCTTTTTTTTTTATATATTCTCTCAAAACCAGCGTGCTTCCTGAATTGAAGAAGATAAAGAAGAAAAATTTGACCTTTAACATGCGTGGAGTTCGATTGACCTCCGGTCGGTTTTCTTTACTTCTTTTTCCTTTTTTTCTTTTTTTTTTATATATTCTCTCTATATAGAAAATTAAGCATATGATTAAATATTGTGATGTGCTGTGTACTATGGGAGAAGCCATAGGATTTCGGGCTTGACTAAATAAATGTAGTGTAGGTAGTGAATAATATATAAAGGAGTAAATAGAGTAACTTTTTGTTACATTAAAAAAACGACTTTTTACATGTGTTGTGTGTTACTTATTTTGACCTAAATAATATTTTACTAAACATTAAAATTTAAATTACTTTGCAAGACATTGTTCTATTTTGAGTAGTAAAATATTTCTCTCTATTAGAAAAGTAACACTCTGAAACACTTCCAAAATTTAACATGTCAGAATCAACAACAACTATTATATGTACGTATATATTAGGTAGAAAATCAAAAATATCTATTTTGTCAGCATATTCTCTCTAAATAATATAGGAGGGGAAATAAGTTTCCGTGCATAGATAAAAAATTCATTTCGCCATTAAATATAGTTTATCATTTAAAGAAAAGGAGAACATGCGTAATAGTTTGATGTACCCTAATAAAAGAAAAACATGAATTAAAAACGAAAAAGGGCGGTTGCATAAATACCTAGCCCCACCTAGCGAAGAGCCAATATTAAAAAAAATATTAAAAAAAAAATTAAATAAATAAAATAAAACAAATAAATAAATAAGAATTAAGATTTTTTTATATAACAAACTTTAGAGCCAATATATAAAAAAATCTCGAGAAAAGGTCTTTCGATAACGAACAAAAGAAGCTCAATCTTGATATGGTTTTAACGTACGTATAATTTCATAAAAAGTGTTGAAATTAACCCCGCCGCTATACAATGGTGCCACACCAAATATGATAACTACAAATATAGCTTGACACAATATTTATTGCAAACAAATACAACACGTGTCGTTAAAAAACATACCATGATCTCACAACGAAGAGCCCTTTCCAAACATTATTCATAAATGATTATTGCAAAAATTTCTCGAAAATTCCCGCTGCAACGCAGCGGGCGCCTTCATACTTGTTCAATATATAGCCGGTCATGATATATTAGATAAATTGATTAACATCAATGTCGAGGCACTAAAATAGAATAAAATACATTTTTCGATAGTTAAAAGGTGTAACACCTCCAAACCAATTGGGAATATTACAGCGCCGCAAACCCTCTTCGTAAGGATCTACCAGGCTAAATACAGAAAACATAATAACACAACATGTGCCAACATGGCTAATAACGAACCAATAGATCAATTTGGTCTTTGGCCACAACACACACATCAAACATACATGATTCTTCCTCACAACTCATACCCCTGCAGGGGTTGGAATACATCAACATACCCATAAAACGGGAAAACTGTACAACAGAAAACCAAACAATGAGACTACTAAAATACTCAACGACTGGTCTTCATGTGATTAGTTTCGTCGTCTTCCATCATCCTTCGTAACGATCCAGTGAATTGCTCCCCAACAACCTGCAAGTACCTGGACGCAATACAGACATCCACCCCCCGAATACTCGGGGGCTAGCAAAACTCCACTGTTTTGCTAGCGCAATTATAAAATACAAATACAAGCCATACACAACATACTCCAAGCGCATAATAATTGTGAACATGCTTCCCGAGATGAGTCACTTGATCAAAATAGTTCAAATCATGAAAGGTGGGAATAAAACCCATATACATCTTACAAAACATTTATGATTTCGGGAGTTTTGAAAATATTTGGGATTTAAGAATTCTCAAGCCTTTCGAAACCACTTGGGAACATAGCCCAAAGATCATTTTCCAAAATACAATTCCGATAACAAAACACTGGGTCCACGACCCGATGATACCATTCCAATCACAAAACACAGGGTCCACGACCCAATCATCCATAACAACATATTCCCAAGGATTATTCGCATCCCGTGCTAACAAGCCACGAACCTCAGATGCTCCCGCAGAACATACCCGAGTGAATAACCCAATGGGAAACCATACCAAATCACATGTCACCGTGACAACAGTCACATAGCCACAATCATAAATGCGTTCATAGTTATCCCGACATCGGGCTAGCAAGCCACGAACCTCGTAGCCTCCACGAGACATACCCGATTAGACAACCCATGACACGTACATCACACAACCAAACCACAACCATAAGTTATCCCGGCATCGCGCTAACAAGCATGAACCTCGGAGTCCCCGCAAGACATACCCGGATTGGATAACCCCACAAGTTATTCCGGCATCGGGCTAGCAAGCCACGAACCTCAGAGTCCTCGCAAGACATACCCCATTGGATAACCCTACCGTCACGCCCCGATCCGTACTAGTAAGGACGGATCCCGGAGATTCACAAACCTTACCCGGTTGCACATCACTTACCACAATCACACGACACAAGCAAATACCAATACCAAGCAACGCTAAGCATCACAACCTCCTTACAAAGGAGTAACAACTCATATCACACAACGTCATATAGTTACCGAACAAGTACACGGGTTAATGCAACAATCCTTAACCGGTGGAAAAGGTCTAATAAACTCTCATAATACAATCACAACCACGCAACATTAATACACATATACATAAAAACACATTTACTCCCAAAACGTACGAGTTATCTTTTGAAAGACAATATTTATCGAGAATATAACGATCCTTTAAAAGGTTCATTAAAAACATTCGGATCGCACATATAATCATTTACCAACCATTATATCTACGAAACATGAAATGTATGAGCAAGATACTTGCCTTGATAATTTATACCAGACACTCCGACGAACACGGCTCAACTGGGAAACCTTGAACACCGACAATTCTTCGGGCAGAAACAACGATAACACGATCGATCGGGAAATGACGAACAGAAGAGTTCCGACTCGGGTTCTTCGCAAGGAACCTGACCCTAACATCATGTCATCAATAATCAACAATCATACGAGGAAGAATAATCGTAGAACGCCCGAAACCCCCCCTAAGAACTTTCACCGGACACCTTCAAGGCGTTGATTAGGAACTCTACAAAACGATGAATCTCTAGCAATCAAACCATGGAACAACAAATAAATGGGTAGAATACAACTTAATAATCAACAATCCATCACTAATCCTGGTTAATACGGATCAAACGGACGAAATCAAATAAAATCCCCAATTTTCTCAAAACTAAGATTTTTGGAAAACTTACCCTGATTTGCTCGATCATAGGATGTTATGGAATGATTAATCGATGATATGAACTCTAGAACTTCGTAGATTCATCGTATAACAATATGTCTCCATGCTCACCAAGGCTCCATCCACGAACAGGAAAGAGGGGAAATGAAAAACAAGTGCAAATAGAACTGCTCGGTCATATTTGTAGACATGCGCATTAGCGCGCACTAGGGCTTCCGAGTAGCGTGCGCTAACGGGCAGTCTCGGCATAGAACCTTCGACCGGGGCCCGCATTGAACTAACCTGCTGACCTGTCCTGATATCTAGAACCTTCTTGTCCTACCGCGGTAGCGCGCGCCTCGTGGGTGCTTGCGTGCGCTAGTCGACCCATCCAGAACCTCCTGGACTAAACTGTTCGGCCAGGTAGCATGCGTTGGGTGGCCCATAGCGTGCGCAACACCTACCAATTAGCGCTCGCAATGACCGTCAGTAGCGTGCGCTACTTGCCGATCCTTCTCGATTCCAGAACCTCAGAAACCTCTATGCCCAGCCCGATAGCGTGCGCTGGTCGGCCGAATAGCGTGCGTTATTCCTACCGAGTTAGCACCCGCAGCCTTCCGACAGTAGCGTGCGCTATGTCGGTTCCTGCCGCACCTGGCCAGCCAGTGCCCAACCGCCATGCCTCTTCCTGCCGCAGTTATCCGGCCAGTGCTCAGCCGCAGTGACCCGACGACTCGATTATCCAAAAACGCATGGAACGAACACGACAAAATGCTCGTGGACAACATCATCGATCCGAAATGAAAACAACGGATAACAAATCACCACATACGGCCATAAACACAAAATAAGTCGTCGAGAAAATAATATCAGCGCTTGGAAACCGGGAAATATCCGAAGAAAAATCCAAATAACCGGAACGAAAATCGCGGGTATTACATTCTACCCCCCTTAAAAATAAGTTTCGTCCCGAAACTTAAAACAAGAGCAAGGCGACTCTAGATAACACACGTTATCTGATACTGATAGCACACAAGATCTTCATGCATTACAAAGCTACCATGGTCCGATTCAACACGCAAGAACGCTTACGAAAAAACAATGAACACGAATCACTGCGGTTGATAAAAAAAACTGAGTAGTAGAACAATCAAATCACGAGTTTAACGCTGAAAATGTATGAAATTTCAATAACTCAAGGATTTGGAAGATCAAATACAAAGACAATTTCCCAACCCTTAAGGAAATTATGAAGTGGCCCAGACGCTCAATAATCACGATTACGAGATCAAACAGTAATGATCGGACAACGACGAACGAATAACAATGATCAAACAACAACAATCAAACAACAATTTTTGAAGTTCACACTTCAAATCAAGACATCAATAAACTTGTAGGAATCACGAGGTGTTAATTTCGCACACGGTTCACAGGAAATTGATCCGAACTTGGAAAGATCACAACGTTATACAGATCAATTTGGAACAATATCATAACTCGCTCGAATAAAAAATGCGAGAAATAACACAAGTTCAGAAGCATCCCGAACACAATCGAGTCCATAAAGTCAAACGAAATGGATTACATCATATCACATTTAAAAGAGGTCTCATCCCCAAAACCTAAACAACGAGAACGAAGTGCTAGAATAGCAACCTTCCCAGCAATATCCTCTTGGTCCCACATATGATCTCCATGACCATCTGTACCGTGGTCACAACCGCGTCCTCTGCTCTTCGACATACTAAGCGGATACTCACCCAATACGATGGCACAACTTCGCAAAATAATGTACTAAAGTGCCCACTCAGCACGACATATCACATAAAATAACTAATAGCAGATTGATAAGAAAATCCACGAGGTATCCTTTTTTAAAATGACATCATTTGGAAATCTTTAAATTTGGATGCTTATTCAAAATAAAACTTTAAAAGTATTTTTTGTACCTCAGGCTGTTTTATCAAAACTTGTAAACAAAAGACTTTAAACGTCTCATGCTGAATTAATTTGCAAAACAATATTTCCTTGCGACCGGCATTATCAAAATCATCATGCCACTACGCATCATCATCACTGTTAATAATAATCAAGGTAACCACATAAGATCATCAAACCATTCGTACATACACTAAACATTTCCAAATCCGAGTTTGAAATTTAAATCGAGTCAGATTTTTCATCTTTCACTATATATTTTTGAAAATAAAAATCGTATTGGTTTTTGAAAAAAATATTTTATGGTGTTAAAGATTTTTGAAAATCATGTACTCGAATTACAACAATACGTTAAAAATCATTTTCGAAAATTCTCCCAACACTACACAAAAATCGACGACGGTAACATTTTACAAAATGTTCAAGGTACTTTAAAACAACTCTTTCGAATACCGTCGAGGTTTTATTTGAGAATCCTAGGCCGGATCACCGATTCAAATAATTTTCAAAGTCCACACGAAGCCGCGATTAATCGAATCGTCAAAATTTTCAGAAAAGCGTTTTCATACACACACGCAGTAAACAAAATTTATTAATTCATTAAACACAATCAGTTATCACCTAGCACTACGAAAAGTCATAACACATATTCACACACAACAGTTGTCGTCATTAGACAACGCACATAGAATACAGTCATAGGTGATTGGCTGAAAAGTTAGACTTAACGCGCGCTACAACAAGGATTTAATGTGCGCTACCCGAGCCACATTAGCACGCGCTAGCCTCATACTTAGCGTTCGCTAGCTGCTCCAACTCAGCAATATGATCGCGAACATATATAAAACATTACTAGAATTGAAGGTCATAAATAACATACGAATCTCAAAGCCATCGATTCACATAATTACAACACCTTATGAGCAACCATCAAAGGACAATTGTCATTCAAAACCGAAAAGTTAAAAGCGAGTCACGTCTTGAGTACATTTATGGACCTCATTGGATTTGAAAAAAATCGTGTTTTGAAAACTTATGATACAAGATGAAAATGAAATATCAGTAGTTTGAATTCTCAAAAAAATTCGGCCTTGAGGTCATCATACGAAAATCAAACTTTTTCCTCCCTTTGAAGGATGTTTTGAAATGAAATTTACGTGACTCCCCAAAAGCGTTCAAAACTTTAGAATATCACATTGATAAAGTCTACCACACCAAAACCATTTCTTCTGTAAAAACGATTTATACAAACATACATATATATATATATATATACACCAGCACCACTCTTCATTCCAGCAGAATATGTGAATCAAACAAGCATGAATTACATATCCACAATTCACATTCAAACTCCACATCCTAACACAAAATCACACAAACTCGTATAACACGGGACACAACATATTAGGGAGACTTACATCCACAGATCGCACGAAGATGATGGCTGCATCTCGATCCTAATCATGACCGACAACTCAGACGACACATCGCGACACGACTTAGTCAGACACAATCCGACAAGACAAGACTCAGCAATACACTACTGGACCCGACAACCTAGGTTTCCGCAACCTAAGCTCTGATACCATATTCTATAACACCCCCAAACCAATTGGGAATATTACAGCGCCGCAGACCCTCTCCGTGAGGATCTACCAGGATAAATACAGAAAACATAATAACACAACACGTGCCAACATGGCTAATAACGAACCAATAGACCGATTTGGTCTTTGGCCACAACACACACATCAAACATACATGATTCTTCCTCACAAATCATACCCACGCAGGGGTTGGAATACATCAACATACCCATAAAATGGAAAAACTATACAACAGAGAGCCAAACAATGAGACTCTACCAAAATACTCAATGACTGGTCTTCACGTGATTAGTATCATCGTCTTCCATCATCCTTCATAATGATCCAGTGAATTGCTCCCCAGCACTCTGTAATTACCAAGACGCAATACAAACATCCACCCCCTGAATACTCGGGGGTTAGCAAAACTCCACTATTTTGCTAGTGCAAATATAAAATACAAATACAAGCCATACAAAACATACTCCAAGCGCATAATAATCGTGAACATGCTTCCCGAGATGAGTCACTTGATCAAAATAGTTCAAATCATGAAAGGTGGGAATAAAACCCATGTACATCTTACAAAACATTTATGATTTCGGGAGTTTTGAAAACATTTGGGATTTAAGAATTCTCAAGCCTTTCGAAACCACTTGGGAACATAGCCCAAAGATCATTTTTCCAAAATACAATTCCGATAACAAAACACAGGGTCCACGAACCGATGATACCATTCCAATCACAAAACACAGGTTCCACGACCCGATCATCCATAACAACATATTCCTAAGGATTATTCGCGTCCCGTGCTAACAAGGCATGAACCTCAGATGCTCCCGCAGAACATACCCGAGTGAATAACCTAATGGGAAACCATGCCAAATCACATGTCACCGTGACAACAGTCATATAGCCACAATAATAAATACGTTCATAGTTATCCCGGCATCGGTCTAGAAAACCACGAACCTCGGAGCCTCCACGAGACATACCCGATTGGACAACCCATGACACGTACATCACACAACCAAACCACAACCATAAGTTATCCCGGCATCGCGCTAACAAGCTACGAACCTTGGAGTCCCCGCAAGACATATCCGGATTGGATAACCCCACAAGTTATCCCGGCATCAGGCTAGCAAGTCACGAACCTCGGAGTCCTTGCAATACATACCCCATTGGATAACCCTACGGTCACGCCCGATCCTTACTAGCAAGTACGGATCCCGGAGATTCACAAATCTTACCCGGTTGCACATCACTTACCACAATCACACGACACAAGCAAATACCAATACCAAGCAACGCTAAGCATCACAACCTCCTTACAAAGGAGTAACAACTAATATCACACAACATCATATAGTTACCGAACAAGTACACAGGTCAATGCAACAATCCTTAACCGGTGGAAAAGGTCTAATAAACTCTCATAATACAATCACAACCACGCAACATTAATACACATACACATAAAAACACATTTACTCCCAAAACGTACGAGTTATCTTTTGAAAGACAATATTTATCGAGTATATAACGATCCTTTAAAAGGTTCATTAAAAACATTCGGATCGCACATATAATCATTTACCAATCATTACATCTACGAAACATGAAATGTATGAGCAAGATACTTGCCTCGATAATTTATACCGGACACTCCGACGAACACGACTCAATTGGGAAACCTTGAACAACCAAAATTCTTTGGGCAGAAACAACGATAACACGATCGATCGGGAAATGACGAACACAAGAGTTCCGACTCAGGTTCTTCACAAGGAACCTAACCCTAACATCATGTCATCAATAATCAACGATCGTACGAGGAAGAATAATCGTAAAACGCCCGAAACCCCCTAAGAACTTTCACCGGACACCTTCAAGGCGTTGATTAGGAACTCCACAAAACGATGAATCTCTAGCAATTAAACCATGGAACAACAAAGAAATGGGTAGAATACAACTTAATAATCAACAATCCATCACTAATCCTGGTTAATACGGATCAAACGGACGAAATCAAACAAAATCCCCAATTTTCTCAAAACTAAGATTTTTGGAAAACTTACCCTGATTTGCTCGATCAGAGTATGTTATGGAATGATTAATTGATGATATGAACTCTAGAACTTCGTGGATTCATCGTATAACAACATGTCTCCATGCTCACCAAGGCTCCATCCACAGGCAGGAAAAAGGGGAAATGAAAAACGAGTGCAAACAGGACTGCTCGGTCATATTTATAGACATGCGCATTAGCGCGCACTAGGGCTTCCGAGTAGCGTGCGCTAACGGGCATTCTCGACATAGAACCTTCATTCGGGCCCGCATTGACCTAACCTGCCGACCTGTCCTTCTGTACAGAATCTTCTTGTCTGACCGTGGTAGCGCTCGCCGCGCGGGTGCTTGGGTGCGCTAGTCGACCCGTCCAGAACCTCGTGGACTAAACTGCTCGTCCGGGTAGCATGCGTTGTGTGGCCAATAGCGTGCGCTACACCTGCCGATTAACGCGCGCAACGACCATCAGTAGCATGCGCTATCTGCCGATCCTTCCCAATTCCAGAACATCAGAAACCTCTCTGCCCAGCCCGATAGCGTGCGTTGGTCGGCCGAATAGCGTGCGTTATTCCTTCCGAGTTTGCGCACGCATCCTTCCGACAGTAGCATGCACTATGTCGGTTCTTGCCGCACGTGCCCAGTCGCCATGCCGGTTCCTGCCATAATTGTCCGGCCAGTGCCCAGCCGCTGTGACCCGACGACTCGATTATCCGAAAACACACGGAACGAACATGATAAAACACTCGTGGACAACATCATCGATCTGAAATGGAAAAACGGATTACAAATCACCACATACGGCCATAAACACAAAATTAGTCATCGAGAAAATAATATTAGCGCTCGGCAATCGGGAAATATCTGAAGAAAAATCCAAAATAACCAGAACGAAAATCGCGGGTAAAACAAATAATTATAAAAGGAATTGCTAAGGTAAAGTTGGTCACCGTATACAATATAAATTGCTTAAAAAGGGGGGTTGAATAAGATTTATCTTTTTTGACGTTTGTTTGCCTAGCGGAAGTCTAAGGTTAAGTTGATGTAAATACAACTGAGTGATCTCCTGTTAGCTTGATGTGTATAGGATTTATAGTAAGTATACTAAAATCACACAGGCAGATAGAAAGCAGTAAAGGCAGAAAGTAAAGACACACTGATTAAAGATTGGATCGAGGTAAACCCCTCTATATCTACTGGTCCTCCACACAGGAGTAAGTTGTTGATTAAAATCATGGCGTACACAACTATGTGACTTTAACTAATCACGGAGTAAATTGTTAGTTATATTTATGTCGGGAGTTTGGTTTCTGCAGGATTCTGCACATTGTTCTTCCAAGGGAAGTTAGGATCCTGGTACGTGGGACGAAAACCAGAAACCCAGTGTCCTTTGGCTCCTTGACCTAGCCCGGGTCTGGCTAGTCTTCCAATTGCAGATGCAACAGTGTTGTCTAGAATGGCTTCTATCTCATTTTCCTTCTCTAATCGCCATCCCCTACCAGCTTCTCGCGCCTTTTCCCCATTTTTTGCATTATCAAGATCAGATACCTTACCGTGAATATCTCAAAAATATCCAACAAATCGGCCTGCTTGTTCTTTAGATCTGTGATGCAATCCACCAGACTTGCAACCAATGCTTTATGTTCATCGATCTTTTGATCATGAGCAGTTAGTTTTGATCCAGTGAATTCGAGGGCAGCTACTGTCTTGGCCTCCACGACTCGCAGCTTTTCTTGTTCCTATTTCAGGATGCGCTCATGATGCTGCTACAATTGGTTAAGGGCTTGCCATAGTGCGTTGGGCATGAGGCGGAAAGCCTCTTCGACATCTTATACGGCCCTTTGTAGCTTCGGAAGCTCGTCCTGAGCAGTTTCTCTCATACAGTCGAGCTCCTTACCAACGTTGTACAGGGCTTTGACAGCATTTTGTAAGAAGATAGTTTGGCAACCGATTGCTTGTAGCTGTTCGATGCAGGCTTCTGTGCATAGAAAGATGGGGTGAGCGATCTTGGAATCAGATGGCACTACACGTTATTTAAGTATGACATTGTGATGAGGCCTTTGGGGTTCATTATCAGCTAGGAAGTCCTCTTCTGATCCGTATGGAGATCCTGTAGGGAGAGGAGTAGATACTTGTAGCGGGGCGGGAACCTCGGATGGTTCCGCTTGTTTTGCTGTTGGAGAGACGGAGGGGATTGATTCCTCTTGTCTCTTGGACTCTGTATCCTGGGGTACAAGAAGGACTGGATCCTCCTCTTGGCTCTCAGCGACTACCTGTTCCTTATGAGGGATTAAATCCTTCTGTTGGGCAGTGCAGGTCTCATCGGTTCCAGTCGGAGGGACTGATTCCTCCTGTCTGGGGGCTGATGATGGTGGTTCAGCATAAGTCACTTGTCCATCTGCGGCCTTGGACTACGCAAAGTGTTTTTTCATGAGTCTCCTCATGGCTCATCCTCAGACCTGTCTGTAGGTCATCGTCATCTCCGTCTGAATAGGGATCTAAGTGATGGCTTGGGCTCCGTGGCTTGTCGTTGGACTATGACTTTCCTTTCAATTGGATCTTTTCTTTTACCATAAAATAAGAGGCGATCAGTTCAGGGCAAAAGGGATTATCTCATCTGATCAAGACTTCGACATTCTGGGTGTTCGTGGCTTCCAGAACGAATAACTCTTCCTCTTTACAGTCTTTGTAATTGTACAAGGAGTCGTACGGGGCGACCCTGTATGATTTCCCTGTCTTGAAGCGATCAAATGTGTGATATCCCACACCGACTAGCAGAGAGCGGGCGAAGTGCCTTATTTGAGCGTGCCGTGACACCTTATAGCATAAGGCCTTTTAGGAGCCCAGTGGCTTCGGGGTGATGAGAACTCCGAAGTTAAGTGTGCTAGAGGCGAGAGCAATCTTAGGATGGGTGACCCCCTGGGAAGATGCTCGCTGGGTTCCCAAAAACAAAACCGTGAGGGCCAGCTCAGAGGAGAGCGCCCAGAGCGGACAATATCATGCTACGGCGGAGGGGTCCCGGGATGTGACAATTTGGTATCAGAGCCACTCTGCCGTGTCGTGTGAGTGTGCCGACGAGGGCGTCGGGTCCTTTGAGGAGGGGCGGATTGTGATATCCCACACCGACTAGAAGAGAGCGGGCGAAGTGCCTTATTTGAGCATGCCGTGACACCTTATAGCATGAGGCCTTTTGGGGGCCCAGTGGCTTCGGGGTGGTGAGAACGCCGAAGTTAAGCGTGCTCGAGGCGAGAGCAATCTCAAGATGGGTGACCCCCTGGGAAGCTGCTTGCTGGGTTTCCAGAAACAAAACCTTGAGGGCCAGCTCAGAGGATAACGCCCAGAGCGGACAATATCATGCTACGGCGGAGGGGTCCCGGGATGTGACAAAATGTTTCTTCAATCTGGACCTGGATGAGAGTGTTATTGATGATGTATGTGGTGGAGGACTCCGAACAGCAGAGGGTTCTTTTGTTCGGTTTGGATTCTCGACAGGTAAGGGAGCCTGTTGAGAAGTGAGACCCCTAACAGGGTGGGATGTCCTGTCGGGAGAGGGACTTCTTATAGGGATTGGTGACCCCCTGGGAAGCTGCTTGCTGGGTTTCCAGAAACAAAACCTTGAGGGCCAGCTCAGAGGAGAGCGCCCAGAGTGGATAATATCATGCTACGGCGGAGGGGTCCCGAGATGTGACAAAATGTTTCTTCAATCTGGACCTGGATGAGAGTGTTATTGATGATGTATGTGGTGTAGGAGTCCGAACCGCAGAGGGTTCTTTTGTTCGGTTTGGATTCTCGATAAGTAAGGGAGCCTGTTGAGAAGTGAGACCCCTAATAGGGTGGGATGTCCTGTCGGGAGAGGGACTTCTTATAGGGATTGGGGCCCTGTTTGGAGTTGTGATCGTTGGCTCCAAAGGGGCAGACAATTCACATGTTCCTTCTAGTTTGACAAACGTTTGGTCATCCGTCGTAGCTGTAATGGGGTCAGGATCTGCTGTGGGAGCAGTCAGAGTTTCTTCCATAGGGGTTGCGCCCTGTGGGATAACTAATACGGTAGGTACAGTAGGTAGAACTACCTCAGGACCGCTGTAGCCACCGAGGTTGCTATAGTGACAGCTTCCGTCTTTGAGGACTTCTTTGTCTTGTGCTTCTTCTTTGTTTTCTCGACAGTTGTAGGAGAGCTGCTGTTCGGAACATTTCTTTTCTTGTTGACAGCTTTTATGTCAACGGATTTGAATTCGATCGGGTGATCGGCGACGTCCCGGGGATCAGTTGATGTCGGGAGGGAGAAAAGGCTTGTCCTGCTGGTGAGAAGTGGTGCCTTGTTGGAGACGGTTGGTTTGGAGCCACACAGAAACTTCCTGACAAGTATTTTTTGGCGTTTGGCATTTGGAGCACAAAGAAACTTCCTAAAAGGGCATAGCCACAGTTAGTCAAGATATAATTCAAAATTTGGCCAAAAGACTTCCTGGGAGAATACGGTTTCAAAGCCTCATCCTAAAACCATTTCAAAATAATCCGGCACCAGTTAACCTCCTCTCCGGTCATGATGGACACCATCATCCGAAATCATAAACTTGTGCATATTTCGAATGCTCCAGCCCATTTTTCAACAACTCTACAGCAAAAGTCGTGCAGGTACAAATAGGGTAGGGTAAAGTTCTTCTTATGGCAGGAGAGATGAACTTTTGAAGGTTGAGAGTTCCCATTGAACAGATTCCAATAGGCCTTCAATAGCTCATCGGATCCAAACGATTCGTGTTCCTCCAATGTCACACCATCAGAGGACAACTTGTACAAACATTCGAGGAGTTCCTGGTTAACGGAGATCTCATTTTCTTGCACAGTGCTGAAGGTAGCAGTGAGATCAGAACCTTTCTTGTTCAACCCATACAAAAACTCAGCATCAACATAAAATTCCTCTACGATTTGCTCAAGATAGTTTTCAGGATGCAGACAACCCAAACGGTAGAGACCAATTTGCTTCACAAGGGAGATGACTAAGTTCATACCGACCATGTACTCATCCTCTGAAATGATACGCTCTTGCTGAACCGAGCGACCAAATATCCATCCGGTAATGATCATGTCCTTCTTCTTCACTAAAAAGGATGAATTCTGGGAAGAAGACATATCGTATGAGTGTATACAAAGTAGGTTAGAAAGATTTGAAAGTATGTAGGTTGTATGCTGTAGACTCGATAATTATCCACAAAGCGTAAAGATCCTGTGGATAAGCATATTGGCCATTTCATAGTGTGCTGGGAAGCTAGGTTACAGTGAACGGTCAGATTTAAGAGATGGGAACCATCTTTGAATGAACGTACACGATGGATTTAGATATAACTGGTATGTCTAATCCGTCAGTTTTTGAAATGAATGATTGGTCCCACTTCTGACACAGTTCGACTTCCACAATTGCATGATACGACGGTTTCGATTTTGAAATCGCAGTTTTTAAAGCATTAAAGTCCAGGTGTCCCTTCAGTATTGAGAGATAAATCATTTTGAATTCAGACAATGCATGTGGACTGAAAATAGTTTGTAAGGTTCAAGAGTATGAATTTGGATATGTTTAAAATATTAATTGATAAATTCTATAGTGTATGTGCTGTATCCGCGAAAGTACAGCGTTCCCCCTTAAACGGTACATACAGGATTCAATTCTTACAACAATTTTTGGATTAACACTGTATTCTTGGGTCATACTGAATTTCCCCTTAATTAATGCACACATCATCTGTAGGAAGGTAATAATGCCTTCTTCATTCTACAGTAAGAATATAACTTGGAATTCGGAGTGTACATTTAATTAAAATGGATACTGTATTCATGGGTCTTACAGCATTCCCCCTCAATTGATGAGTAAAATGTAAAAACTTACACAGATTCGGGCTGTAGCATTCCCAATTCTTGGTGAAGCATGTAAAATCTGGTGGTGCTGAGAGGTTTTGTGAAGATGTCGCCTAGCTGGACGTCTGTATGAATCTTCTCGATCCGAACATCTTTTTTCCCAACATGACACCGAATGAAATGATGCTTCATATCAATATGCTTAATCCACGAGTGCTATACAGGATTGTGCGTGATTGTAATTGCACTCGTGCTAGCGCACATGATTTAAGTCTCTCTTGCATTGATGCCATAGTATTGTAACTGTTGTTGCATCAAGAGAATCTGCCTACATCAACTTTCAGCAGCATAGTATTCCGACTCAGCTGTAGAAAGCGAGTTGGCCAATTATTTCTTAATGAACCATGACACAAGTCTTGGTCCAAGGAAGTGACAAGCCCTGCTCGTACTCTTCCTATCCATCTTACAGCTTCCAAGATCTGACTCGTTGTAACTGTAATATACCAAATTTTCAGTATATAGTTTTCACATTATTTTATCTGAGATATACTGGATAGCATGGTGCCTATACAGTATGGATAAAATGAATTGAGAACGGAGGCAGTTGTATTTGTATAATTGACGTGAGTGGTCGATAGTTATATTTGAGGATATCATGTATCAGGTTAGTTTGATTTTGATATCGGATATATCATATGGGAATGTTTTTGGGATGTGTAAGCGTATTCAATATGTTGAGACGAACAGGCTGGAGTAGCTGTATTGGCTAAGTGCAGAAGCCATTACGTACGTTAAGCTGAGGAGCTTACATACGTTAAGTTGGTAAGAATAATGTGCGTTATGTATCATGCATTACGTATGCTATGAGGGGAATCGGACATGATCCAGGCTGTGGCCGACAGTGGGCCCTGTGGTCGGCAACTTTCGGCGTGGATGTGGGTAGGTGAGTCAACAGATGATTTAACATACGTTATGTTAACGGTGTTACGTACATTAATAGAGTATGAAGGCTACCTACGTTATACCTATTGTGCTACTACATAATGTATCAGTTGATAAGAGCAGTAGCTTCTGGATTGAGGATAACATACATTATTATTAGGTGATTACGTAAACTAATAGATTGTTGCGTACGTAAGGAGTTGGACATTACGTACGTAACTGAGTTACTGTAGTAAGTCAACACCTATATTACTATAGTAAGTCAACACCTATATTACGTACGCTACGGCATGGGCCTTACGTACGTAATCATGGAATGGAAATGAGGCAGTAGCCTCTGGACTGTCGTTACGTACGCTATCAAGGCCATATAGTGGACGTAAAGAGTTGTTGCGTACGTTAATGGTTGCATGCTTGGTACGTAACGATTGAAATTTTATATAAGTGAGATGTCTGTCACCTCGATATTTCAGAACATCACTTCATTTTTTCGCCCTTCAACCCTCAGAGATGGATTTTGGCCCTTCTAACTTGATTATGAGCTTGAGGGCATAGATTTGGAGCTCGAGATATGAAGATGTTATTGATTCTTGAGGTGTTGATTGTGTTGTTCATCTTTAAGAGGTATGTTGGTTCATCCTCTCTTTATTTTCGGGTTTTGATGATTGTTGTTGATTATTAATCCATGTGCTGATATATTATGGGAGTGTTGTGATGATTCTTGAAGTTTCATAGGGTTTGAGTTGAGGAAGATGATATATATATATATCTTGGATTATGTTGTTGTTATGAACATGATTATGTAATCATGGTGCTCTTGGTTTTGATTATAAACAGGGATATGGTAGTATTGTTGTGATTCTTGATGTTATGTGAAGTATTTGTTGAAGAAGATGATAGTTTGGAAGTTAGATAACATATTGGATTATGTTGTCTTGGTGATTCTAAACAAAGTGATGTTAATTGGATATGATTATGGATTAATTCATGTTCTTGAAGAACTCTTGAATTATATGTCATGATATGATGAATATGTGTAAGGTGTTGGTGTTTTGGATATGAATATGGAATGTTTATATCTAGAACCAAGTATGTATTTTGGTATAATATTCATATAGGTATACGAATATGATTACGAGTTTGATGAGATTATTAGTCATCTTTGAGTTTGGAAGTTCATATGTATTGAACAAGTGTTCAATTCGAGTGATTGAATTATTTGACAGCCTTGGAATTTAATTATTTATAATGTTGAACTAATTGGATAGTTCGGATTGATGGTGATGATCGGTAATTGGTTTTAACTATGAATTTACAAGGAGGAACCTTGTTAATTCGTATTTAAGATTGAATTTGGACTCGATAATGTTTAGACCCTTGTTATTGGTTTGAATTGATTATTGATATGATTATCGGATTTCGGCTTGTATTGTGGATATGAGTTTTCATAATTGTTTGAGTTTTATTGTTCGGTTTTGTATATGATTGAGGTATTGTTGAACCGTTGAGTTTGTTGGTTGGGTATATCGATTTTTGATTGTTATCGAACTTGTTGTTAATCGATTATTGCAATAGGTTGTGATAATTCATCATTGATTATGACCGTTGTGTTGCGGTTGAGGTTGAAGAGTTCGTAGATTGCTTTTGGTCGGGGCTGAGGAGCTCGTAGACGAAGGGAATGGAATTGGTAATGGATTTATCGTATCGGTATCGAGGCAAGTTTTTTTACTTGTTCAGTTCATAATATTTAATGAATGATTTTGATTTCATTTGATTTATAATTCATATAGCGATGATATTATAAATACACGTTGTCGGGGTGATGGTCTGTATATTATGCTTTGGTTTGGGGTAAATCATAATGTATATGATTTAAATGTGTTTGTTGAAGACGGAAATGTGAGTTATCTTTGGTCTGTGATATGGAATTTCGGATATCAATGATGGTTTATAGTTTCGACATTGATGTCGGGATGGTGGTTTATCGATATTAATGGACTATACCTCATTCGAGATTATTCGAATAACTGTATATTCGTTCAGGGATGTTAGTTCGTGGAAAGGATATTGTCTTCGGCTTTGAGGTAATTTAAGTGTTGTTTAGTTATGAGGATAATTATTCTGATGAATTATTTTATATGTTGTATGTTAAGCTTTCGTATATTGACATTCGTATTGACTATTCGTCGTGGGATGTTGATCCCAGGGCCATTATTTGGTATTGATGGTTGTGTTGATCGATCGTTGAGGGATGATGATTCCAGGACTGTTGTGTTACGATTGTTTGATCATGTTGATCATTCTTTGGGGATGGTGATCCGACGATGGTTGTTTTGGATATTGTTGGTCATGTCGATCTTTCATTATCAGTTTGTCGTTGTTCACTTCGGTGAGTCTTTTTTATCCTTATTGGATTTGTTATTCTTTGAGTTTCGTTGTCATGTTCTATCGTGACATATCTGGAATCATATCTGCGTTCCGATTGCCCATTGTGTAGGATTTTTAGCCAGGCACATATGGTCATGTGTTGATATTTTCCACATTGGACTGTACACACGAGACATAGTTCGTGAGGCTAATTAGGTACATTGTCCCGCATATATTCTGGATTCCATATACGGGGTGGAGATGTGCACTGACACATTTCCTGGTCGGGCGTACTGTGATGTCCGTCTTGAGCCATATTGATTGGTCATTCATACTCCATGTATGATTGGGTATGTTCGACAGTTTTAAACTGGTTGTTCATACGCCCGAGGGGTATGTTCGACAATCGGGGTTATTTCTTTGAGATCCATTGTATTTGATCTTGTTTGGAGTTTACCATGTTGATGGTATTCTCAATCGTTGTTGATCCTTTGTTGATCGTATTAGAGTTTATCATGTTGATGGTATTCTCGGTCGTTGTTGATCCTTTGTTGATCGTGTTGGAGTTTATCATGTTGATGGTATTCTCGGTCGTTGTTGATCCTTTATTGATCGTGTAGGAGTTTATCATGTTGACGGTATTCTCGATTATTGTTGGTCCTTCGTTAGTAGTATTGGAGTTTATCATGTTGACGATATTCTTGGTTGTGGTTGGCCTTTGGTGTAACACCCCCAATCACGTAATGGACGTTACACTCCGTAGAACCCTCATAAGGTCTACCATGCTAACATATGATAGACAATCCACAATCGAATCCCATAAGACACATTTATCATAGTAAAATAGGGCTGTGGCCTCGGCCAAAACATTTTAATCGAAATGCATGAAAGATAAGTCAAAAACAAGTTTATTGCCCACACATGGGACTTTAACTGAGTTTAAAAGTAATCAGTCTAACTCCAGCACCCAAATATATACAATGACAGAACATAAACATAGACTCGATCCTCTTCATCATGTTGGACCATCCTTGGCATGCATATCCCGTACGAGCTCCTCATCTCTCCCGATACCTAAAATGCATAAGACACATTCCCCACATTTAAGGGGTTAGCATTCGAATAGCTAGTGCAAGTACATAATTACACTACATTATATACATACACGAATTGATACAAACAATCCACTTTTGGAATAACATTTGAAATCAATATTCCGGAATATCACATTTACATCAAACACTGTATCAACATGTTTCAACATCACCATAATCCATACTTGGTAACCCGCGGCCGTACCCATTAGTATCGACCCCCAGAGGCCCCATCGGACCGTCCCCGGGTGAGAAACCACTTCCACGGCCGTAGCTATTAGTATCGGCCCCTAGAGATCCCGTCGAACCATCCCCGGGTGGAAGAACAACAACACACGCACCCAAGTCCACTTCCGTGGCCGTACCCATTAGTATCGGCCCCCAGAGGCCACGCATGCCATCCCCGGGTGGAAGGACGAAAACAACATCCATACAATGACATAATTTACATCATTCGCATCAAAACCATACACACATCACGGAATGTAATACATGTACTTGCCTTGAATAACACGACTTGAAGGAAACGGTGAAAGGAAAGGTTTAGGTCTGAATAATCTTCACAAATTTGTTCCTAACACAATAACAATATATAACCAATCTCAATATTGCGAAAACGTAGGAATTCATCCTAGTTCTACCCGATGGGACAATTCGTCGAACACTACTAGGGTATCCTCAAGTATAATGACGAATAATGGAAAAATCGTAATTTAATCTACAAATCCTCAAGGAGAAACGAAGGATTACAAGTATATAATTAGAGTCTAGAAATAATCCATGATAATTCGTATTAAACGAGTCAAATCACAAGAAATCCCTAAAATTCCCCCAAAATCTCAAAACAAGGGTTTTAGGGATTCTTACCTCGATTCGGGTGGCGTAAGATGTTAAGAACTTGAAGAATTCGCACAAGGAATGCAAGGATGTTAGTGGATGATGATATTTGATCGAAATCGGCTCTAACCCTCGGCTGGAATTGCCCAACACTGAAGAGAAGAAATAAGGATGGAAAATGGATGAAGTTGGGCTGTTGCTGTCCTATTTATATGAGACAGGCTTAGCGCACGCTACACACAAAGATTAGCGTGCGTTATCGGGGTGCAGAATGCAGTCAGATACTCCTGTCCTCCCGCTAGCGTACGTAGAAACAAGTTTAGCGTGCGCTAAGGTTAGCAATTAGCGTACGTTAACACTCAATTAGCGTACGCTACTTGGTTAAGTTCAGAAATACTGAACCTTCTGTCAGTTCCAGGTTATTCTGCCCAGATGTATTAGCGTACGCAAAATGTAAGTCTAGCGTGCACTAGTTTTACCCTCATAAAGACATTAGCGTGTGCTAACTATTCCTGCACAAAGTACAGTTAGGGAACTCGGCCAGACTGTACCCGACTCGAAAGGCACGAAGCTTGGCAGATACCAGCGAATAGTGAGACATGACAAGAAAACAAAAACCTGCAAGCACAATCTCTCAATCGAATGTACGATTCTGACTACTGGGAGGTTTGAAATACGATAAGGGAGATACAATTCCCTAAATTTATAGGAAATTACAAAATGGCCCAAACATCCGAAAATCACGATACAACATCGGATTAACAAACCGAAACTCACAACATGAGCAACTCAACCATACGAACTCATGGAAATAGAGAAATAATGAAATCGAACGAGTTTTACTAAAATCGAACGTACATGCGACAAAACATAACTCAAGACGAAAATACGTAAAAACAACTCCGAAACTCGTTCAAATGGAAAAACTCAAAGAACAAAATAGATGCAGAATTCCAAAACACTAACAATCGAGTCGTCCGAAATGAACATACACCAAAAATAAAAATTACCAAAAATAGAAAGTACGGATATTATATTCTCCCCCCTAAAAATAAGTTTCGTCCCGAAACTTACAACGCGAATAACTCAGGGTATCTCAACTTCATATTCTCTTCTGTCTCCTACATGGCTTCCTCGGATCCATGTCTCGACCATTGCACTTTAACCAAAGGAATGGTTTTGTGCCTAAGTTGCTTCGCTCGACGCTCTAATATCTGAATCGGCCTCTCTTCGATGGTAATGTCGGGCCCCAACTCAATCTCTACAAAATAAATAATATGGATAGGGTCCGGTACATACCTCCTAAGCTGGGAAACATGAAATACGTTATGCACGTGACTCAAGGACGGCGGAAAACCTAACCGATATGCATGCTCTCCAACTCTCTCCAAAATCTCGAACGGTCCAATATATTTCGGACTAAGTTTACCCTTCCGATCGAAGCGGTAAACTCCCCTGTGGCGGTGACACCTTAAGTAATACATGGTCTCCCACCTCAAACTCCAACGGCCGGCGACGCATATCGGCATAAGACTTCTATCGACTCTGGGCCGTCAACAACCTATCGCGAATCAAAGCAATCTTCTCTCTCATCTCAACTACCATATCTGGTTCGATACCAACCAACTCGGATGCATCATCCCAACACAACGGTGATCTGAACCTCCTCCCATACAATGCCTCAAATGGTGCCATTTTGATCGAGGCGTGCCAACTATTGTTGTACGTGAACTCGATCAATGGCAAGTGTGACTCCCAATCATTTTTCTAGTCTAAAGCACAGGCTCTCAACATATCCTCAAGCGTCTGTATCGTCCGCTCTGACTGCCCGTCTGTCTGAGGGTGATAGGATGTACTGAGTCTCAACTCAGTCCCCAAAGCTCGATGAACAGCCTGCCAAAAATGTGATACAAACCGACCATCTCGATCCGAAACAATACTCCTAGGAGTCCCATGTAACCTCACGATCTCTGCAATAAACACTCGTGCTAGTCTCTCCATCCCCCAAGTATCCTTAATATCCAGAAAATGAGCTGATTTGGTTAGTCGATCGACAATATCCCAAATCATGTTCATTCCAGTCCGAGTCCTAGGCATACTGGTAATAAAATCCATAGAAATGTCCTCCCACTTCCACTCCGGGATGGGAAGTGGTCGCAATAACCCTGCGGGTCGCTGATGCTCAATCTTAACCTGCTGACAGGTCAAACACTTTGCCACAAACTCGCTAACATCTGCCTTCAGATTGCTCCACCAGTAGTTACTTCTTACATCCTTGTACATTTTGCTCGTACCAGGATGTATGGAGTAGGGTGTAGTATGAGCTTCACTCAAGATCTTCTGTCTCAACTCAAAATCACTCGATACACATAATCTGCCGCGAAATCTCAAAACTCCACCATCCTGAACCACAAATCCAGGGGATTTCCCCTTCTTCACGTCCTCTCTCAACTGGACGAAAAATGGATCATCATACTATCTCGCCTTGATATCATCAACCAAGGACGAAGTGATTTCTAATGCACATAACTGACCCTGAACTCTCTGAACCCAAACCTCGATATCCTGACAAATCAAATCCCGCTGGATTCTGCTCTGAGGTGTGAGTACCTCTAATATCTGTAGAGCCATCGGCTTACGACTCAACGCATCTGCCACTACATTAGCCTTACCCGGATGGTAAAGTATCTCGAGGTCATAATATTTAATTAGCTCCAACCACCTACGATGTCTCATGTTCAACTCCTTTTGACTGAAGATGTACTTCAGACTCTTGTGATCCATAAAAATCTTACACGATGACCCATAGAGATAATGTCTCCAAATCTTTAAAGCGAAAACAACTGCAACTAACTCCAAATCACGTGTGGGGCAATTTACTTCATAAGGTTTCAACTGGCGAAACGCATAAGCAATGACTCTATCTCTCTGCATCAAAACACATCCGAGTCTGAGGCTCGAAGCATCACTATAAACCAAAAAATCCTCGTTCCTTGAGGCAATGCTAAAACGTGTGCGGTAGTCAACTGTCTCTTCAACTCATCAAAACTATACTTCCTGTCTGCGGTCCACTCGAACTTTTGAGTCTTTTGGAGTAACTAGGTTAGTGGTCTAGTGATCTTAGAAAACCCTTCAATGAATCTACGGTAATAGCCCGCAAGTCCCAGAAAACTACTCACTTCCTTCACATTCTTAGGCGGCTCCCATGCCATCACTGCCTCTATCTTCTGCGGATCTACCCGAACTCCCTCCGCTGAAATCACATGCCCGAGGAATATCACTTTCTTGAGCCAAAACTCATACTTAGAGAACTTCGCGTACAGCTGCTCAGCTCTCAAAATGTCTAACACAATCCGGAGATGTAAAGCGTGCTCCTTTTGACTCCGGGAATAGATGAGAATGTCGTCGATAAAGACGACTACAAATTTGTCCAGATACTCAATAAAAACTTTGTTCATCAACTGCATGAACACTGCTGGGGCATTAGTTAGACCGAAAGGCATAACCACAAACTCGTAATGACCATATCTCGTCCGAAAAGCAGCTTTCGGTATATCACTGTCCCGAATCCTCAACTGGTAGTAGCCCGATCGTAAATCAATCTTCGAGAAGACTGTCGCTCCGTGAAGGTGATCAAAAAAATCGTCGATCCTGGGCAAAGGGTACTTGTTTTTTATGGTCAACTTGTTTAATTCTCGATAGTCGATGCATAAACGAAGCGATCCATCCTTCTTCTTAACAAAAAGTACAGGCGCACCCCAAAGCGATGCGCTCGGTCGAATATACCCTTTATCTAACGATTCCCCCAACTGTTTACTCAATTCTAACATCTCCGATGGTGCCATACGGTATGGCACTCGAGAAACGGGGGCCGCGTTCGGTTCTAGATCGATAGGGAACTAAACTTCCCGCTGTGGTGGTAATCCCGGCAAGTCATCCGGAAATACGTCAGGATACTCATTCATAACTGGAATCGACGACATGTCAATTCCACCATCCCCCGCCTTCAAAGCGTAACACCAGTAGGCTACACAACCCTGGTTCAAAAGTTTTATCGCCTTCAAGGCACTAATCACGTTACCTGATCTACCCGGATTACAACCAACAAGTGTATGCTCTGTGCCATCCTCAGCCACTATTGAGATAGTGCGAGTCCGATAGTTCATAATGGCACCGTGACGATCCAACCAATCATCCATGAGGATCAAATCCTCACCCTTAAGGTATACAACAATTGTAACACCCCCAAAACCATATGGGAATATTACACGCCGTAGACCTTTTCCACAAGGATCTACCAGGCTAAACATTCATAAACAACCAAATGCTTGCCTAGCCAGGGTCAAACAATAAAATGATACAGATCGATATGGTCACTTACACGTGAATACACAGACCGATGAGGTCACACAACCCAATCGATAAAACTGACTTAAATAACATTACCCACACAGGGGTCGAAATACAATACAGCGGAAGACTGAAATCAACTCTGACAACACAACAAAAATTAAGACAACTCTCGACTCATGATTAGTATCGCAGCTCGTCATCCTCTTATGCCAATCCTGTGACTGCTCCCGACCGCATGTACCGACGCAAAACAGACATCCACCCCCCGATTACTCGGGGGTTAGTAAAACTCCACTGTTTTACTAGTGCAAGTATCAAATCATACGAAATGTAACAAGCAAATAATAATCGTGAATCCAATATAATAATCAAGTATCAAAATATTCCCGGGAGGTTTTCACAAGGTAAGGTAAACGATGAAGCATTCGAAAATAAGATTATCATCTCGGGAATTTTTAGAATTTCAAACCTTTCGAAAATCTTAGGGTCTTAACTCAAATCACAAATTGTATTTCAATAATTCACAGTACGAAAACATTTCATAAATCTCATGGGGCTCGGCCCAATATTCCTTTCTTAAAACTTTCTTTTCAAAACTTTGATTTGAAAACAATCATGCTCATGACACCGTGATGTTGGGATTCGGTGCCTAAAACGAAGGCCCAGCGGAAGCGGTAAAACGAAAATTAATTCGATCCGAATCCCTACGAGGATCGATCGAGCTACGTATATACGAATATCAAAAAAGAAAAACAAGAGATACGAGAAACATACCCTCGTAGTCCGTTGATTAAATGGATAACCTTCTCTTGAGCTATTCCCCAAGCTCTTGAACGATCCAACGCCGAAAACACCGCGTCTCTACTTGCCACGCGCCGGAAAAACAACCGGAACGACGATCACCTTGCTATCCTCCGAGGATACGGCTAGAGCTAAGTGATGAAGCTATATATGTAAAGATTATTACACTCTAAGTGTTTTAATCTTACTCTCTCTATATGATTTTCTCTCAATTTTTCTCCAAGAAAAATGAAGAAGAAATTAGTGAAGAAGAACTCAAATTTTTTTCTCTTTCCTCTCAACAATCTGGTCCTGCCGTGAGTTGCTGAAATGAGAGGGGATAAGAGGCTTTTATTTTGGTCTTCAAAATATATTCACAAGATTAAGTCACCCACCATATCTCCTTTTCCCTTAATATAAGAGATATGAAATCTCAAATGTCAAAAGTCATCCAACAAGAAAACAAGACTATGATCAAGGTAGGAAATTAAGGTGGGGTCGGCCTCTAGAAGAAATCGGACGAGTTCGGTTCGTTTCGGACTCGAGAGTCCAAACAGATAAACTCCGATTCCGCTCCGATGTATTTATATCGATTAATTAATCCAATCAATTAATCACATTAAATACATAATAACATAATTAATTTCTCTAAGAAATAATTATATTTATGAATTAAATTAATCACCCAAGAATTTATTTAATTCATTAGGCCGTAAATTAATTTATCCAATAAATTAATTTAGACATCCAATGTCCCAAAATCAATTAGACATCCAATGTCCAATAAATTAGATATCCAATATCTAATATTTATAATGAGAGATTAAGCTCGATTCATTCCGTCGTCAATCCTAATGCGCGACTCGGTAGGTCCGTCTCGATCAAGAATGGGAGGAACCAAAGAGTAGTAGCACCACCTAGCCACTGGTGGCCTACACTGCACTCGATCGAGAACGAATGATTGGGATCATTCAAGAACCATTCATCGTGAATACCAAGAACGTATAAACCCTTCTTTCAAATGTCCCGATCAAGTTATAGGGTCACGGTCGGTCAAACCCCATCCGTACTTGACACTATGCATGCGTTAATGCAAACCGAGATCATCGAAATGCCGTGTATCTAATACAACTAGCTCCAATGCTTTGCCAAAGACTTATGATCTCATGCGCAAGAACCGCATAGGACATATAACCCACTCACTTACGGGAGAAAGAATTCTATCTTGGTATTGATGGGACTGCTACTTGCCGTCAAGATGCATGTCGAGGTTGACCCCGCCTTCCGGTTTATAGGTCGAACTACTCTAATGAAAATCTTGACGTCACAAGCA
Organism: Orobanche coerulescens; assembly: GCA_033398695.1. NCBI lineage: Eukaryota > Viridiplantae > Streptophyta > Magnoliopsida > Lamiales > Orobanchaceae > Orobanche > Orobanche coerulescens. The sequence continues at coordinate 29,202,488 of CM065815.1, read as the reverse complement.
CATCCCTACTAGATCCTCAAGTCGAAGGTTCACGAATACCTATCACAACCTTTCGATTCCGTCATTGATCGTCCCGAGTGAAATCCGTGTGACGAATCGAGGGTGAGTCGGTTCGAGTATACTAATCCAATTAGCATACCTATAACGTGTGCTCCTACTAACCATTAGCGTTCGATGTGCACTCTCCATGTCAAAGAACACGTCATACAAGTCTTCACATAAACTTAACGCCTACCAAGTTTCATCGACTTGCGAACGATTAAGTATTTGAGCTATAACCTTTCCAAAGGCCCCCTTTATCCAATAAAGAGTGGAACGTTTTGCTCTCAAATACACGGACTAGTTTCTATATGTTTATTTACGAGTTAGGAATGTCAAGAACTACCAAGAAATAAAGAAACATTCATTTGCCTTATATAAATGGTTTACATAATTACAAGTACAATGCCCTCACTCAACATCCTCTCGAGTGGCATTCGAGGGCATACTCCTAACAATCTCCCACTTGCACTCAATGCCACACACTATGGTATCTAATACCCATGTTCTCCGGATGACGCTCCAAGCTAGTCCGAGAAAGTGGCTTGGTCAGTGGATCGGCGACGTTGTCGGCCGAGTCTACTCTGGCAAGACAATGTATCCCTTGCGAACAAATTCTCTTACGAGATGATACTTTCTCTCAATATGTTTGGTCTTGTTGTGAAACCTCGGCTCCTTGGCCTCGTGCTGACTCCGTCGTTGTCGCAAAGACAATGAACAGCTTCAAAGACATGGTATCATTTGAAGTTCTCCTAGAAACTTCTTAATCCGAACCCTTCCTTGGAAGCCTCCGAGGCCGCTTGATACTCGGCTGACAGTGGAATCGGCCGCGCTTTGCTTGGCACTACGCCAAGATACTGCTCCTCCATTAAGAGTAAATATGTAGCCAGAAGTGGACATCGAGTCGTCCTTCAGTCCTTGGAAGTCCGAATCAGTGAATCCCACCACATCCAAATCTCCAACGCCATACATAAGAACCATATCTCTCGTTCTTCTCAAGTACTTGAGAACGTTCTTTACAGCAGTCCAATGTTCCCTACCTGGGTTTGCCTGAAACCTACCCACCACGCTTACAGCATGCACGATGTCAGGTCTTGTACACAACATAGCATACATAAGGCTACCCACGGCCGAAGCATATGGTATATTACTCATTTCCTTGCGTTGTTCCTCACTTTGAGGACACATCTTCAAGGTGAGTTTTATTCCATGTTGCATCGGTAGGAACCCTCTTTTAGAATCATCCATCTTAAATCGCTTTAAGATCTTATCTATATAGAGGGCTTGGGAAAGGCCTATTGTTCTCTTCGCTCTATCCCAGAGAGCCGAATACCAAGAATATAGGTTGCTTCTCCCAAGTCTTTCATGGAGAAATTACTCAAAGCCAAGCTTTTACGTAATCGAGCATTCCCACATCATTTCCTATTAGTAGAATGTCATCTACATATAGTACTAAGAATGCGATCTTGCTCCCACTAACCTTCTTGTATACACAAGGTTCCTCCTCATTTTGTACGAAGTCAAACTCTTTGTTGCCTCGTCAAAACGAAGGTTCCAACTACGCGACGCTTGCTTCATCCATAAATGGAACGTCAAGCTTGCACACTTTCGAATATCGACTTCGGACACAAAGCCTTTAGGTTGCTCCATATAGATTTCCTCCTCGAGGAATCCATTAAGGAAAGCCGTCTTTACGTCCATTTGCCATATCTCATAATCGTGGTAGGCGGCTATAGCAAGCATCATGCGAATAGACTTGATCATGGCTACGGGCGAGAAGGTATCGTGGTAATCGATCCCTTCCTTCAGGTATAACCCTTTGCCACAAGCCCGGCCTTATAGGCGTCAACCTTGCCATCACCATCGCCTTTTCTCTTGTAGATCCACTTGTTCCCAATAGGCACTATGCCCTTGGGGCGGTCTACTAGAGTCCGCACTGATTGACATGCATCGAGTCTATCTCGGCTTCCATAGCTTCACGCCATTTCGCGGAGTCTACATCCACCATCGCTTGGTCATAGGTCGTCGTCGGTCTCTTGGCTATCACTTGGAACCTCATGGAGACCCGGCTCCTCCAAGTGCACAAGCCCATACCTCTCGAGTAAATGAGACACCCTACTAGACCTACGAGGTGGTTGTACTTGTGTTTCAGAAAGTTCGGTTCCAGTTTCTTGCACAGGTGTCTCTCGAGGTGTTTCATTGTATTCTTCTAAAGAAATACTTCTACCTGCTCCGCCTTCCTGAATGAACTCATCTTCCAGGAAGTGTGCTTGTAAAGCAACAATGATCCTTCGATCTTCGGGCATGTAGAATAGATATCCCATCGTCCCAGACGGGAATCCAATGAAACGTCCCTTCGCAGACCTAGCTTCCAACTTTTCCACCTTAGTCTTCTTGACATAGGCGGGATATCCCCAAATCCTAATATGATTAAGACTTGGTTTCCTGCCCTCCCACATCTCATGTGGAGTTTTAGGAACGGATTTGGAAGGACATCTGTTCAATATATACGCGGCAGTCAGGAGTGCATACCCCCACAGGTAAATCGGCAAGTCAGTATAGCCCAGCATGGAACGGACCATGTTCAACAGGGTCCGGTTCCTTCTTTCCGACACACCATTTAACCGAGGAGTACTGGAGGTGTCGGCCAGAAACTATTCCATGTTCCTTAAGGAACTCGTCAAATTCCGTACTCATATACTCGCCACCTCGGTCCGACCAAGTGCTTTGATATGATTACCGCTTGTTTCGACTAGGGCCTTGAATTCTGGAATTTCTCAAAGGCCTCGGATTTATGTTTCATTAAGTATACATAACCATACCTAGTATGATCATCCGTAAACGTAATGAAATATTGATATCCATCACGTCTCGCTTCCAAAGCACCACATACGTCGGTATGGATTAATCCCGCTTTATCGGGCTCTTTCAAATGTCCTGTGAAGGGGACTTAGTCATTTTGCCTTTAAGGCAAGATTCACAAGTAGGAAAGGGATCCGATCCCAATGGACCCGTAAGTCCATCTTTTCCATCTTGTAAACCTTGGTCCGACCAACATGACCAAGTCTAAGATGCCATTTCAAAACTTGATTGGTTTCATCCCTACCACGTTTTCTAGTCATAGTATTCACAACTACTTTGTTGCTGAGATTTAGATGATACAATCCATTCAACAATGTAGCAGTACCCACTAGTTTATTTCTAAAATAAATTTTGCAGAACCATCACCAATGAAAAATGAAAAGCCTTTTCGGTCCATGACCGGAATGGATACAATGTTTTGTGCCCTTGGGCAAAACAAGTACATCTTCTAAAGTCAAAACAAAGCCGATTCTAAACCCAAAAGAAGTGATCCTATGTGGTCGCCTCGACACTATGCCCACTTCCGACCGTGATCATAACTTCTCCACTCCAAGCTTCCTACTTTGTTCCAGATCCCGATTCACGGTATAAATATGAGAACTAGCACCGTAATCCAAGATTCAGAAGTAGAAAATACAAGAGAGAACAATTTGTTTCCAAAACTAAAAGTTACAGACCAAGTGCCATGAAGAATTGGGATGTCTCTAGCCCAAAGGGCCCACTCACCGCACTTGAGACAAGCATCCTTTTTCTTCTTGTTCTTCGGAACCATCGGGGCCACTGCCCTTACCCTTAAGGTCCTTAACTTGTGGTCAGTTTGCTTCTTGGTCTTTTTCTTCTTGTTCTTAGACCTCCGAGGTCCGGAAGAAATCACAAGAGCAGACTCCTTCATCCGCGGAGTCTTCATCCGAGGCGAGCGGTCACAAGTTTGTTCATTAGCCCACTAAATTACATGCAATCTCATTGCGTTGAAGTTCATAACAAAGCGTGAGAAGGAATCAGGGAGAGACTCCAGGAAAAGGTCGGTTTGGACAGAAGTATCCATTTTTAAATCAAGAGCCTCCAATCTCTCGATCAAGGATATCATTTAGAGGACGTGTTCCCCAACTTTCTCACCATCCTTCATCCATGCACCAAACAGTAGCTTGGATATCTCATATCTAGCGATTCTGCTGTGCTCACCATAAAGTTCGGTTAAGTGAGATAGAATCTGCCTAGCAGAAGTCATTTTCTCATGAGCTCTCTGAAGCTCATTAGACATAGAAGCCATCATGTATGCACGGACTTTTACGTCATCCTTAACCCACTTTTCGTGGTTTTCAATCTCTTCCTGATTGGCTCGGGTCCGCACAGGAGGCGCCGGAATGTCCGTCTCCAAGACGTATCCAGTGCCTCTATACCGAGGACAATCATCGATTTCGAGCCAATCCACAAAGTTAGGTCCCATTAAGGTGTTCTTTTCGAGCGTAATGCGAGTGGATTCATTGTCATATTGAGTTATGTCCGCATTAAGTATAGCATTAATTAGTGACTTGTTATATTATGTTCGAGTATAGAATTAAGGTCTTTTCTATTCTTGTTACCCGGCTCCCACTATTTTTATCGGAATAACACACTCCCATGTGAAATCCGAAGTATCGTCGCTCTACTTCATAGTGGTGATCGAGTTCTTTATAAATCTTAATAGAGGGCAACCGAACAGTTTCTAGTCTATCAATTTTCATAAAGTGGTGTCCAACACCAACCCATCTAATGGATGATTCGATCTTATTTTTCCCCTTGTTCACTCCCCTCAACCTATACGGTTTCTATGGTTCGTGAACAAGTTAAGTTTATACCATCGACGCAAATCAGTTTCACAATTGAATTTTATCCGCAACCTATCGTGTTTCTAGGATAAAATTTGCTCCAACCGAAGGCATCCAATGCGCTCCGTAATTTATCCGTCCTCCCGAACGACTACCCCGATAACTCGGAAGCATAGCACATCCGGTTTGATTTCAATTTCAAAACTCGATGGAGGAAGGAAAACCTTGAAACCTTATAAACTTAATAATTTGTCGTGGGAGAATTTTCGCAATTAACGTTACTCTTTGCACATTAATCATATTAGCGCGTTTGTGGTATTCATACAATATGAAAAAAAAAAAAAAAAAAAATTCACAACCTAGTTGCTACCAACATGTGGTTCATGGACCGCCTTAGAAAACAAAAACTCCGTAATCTAATTACAAGTCTTCGTCTTGAATCTTCGTCTTCTCGAAATGGATCTTCCTCCGGTCTTAGTCATTACATATAAATTTTACATTTAAAATTGCATCCTAGATACAAATATTTCTAGTAAAATAAATAGGCTCAAAACGGCCTTTACAACCCAATCGAATAAAACCGAATGATTCGAAAACTAGGTCCATGAACCACATCACCATTCAAAAATAATGCATCCAACACATTAAATAAATGGCATTCATAATGAATCGAATATTGATCCAATCAATATAAAACAATCCATCCAAAACGAATTAATCCAATTAATTCAAACAACCGTTAATTTTAACTTGTTAGGACGAGAAAATATTTCATTAAATTAATTCCCTAAGAATAAAATTACCATAATTAAATCTTAGTCAAATTAAATCCAATTTAATTTGTGGGAAATTAATTATCGAACGAAATATAAAAACGGAGTCGGAAACACGGCTGCCAAGCTCGACATCGCCAAAGGCCGCTGAAAGGTGGCCTCGCACAGGTGCCGAGAACGGCCGGATGCTCGCCGACCAGACTCGCTCCCGCCGATCCGCGAGGTGCCTGGCGACTCCAAGCCGCCGGGTCCGTTACGTTGCCTGCTCGTTTCGCCCGATTCCAAAAATAATATTTTTCTAATCTTTATATTACTCATTTAAATCTTTCTAAAAGAAAAATAGATTTATATTGTAACATAAAATCATGAAAAATTAATTTTTAGATGAACAATAGAAAATCAACGATTAATACGATTATGATTCCAAATCATACACCATCTAATCAAGCATTCCAAATGCTAATATCGTATATACGATCGCAAGACCACGCTCCGATACCACTGTTGGGATTCGGTGCCTAAAACGAAGGCCCAGCGGAAGCGGTAAAACGAAAATTAATTCGATCCGAATCCCTACGAGGATCGATCGAGCTACGTATATACGAATATCAAAAAAGAAAAACAAGAGATACGAGAAACATACCCTCGTAGTCCGTTGATTAAATGGATAACCTTCTCTTGAGCTATTCCCAAGCTCTTGAACGATCCAACGCCGAAAACACCGCGTCTCTACTTGCCACGCCGGAAAAACAACCGGAACGACGATCACCTTGCTATCCTCCGAGGATACGGCTAGAGCTAAGTGATGAAGCTATATATGTAAAGATTATTACACTCTAAGTGTTTTAATCTTACTCTCTCTATATGATTTTCTCTCAATTTTTCTCCAAGAAAAATGAAGAAGAAATTAGTGAAGAAGAACTCAAAATTTTTTTCTCTTTCCTCTCAACAACTGTCCCGCCGTGAGTTGCTGAAATGAGAGGGGATAAGAGGCATTTAGTTTGGTCATCAAACTATATTCACAAGATTAAGTCACCCACCAGATCTCCTTTTCCCTTAATATAAGAGATATGAAATCTCCCATGTCAAACGTCATCCAACAAGAAAACAAGCCTATGATCAAGGTAGGAAATTAAGGTGGGGTCGGCCTCTAGAAGAAATCGGACGAGTTCGGTTCGCTTCGGACTCCCGAGAGTCCAAACAGATAAACTCCGATTCCGTTCTGATGTATTTATATCGATTAATTAATCCAATCAATTAATCACATTAAATACATAATAACATAATTAATTTCTCTAAGAAATAATTATATTTATGAATTAAATTAATCACCCAAGAATTTATTTAATTCATTAGCCGTAAATTAATTTATCCAATAAATTAATTTAGACATCCAATGTCCCAAAATCAATTAGACATCCAATGTCCAATAAATTAGATATCCAATATCTAATATTTATAATGAGAGATTAAGCTCGATTCATTCCGTCGTCAATCCTAATGCGCGACTCGGTAGGTCCGTCTCGACAAAGAATGGGAGGAACCAAAGAGTAGTAGCACCACCTAGCCACTGGTGGCCTACACTGCACTCTCGATCGAGAACGAATGATTGGGATCATTCAAGAACCATTCATCGTGAATACCAAGAACGTATAAACCCTTCTTTCAAATGTCCCGATCAAGTTATAGGGTCACGGTCTACCAAACCCCATCTGTACTTGACGCTATGCATGCGTTAATGCAAACCGAGATCATCGAGCCGTGTATCTAATACAACTAGCTCCAATGCTTTGGCCAAAGACTTATGATCTCATCCGCCAACCGCATAGGACATATAACCCACTCACTTACGGGAGAAAGAATTCTATCTTGGTATTCGGTAGGACTCGCTACTTGCCCGTCAAGATGCACGTCGAGGTTGACCCCGCCTTAGGTTTATAGGGTCGAACTACTCTAATGAAAATCTTGACGTCACAAGCACATCCCTACTAGATCCTCAAGTCGAAGGTTCACGAATACCTATCACAACCTTTCGATTCCGTCATTGACTGTCCGGAGTGAAATCCGTGTGACGAATCGAGGGTGAGTCGGTTCGAGTATACTAATCCAATTAGCATACCTATAACGTGTGCTCCTACTAACCATTAGCGTTCGACAGGCACTCTCCATGTCAAAGAACACGTCATACAAGTCTTCACATAAACTTAACGCCCAGTCAAGTTTCATCGACTTGCGAACGATTAAGTATTTGAGCTATAACCTTTCCAGTGCCGCCCCCTTTATCCAATAAAGAGTGGAACGTTTTGCTCTCAAATACACGGACTAGTTTCTATGTGTTTATTTACGAGTTAGGAATGTCAGTAACTACCAGTAAATAAAGAAACATTCATTTGCCTTATATAAATGGTTTACATAATTACAAGTACAATGCCCTCACTCAACATCCTCTGAGTGGCATTCGAGGGCATACTCCTAACACGTGATCCACTGTTACGTGTCTCCGTAGGTTCAACAACCCGCACGGACTACACCACGCACAATTAAACAAACATAATCAATTCCGACACCGTGATCCACTGTCACGTGTCTCCGTAGATTCAACAACCCGCACGGACTATTAACCAGACATAACCAATTCCGACACCGTGATCCACTGTCACGTGTCTCCGTAGGCTTAACAAGCCACACGGACTTATCAATCTCAACAACCACACACACAGTCCTGACACCGTAGTCCACTGCCACGTGTCACCGTAAGCCCCGTCGAGCTCACCCAGTTGGACGTACTGTGTTCGAAACTCATGGTCCACTGCCATGCGTTATCGTAGGCCTCGTCAGACCAGCACGATTGGACCTCAGTACCTCACTAAGTTCTGACCCCGTAGTCCACTGCCACGAATCCTCGTAGGTCCCGTCGGACCAACACGAGTGAACTTAGCGGTCACACACATATTCATATTCACATTCACATTACATACAACAATGAGCACAATTGATCAATCACATTGATCACCACAAAATCGTACATCACCTGCACATAACACAATCTCAACACCCACAACAACTATCATCAATCAACGACACATATCCAACATAACACACGTTCGGTACACATTACATTACACAACCAAGTGTACAACCGTCCCATATGTACGGCGCAATCCTGCACAAATGGCACAACGCCTAACACGTATACTAATATAACAATATTACCGCAAAGCCTTCAAATTACGGAAAACACAACCAACTCAAACGGAACATAATTAAGAAGGCAAGAAAAATCATCACACATCTCATACATAATTACTAGTCGCAAGATACAAGTCGTATAGTAAGATACTTGCCTTAATAACCGCTACCAAACGCTCCGAAGAACACGGTTCGACCGGGAAGCTCGGACCCCGAAGAAGACAACGAACGGAAGGGTTCCGACTCGAGTTATTCACAAGAATTCGACCCTAACAACATATAATCAATAAATCATCGATCATACGAGGAAGAATAATGGTAGAACGCTCGAATTCTCTTTGTGACATTTTATCGAACACCTTCAAGGCGTCGATAAAATACTCAATAAAACGAAAAATCTGTGGCAATCCAACCGTGGAATAACAAGGAACTAGATATAATATAGCTTAAAAATCATCAATCCATCAATATTCTGAGTTAAAACGGATTAAACGGACAAATCGAACAAAATCCCCAAAACTATATTTTAAGAAATCTTGCCTTGATTCGGTCGATCGGAGCAAGTTATGGAAGGATTAATCGATGTTATGAACTTCAAAACTTCATGGATTTAACCCCTAACAACATCCCTCCATGATTATCAAAGCTCCAGCCGCGGAAGAGGAAGAAACGAGTGAGAAAAATGAAGAAAACCCGATCGCTTCTGCCTTTATTTATAGCCACGGACACGGCGCAAGAAACGGCCCAGATCAGCGCCGGGTGTCTCGGCCGTGTCTCGGCAGGCTGCTGGTCCTGGCCGACCCGGCGCAAGACACGGCGCTGGGCGCGCTGCTTGTGGCCGTTTCGCATGTGTCCGCCAGCCATGACTCGGTCGATCCGACGGTCCGAAAGATCCCGAAACTCAGACCTGAACGTAAACCGAAAGCACGGTTACGAAGTACTCGTAAATACGAATCCGAACACTGAGAGAACACCTGATTCCGACCACCCGAAGGCTCGAAATTCGACAACGGAAAGTAATTACCCAAAACTTTGGGAAATTACGAAAATGGCCCAAAACGTCCGAAAATCACGATTCGCGATCGAAACACCAAACCAAAGCTCGCAACATGAATAATAATATTAAATGAACTTACGAGAAACTCGAAACAACAGTTTCGGACGAGATTCGCAAGAATCGAACTCAAGTGCGGAAAAGTCGCTAAAAAGCTTGGAACTCAGCAAAACGATACCGAAACGAACTCGGATGACAAAAAGTGCAGAATTAATCATTCTCAGAATGATGAGACGGTCCCTAGTGAGTCGTCGAAACGGACTTCCGCCGAAAAAATAAAATTACCGAAAATCCGAAATTGCAGATATTACATTCTACCCTCCTTAAAAGAAGTTTCGTCCCGAAACTTAAATCAAGTAGGGAGAAGCAATATCCCGCCAGGAAAACTCAACGAGATACACAAGAACCGAAAAAAAATACGTGCCCAACGGCGAAACGTTACAAGCAACGCAAGGGAATATACGGCGTAAAAACACGCCCCACAACGACTAACGCAACGCCACCGACTATGTTTCAAACAACAACGAGCAATTAACGACGCATCACATACCACATCACATGCACACATTTAATCGAAGAAAAGTACGCTACAACAAGTTGCACCCGACTAAAACGGCTATGCGATAGAAACAAATAGAGTATCACGATAGAAATCATTCCGATTCTCATCAATAAGAAAATGTCCGACGTCAAAACACAAACAATTCAAGATAACGGAAAACGAGAATACCGGACATTACATTCTATTCTATTTAAAAATAAGTTTCGTCCCGAAACTTAAAACATCATGGTAGAATACAAACAAAACCAAAAAGTCCACGCAACAAATATCAATTTCTACACGAATTACAGCACGAAGTACGATACACAACTACATCACGGGACACCACCAGGCACTCCCCGAGTAGGAACGAAACCCACCCCCGAACATCGTGGCAACGGTCTCACAATGCACCGCTCGGTGACCCACTTGGCCACACTCAAACAGATTGACTAACGGTGAACGACAATTCTTCGCGATGCGAGATCGTGCAACAACAATGACAACCCCGTTCGAACAACAACGATCGAACAACAACGATCAAATAACAATGATCGAACAACAATGATCAAATAACAATGATCGAATGACAACAGTCGAACAATGACTCCGAAGTCCCCACTTCAACTCCAGACATTAAAAGAACTGGTAGAAAGTGAAAAATGTTACTTCCAAACAAGGTTCACAAGAATCGAACCGAACTCGGAAAGGTCACGATGACAAACAGGTCGATCTAAAACAAGGTCACAACCAGTTCGAATGATGACAACTGAGACATCAAACAAGTTCAAAAAGTATCGACGAACACGTGCAAGTCGATAGAATTTAGAAGGAGAAACTGCAGAAGTCAAATATAGTACGGGTATTACATCCGACCTCTTATAAAAGAAATGTCGTCCCCGCAACTCACAACAACGGAAACAAGGTAACAACACAAAAAGCATCCGATAGGAAAATCTCCCATGGGTCTCTCAGAGTTGATCCTGATATCTGTGCTGAAGCGCGAACTCCGAAAGTCTCAATAGCCAATTCGCAAAACTGAATTCGGTGTCCCTCGAAACGCGTCACTGACGAGAAGGACAATTTACACGTGCATGCACGGTTGAAATACCTCGGCTCGGCATACCGAAAATACAAATGCTAGATACAATGGGGCATAAAGTCGCAAAACAATATAGCGGAGATGCCAACTCAGCACAACAAAGAATCACGACGGTATCGTTCGGCGACCTCAATGGCCCGAACGATAACCAGCACCTAATTACAAACATTATGAAACAATCACACATGTACACAAACGTACAAACCCAAGCTTCAACAGCTCACACTCGTGCGACAACACACAAATCACCACGAGGCGATAAACAGTAAACACCCGTTCACACCTCTCACAGAGGGCTAGTACAACAAATGCGTGGCAACGCCTCGACGTTCATGCTACCAATTCGATCATACTCGGGAGCAAACATCATAACGACAACGCGAACATCATACATACATACCCAGCCCTCAAACGGGAATGGATAGGTTTTAAAAACGAAAACCTCCGTTTGAAAATAATTTTGGAAACACCGATTGATCTTGTGTATCACCCTTCAATAAAAATACAATCGTGAAACATCGTTATCGAGACTTTGGAAACTATTTCGCATTCGATAAAAATGAGGACAATTTCTTTTCGTGAAAAACTTTCGGAAGTATTCGACCCTCGGGTCTAAGTAAAAGTGTTTCTAAAACATTGGAAAATATCTCAAAACATTTTGGTCCTCGAGGTAGAAGAATCTTGAAACATATTGTGGCACCTTGGATGTACCACAAGAAAATAATTCATTTTAAAAAGGACGTCTCGAAATTTATTTTCTAAGGTACTCAAAGTTTTCAAAGATAATTCAATGGGCTAGAATGCCCAAGAATTTCAGATAATTACACGGAACATTATAGCGCCGTGGGTCCCGCGCCGGAACCCACCAGGCTAAAAATCATTTACAAAACGCCAAAAAGGTCGATGACGGTAATATTTTACAATGTCCGAAGTATTTCAAAACACATTTTTCAAATATCGCCTGATTGTGTCATTTGAAAATACACGGCCCATTTGTCAAAATTTAACAAATTTTAAAAATCCATATAAACCATGATTTGACCGCACCACCAAAATATTTTCCAAAAATCGATTTCTACAAAATTCTCAAACTGTAAAGTCCTTCAGGAAACATTCTCAAACATACCCATAGCGGACAAAAATTACAACATTCCAAAAACAGTCGAATTTAAAACCATATACTCAAATGGAAACCAGGGTCGCCAATTCAATCAAATGCATCTCGTGGTATCAAGTTTAAACACACAGCAAAATCATTCATCGGAGTTTCTCACAAACTCTACCGTCGGTACCTATTCGAAACCCATCAAGGTTTAAAACTTTCACAACCTACCACCCCACCCGGTGGTTCAAAGATAAAACAATAACATGCCCAATTCTATACACATACTATGTGTCACAAGTATTAAACACAACTATATTACACAATACTGTGTAAATAAAATTATGCACCGCAATTAACTCACTAAGATAAAATCGAGATACACAGGTATTACGCATAAAGGAGGAGACTTACATCCACAGGTCGCACGGAGGTGACGGTCGCCCACGATACTTATCTCGTCCGAAAACATATCAGACACGTTGTGACTACGCACAACTCAACTTGTCACCTGACGACTCGAACGACAAGACCACACATTACTCGACAAACCACGACTCGACTCGACCCGACAGCCTAGGTTTCCGCAACCTAAGCACCGATACCATAAATGTAACACCCCCAAAACCATATGGGAATATTACACGCCGTAGACCCTTTCCACAAGGATCTACCAGGCTAAACATCCATAAACAACCAAATGCTTGCGCAACCAGGGTCAAACAATAAAATGATACAGATCGATATGGTCACTTACACGTGAATAGACAGACCGATGAGGTCACACAACCCAATCGATAAAACTGACTTAAATAACATTACCCACACAGGGGTCGAAATACAATACAGCGGAAGACTGAAATCAACTCTGACAACACAACAAAAATTAAGACAACTATCGACTCATGATTAGTATCGCAGCTCGTCATCCTCTTATGCCAATCTCGTGATCGCTCCCCGAACTGCATGTACCGACGCAAAAGACATCCACCCCGACATTACTGGGGTTAGTAAAACTCCACTGTTTTACTAGTGCAAGTATCAAATCATACGAAATGTAACAAGCAAATAATAATCGTGAATCCAATATAATAATCAAGTATCAAAATATTCCCGGGAGGTTTTCACAAGGGAAGGTAAACTATGAAGCATTCGAAAATAAGATTATCATCTCGGGAATTTTTAGAATTTCAAACCTTTTGAAAATCTTAGGGTCTTAACCCAAATCACAAATTGTATTTCAATAATTCACAGTACGAAAACATTTCATAAATCTCATGGGGCTCGGCCCAATATTCCTTTCTTAAAACTTTCTTTTCAAAACTTTGATTTGAAAACAATCATGCTCATGACACCGTGATCCACTGTCACGTGTATCCGTAGGTTCAACAACCCGCACGGACTACACCACGCACAATTAAACAAACATAATCAATTCCGACACCGTGATCCACTGTCATGTGTCTCCGTAGGTTCAACAACCCGCACGGACTATTAACCAGACATAACCAATTCCGACACCGTGATCCACTGTCACGTGTCTCCGTAGGCTTAACAACCCGCACGGACTTATCAATCTCAACAACCACACACACAGTCCTGACACCGTAGTCCACTGCCACGTGTCACCGTAAGCCCCGTCGAGCTCACCCGGTTGGACGTACTGTGTCCGAAACTCATGGTCCACTGCCATGCGTTATCGTAGGCCTCGCTGCATCAAAGACGATTGGACCTCAGTACCTCACTAAGTTCTGACCCCGTAGTCCACTGCCACGAATCCTCGTAGGTCCTGTCGGACCAACACGAGTGAACTTAGCGGTCACACACATATTCATATTCACATTCACATTACATACAACAATGAGCACAATTGATCAATCACATTGATCACCACAAAATCGTACATCACCTGCACATAACACAATCTCAACACCCGCAACAACTATCATCAATCAACGACACATATCCAACATAACACACGTTCGGTACACATTACATTACACAACCAAGTGTACAACCGTCCCATATGTACGGCGCAATCCTGCACAAATGGCACAACGCCTAACACGTATACTAATATAACAATATTACCGCAAAGCCTTCAAATTACGGAAAACACAACCAACTCAAATGGAACATAATTACGAAGGCAAGCAAAATCATCACACATCTCATACATAATTACTAGTCGCAAGATACAAGTCGTATAGTAAGATACTTGCCTTAATAACCGCTACCAAATGCTCCGAAGAACACGGTTCGACCGGGAAGCTCGCACCCCGAAGAAGACAACGAACGGAAGGGTTCCGACTCGAGTTCTTCACAAGAATTCGACCCTAACAACATATAATCAATAAATCATCGATCATACGAGGAAGAATAATGGTAGAACGCTCGAATTCTCTTTGTGACATTTTATCGAACACCTTCAAGGCGTCGATAAAATACTCAATAAAACGACAAATCCGTGGCAATCCAACCGTGGAATAACAAGGAACTAGATATAATATAGCTTAAAAATCATCAATCCATCAATATTCTGAGTTAAAACGGATTAAACGGACAAATCGAACAAAATCCCCAAAACTATATTTTAAGAAAACTTGCCTTGATTCGGTCGATCGGAGCAAGTTATGGAAGGATTAATCGATGTTATGAACTTCAAAACTTCATGGATTTAACCCCTAACAACATCCCTCCATGATTATCGAAGCTCCAGCCGTGGAAGAGGAAGAAACGAGTGAGAAAAATGAGGAAAAACCCGACTGCTCTGCCATATTTATAGCCCTGCCGGACACGGCGCAGCAAACGGCCCAGATCAGCGCCGGGTGTCTCGGCCGTGTCTCGGCAGGCTGCTGGTCCTGGCCGACCCGGCGCAAGACACGGCGGCGCCGTTTCTGTGGCTTCGCATGTGTCCGTCCAGCCATGACTCGGTCGATCCGACGGTCCGAAAAATCCCGAAACTCAGACCTAAACGTAAACCGAAAGCACGGTTACGAAGTACTCGTAAATACGAATCCGAACACTGAGAGAACACCTGATTCCGACCACCCGAAGGCTCGAAATTCGACAACGGAAAGTAATTACCCAAAACTTTGGAAAATTACGAAAATGGCCCAAAACGTCCGAAAATCACGATACGCGATCGAAACACCAAACCAAAGCTCGCAACATGAATAATAATATTAAATGAACTTACGAGAATCTCGAAACAACAGTTTCGGACGAGATTCGCAAGAATCGAACTCAAGTGCGGAAAAGTCGCTAAAAAGCTCGGAACTCAGCAAAACGATACCGAAACGAACTCGGATGACAAAAAGTGCAGAATTAATCATTCTCAGAATGATGAGACGGTCCCAAGAGAGTCGTCGAAACGGACTTCCGCCGAAAAATAAAATTATCAAAAATCCGAAATTGCAGATATTACAACAATGAGGTTCGAGGGCCAATTCCGGCTCCCGATCCTCACTCGGCAATCTCTAACTTCCCGGTTCCCAACCATACGATCCCCACGAGGCATACCCACTACGAACGGTTCACACTCAAAGAAGCAGTCAATGCTGATACGACACACACAATCCGAAGCAATAAAAGAGTGAGTAGCACCCGAATCAAAAAGCACCGAAAATGGATGAGAAAGGATCTGAGTGGTACCTGTCACCACAGGAGCGACTGCCTCCTCTGTACGTCTCATCTGATATAATCGGGGGTGCACTGAGCCCGAACTCGATGTCGCACGGCAACCCGGCTGACCCCGACCCCTACCACGGCCCGAACTCTGATGAACATGAGTAATTGTAGTACTGTGCTCCTTCCGAACGGTAGTGGTAGTCGGAGCTCTGGCGGCCCTGGTGGCCCTCTCGCAATGAACTGCCCGATGCCCGGTCTGTCCGCAAGTAAAGCAAGTAACTAACAGAAATGCGCAATCCTTCATCACATGCTCATACTGACTGCAATTAAAATAAACTCTACCGCCAGGTGTAGGGGACTGGACTGAACGGTTACTCTGAGACCCTCCATCTTGGTGAAACGGCTTCTTCCCAGATACCGGAGCAGACTGAGACCTCGAAAACCGCCCACCCTTACTTGCTGAAAAACTTCCAGTAGTTTTCTGCTTCTTAGCCTCGGAACTCGACTCTGATTTCGGGACAGCCATCTCAATCGATAGGGAGCGATACTGATGTTCCTTAAAGGTGGCACACATGAGCGGTGCCATACTCTGCCTGATATGCGGCTTCATGCGCATAAAAATAATGGATTTTATCAACCTCGGTTCTCACCTGATCTTTCATGAATCCCAACTGCTGATTATTAGTGATGATGGCCTGAGAAATCGGCACATCATGAGGTGTAGCAGTAAAGAATTCCACAATCCTGCGCTCCTTGACTGGCGGTGGACAATATTCTGCTTCCATAGCGGTCTTAAATTCCTCCCAAGTGGATAGGAGGTCTCTGGACGCCACAACCTCCCACCATTCCGCAGCTTCCTTATCCAGGAGATACTGAGCAATATGTACCCTCCTGTCATCGAGACAAGCTATGGCATCGAAAGTCCTGCCCAACTGAAAAATCAAATTCTCCCAACCGAGGGAGTCAGTAGAACCAGTGAAATGAGGGGGGTGCATCTTAGTCACCTTCTGATGACATTTACTAGCTTCATCTTCTGAGTCGGGGGCGGATTCTGGCGTCCACCCTCAGCTATCTGGGCAAGCTGAGCTACCAACTGCTGAAGCACAATAGTAGTTCCCATGTCGGCATTACTACCCGACGGTTGATCCTAACTGACTGACAAATTCTGCTGCCTGTCAGAACTCAGAGGTAGAGTGTTCGGCACTGAATGAGAGGCCGAATATGTAGAGGACTAAGAAAGCGGAGCTTCCTCACTATCTGCACCATGACCACGGCCTCGGCCGCACCTTCTAGCTGGTCTACCGCGACCTCTCAACATACTAAAGAAAAGAATTAACGAGAATAATATCAGAGAAATTCACCGTTTACAAAGTTGGTACAACTACTCACAATTCTAATTTACACAAAGGAAATGAATTACGGAAACATAAGAGTTCGAGGAGACTTACAGACGGGTCGCACAAAGAGATGGTAGCACGATGATATTAGGATCAACAACTGACTCTAACGACACGACTGACAGACCCAAACTTAACCAACAACCTAGGCATTCATAACCAAAGGCTCTGATACCATAAATGTATCACCCCAAATCACATAAGGGACGTTACACGCCGTAGAACCCTCATAAGGTCTACCAGGCTAACATATGACAGACAATCCACAATCGAATCCCATAAGACACATTTATCATAGTAAAATAGGTCCGTGGCCTCGGCCAAAACATTTTAATCGAAATGCATGAAAGATAAGTCAAAAACAAGTTCATTGCCCACGCAGGGGATTTTAACCGAGTTTAAAAGTAATTAGTCTAACTCCACCTCCCAAATAGATACAATGATAGAACATAAACATAGACTCGAGCCTCATCATCATGCTGGGGCATCATTGGCGTGTATATCCTATGCCAGCTCCTCATCTCTCCCGATACCTGAAATGCATAAGACACATTCCCCCCATTTAAGAGGTTAGCATTCGAATAGCTAGTGCAAGTACATAATTACACTACATTATATACATACACGAATTGATACAAACAATCCAATTTAGGAAGAACATTTGAAATCAATATTCCGAAATATCACATTTACATCAAACAGTGTATCAATATGTTTCAACATCACCATAATCCACACTTGGTAACCCGCGGCCGTACCCATTAGTATCGACCCCCAGAGGCCCCGTCGGACCATCCCCAGTCCGTACCCATTAGTATCGGCCCCCAGAGGTCCCGTCGAACTACCCCCGGGTGGAAGAACAACAACACACGCACCCAAGTCCACTTCCGTGGCCGTACCCATTAGTATCGGCCTGCTTAGGCCACGCATGCCATCCCCGGGTGGAAGGAAGAAAACAACATCCATACAATGACACAATTTACATCATTCGCATCAAAACCATACACACATCACGGAATGTAATACATGTACTTGCCTTGAATAACACGACTTGAAGGAAACGGTGAAAGGAAAGGTTTAGGTCTGAATAATCTTCACAAATTTGTTCCTAACACAATAACGATATATAACCAATCTCAATATTGTGAAAACGTAGGAATTCATCCTAGTTCTACCCGATGGGACAATTCGTCGAACACTACTAGGGTATCCTCGAGTATATTGATGAATAATGGAGAAAATCGGAATTTAATATATAAATCCTCAAGGAAAAACGAAGGATTACAAGTATACAATTGAAGTATAGCAATAATCCATGATAATTCATATTAAACGAGTCAAATCAAAAGAAATCCCCAAAATCTCAAAACAAGGGTTTTAGGAATTCTTACCTTGATTCGGGTGGCGGAAGATGTTAAGAACTTGAAGAATTCGCACAAGGAATGCAAGGATGTTAGTGGATGATGATATTTGATCGAAATTGGATCTAACCCTCATCTGGAATCGCCCAACGCTGAAGAGAAGAAATAAGGTTGGAAAATAACGAAGTTGGGCTTTTGCTGTCCTATTTATATCAGACAGGCTTAGCGCACGATACGCACAAAGATTAGCGTGCGCTATCGGGGTGCAGAATGTAGTCAGAGACTTTTGTCCTCCCGTTAGCGTACGTAGAAACAAGTTTAGCGTGCGCTAAGGTTAGCAATTAGTGTACGTTAACACTCAATTAGCGTACGCTACTTGGTTAAGTTCAAAAATACTGAACCTTCTGTCCAGTTCCAGGTTATTCTGCCCCGATGTATTAGCGTACGCAAAATGTAAGTCTAGCATGCGCTAGTTTTACCCTCATAGCACACGCTACGGAAAGACGTTAGCGTGCGCTAACTGTTCCTGCACAAAGTACAGTTAGGGAACTCGGCCAGACTGTACCCGACTCGAAAGGCACGAAGCTTGACAGATACCAGCGAATAATGAGACATGACAAGAAAACAAAAACCTGCCAGCACAATCTCTCAATTGAATGTATGATTCCGACTACTAGGAGGTTTGAAATACGGCAAGGGAGATACAATTCCCTAAACTTAGAGGAAATTACAAAATGGCCCAAACGTCCGAAAATCACGATACAACGTCGGATTAACAATCCGAAACTCACAACATGAGCAACTCAACCATACGAACTCATGGAAACAGAGAAATAATGAAATCAAATGAGTTTTACGAGAATCGAACGTACATGTGACAAAACATAACTCAAGACGAAAACACGTAAAAATAACTCCGAAACTCATCCAAATGGAAAAACTGCAAGAACAAAATAGATTCAAAATTCCAAAACAGTAACAAGTGAGTCGTCCGAAATGAACATACACCAAAAATAGAAATTACCAAAAATAGAAAGTACGGATATTACATTTGGTGGGTCGTATTGAATTTTATCATGTCGATGATATTCTCGGTTGATTTATTGGTTGATCATTATTATTGATCGTATGAGTATTCATACTGTACGTCGACGTTTCGGGACTTGTTATCATTGTTTTATGGTAGTTGATCTACAAATATATTGTGTGTTATTGGTTTTTATCCAGATTGATATTTGACTGTGCAATCCGATGGACATGATTTGGCACAGATAGATTATTCCATACTTATGAGTTATGATGATGTTTGGAGAATTTTGGTATTGTTCGAATACAGTACAAATGGTTGTAGTTAAGTTCATTTCGTCATTTGAGAATGCGAAATGTGGGTTATGGTAAGTATTGGGTTGATATGGATTATCACGAGACGATAAGGTTATGACGGTAAGATTACTGTAATATCCGTAATTTCGATTTTCGGTAATTTTTTTTGCGGAAGTCCATCTTAGAGACTTTCTTATGACCGTTTCGTCATTATGAGAATGATTAATTCTGCACTTTTTGACATCTGAGTTCGTTTTGGTGTAGTTTTATTGAGTTCCGTGCTTCTTAGCGAATTTTCTACACTTGAGTTCGATTCTTACGAATCTCATTCGAAACTGTTGTTCCGAGTTACTCGTAAGTCCGTTTAATTTTGTTAGATGTATTGTGAACTTTGGTTTGGTTATTCGATCACGTATCGTAATTTTCGGGCATTTTGGGCCATTTTGTAATTTCCCAAAGTTGTGGGTATCCGCATTCGTATTTGTTGTCTTGACCCTTTTCATGGTAGCGTGTGAGTTTGATTGTATCTCAAGCTCTTAGTATGATCTTATTCTGGAGCTTTCCGTGCGTGTCTTTAACTTGGTATTTCGATCGGAGGAGTTCGTTGTTGTGACCAGCTTTGAGAGCACTACTGCTGTAGTTCTGGGTGCGTTATATGCTAAAGGATCTCCTTAGCGCACGCTATCGAGCAACAGGGCCAGAGGTCAGTAGCTGGATTCAGGCCCGTTAGCGCGCGGTAAGGGCAGAATTAGCGTACGCTAATGAAGATCAAGTTCAATCCAGTATGTACTGGAGTACCGCGTTAGCGCACACTAGTAATTCTTGTATGTATATTCGGGCAGCAGGTTTTAGAGGTCAACTTTCATTTCTTCATTCACCATTCGTCGGGTCCGTTCCTTTGGGGCGATTTGAGGTGATCCTCCTTCTTAAGCCTCATCTTGGGGTGAATTGGTGCAAGTCTAACATCATCAATCATCATCTTCTTTGCTCGGATCTAAGGTATATTTCACTCAAACCTAATTTCGTGGAATTTGGGGGTTTTACCTTGATTTAGTGATTTCCGTCCGTATTCATCCAATCGATTCGTGTTATTTGATGTTGTTGCTCATGTTCTATAGGTGAAATTCCATGTTTTGGTTCTCTATGATCCCAACTATGATTTCGCTATTGTAGAACCAAGCCCTTGAATCCATGATGTTCTTAATTCCGAGTTGAATCCTATTTGGTGTTGATAATTAGTGTGGTGTTATTCTCGTAGTGTTCGCGGTGCTATCGTGTTCTTGATTGTGTTCGGGAGTTCGGGGCTGTTCGACCGCATCCCATCCGTCATCTCGTTGCGATTGTGGGTTCGAGGTAAGTACCTTGTTCATACATTTCTTGTTTTGTGGATATGATGATTGGTGATCGTCTTGATGTTTTGTTTGGTTGATTGAAACAAACTTTAAAAAGATTTGGTTTAGCCTCGTTAAAGGCTCTCTTTCAAAATGCGTGTGTGTTGTGTGAACGCTGTGTTTTGTGAATGGTTAAGTGAACTCTGTGAATACGCTTGGTGTTGATGTTGTGCTTTGATAATGTGTATACATATATTATCTCATTTCAGTGTGTTGTGATTTGAGAATTGTGTCGTGCTAAGTGTTTGATGTCTCTATGTGGAGTATTGTGATATTCTTAGCGTATTGTGATATGTGTGTGAATGTGTAGACATGGGCGGGGTCTACGGTGACACATGGCTTGCGATCATGTGGTCAGGATGCAACAAGTAATTGATCCAACCGTGAGAGCCTAAGAAAAACTACGGTGACACATGGCTTGTTATCATGTGGTCAGGATGCAACAAGTGATTCATCCAACCGTGAGCGCCTAAGAATACCTACGGTGACACATGGCATGCGACCATGTGGTCAGGAGACAACAAGTGATTGATCCAACTGTGAGATGATGTGGCATGTGTTCACGGTGTTATGTATATAATTTTGGATGTGTTTTGCCAGGTCGAGTACCTTGGATGTGGCCGAGATTTTGTATCTTGGGTGGTTATGTTTTGTTGACTTTATGTCCGTCGAGGACACGTGACATGGGCTTTGAACCCTGTGTATTGTTGTTGATTTTTATTTGAGAAAGCAAATCTTTGAGCTGTGACCCCTGTTGGTTTTGGAAATAGAAGAATTCGATAATCCTAAACGGTTTCTGTTAAAACTCCCGAGGGCATTTTAAACCATTTTACAAACTATTCTCGTGATTTGTGATCTTTCGAATTTGGAAAGTTTTACTCAAACTCTTGCCTCGGGAAGTATTTTTCGTTATGTTTGAATCTTTGAGTATTCCTGGTCATTATTATTCTTGGAATATGATTTGTATGACTCGTATTTTACACTTTGAACTTGCAATAGCAAAATAGTGGAATTTTGCTAACACCCGAGTAATCGGGGGGTGGATGTCTATATTGCATTCAGGTACGTGCAGGGCCTTGGGGAGCATAACACAGGGTTGGTACGAAGGATGATGAATGATGATCGATACTAATCACACGAGGACCCGTATAATGTCGTATTGGTTTTGTTGTACTTTATTTCCGCTGCAGTATTTTCCCCGTGTGTTGTCATTTTAGCCTTAAAGGCAATGTTGAGATGTTTGATTTTTGTTACTAGCCGGTAGAACCTTGAGGAAAGGGTCTACGGCGTGTAACATCCCTGAGTGGATTGGGGGTGTTACATAAATGGTATTGGAGCTTAGGTTGTGGAAACCTAGGCTGTAGGGTTAAGTTGTGTCTATTGAGTTTCGCCTCATCGGATTTTGTCTGACTGAGTCGTGTCGCGATGCGTTGTCTGAGTTTGTTGGTCGTGATTAGTATCGTGGGGCGATCATCATCTTCATACGACCTGTGGATGTAAGTCTCCCTTCTTTGTGTCGTGCCTCGTGTGACACGAGCCACTTGTATGATTATTCGTTAAGTGATGGAATCTTTATGTAGATTTTTGGTTTCGTGATATGTGTTTATCTGACTCTCATATTTTGTTTATATGAGGAGTGGTGTCGCTGCCAATGTTTTTTTTCGAGTGTTGATTTTGTCTGCTGCTAATGATTTCAAAATGATTTGCTCGTTTTGCAAGTATTATCGTGAAACCTTTGTGCTTAATATGGAATGGAAATGTATATGTGTGTGATATGCTCACTCCGGGAGGGTCCGACGAGGCCTCGAGGGAATTCGTGACTTCACTTCGGATTCACAAGCTTGTTCGCTAGCCAGTTCGGGAGGGTCCTTAGAGTCCTCGAATGGGACCAGTGGCTTCACCCCGGTCCTAGGCGATGCCTCTGCGTGATTTGATTTATGATTATGGCCCGTTCGGGAGGGTCCTTAGAGGCCTCGAATGGATCAGTGGTTTCGCCCCGATCCTAGGCGGTTTTCAACTGTGATTATTTGACTGTTTGTTTTCCGGAAAAGACATGCCTTGTTTTGATTTCGAAATGATTTGATGCATGTACTATGCCGTGTATAAGCGAATGTTGATACATGTGAGTTTTTGGGCATTATGGCCTAATGGATTTTTCAAGGTCTTAAGTATCTTAGAGAATAAACTTCGAGGCGTACTTTTAAAATGGATTATATTTTCAAGGCGCCTACTGGCGCAACTATATGCTTCAGAATTATTCTACACAGAGGACCAAAATATTTTGAGATATTCTCAGTAATTTAGAAAATGCATTTGCTTAGACCCGAAGGTCGAATATTTCTGAAAGTTTTTAACTAAAAGAAAGATGTCCTCATTTTTGTCAAACGCAAGACGGTTTTTCAAAGCCTCGATGACGCTGTTTGTACTACTTTTTTGAAATGTGATACTTAAGATCAACTGGTGTTTCCAAATTATTTTCAAAAAGGTGGTTTTCGTTTTTAAAACCTATCATTACTGTTTGCGGTCAAGGAATGTGTGTATGATGTTAGCATTGTCGTTAGGGTGTTAGCCCCCCGAGTTGTGATTGAACTGGTGGTGTGAGCGTTGAGTCGTTTGCCATGCATTCGTTGTGTTATAGCCCTCTGTGAGAGGTATGATGTTGGTACCAATGGTTGTCGCTTCGTGGTGATTTGCGTGTTATCGCACATATGTGAGCTGTTGGAGCTTGGGTTTGTACGTTTGTGTACATATGTGATTTTTTCATGATGTTTTGTAATTGCGTGCTGGTTATTGTTCGAGCCGTCGAAATCGCCGAACGATGCCTTCGTTGCTGTGATTTTCGTGTGAGTGTTGCCTTACGATGGTAATCGTTGCATGTGTTATGATTTTCTGTTGTGCTGATTGGTTACTTACTCAGTATGCCGAGGGGCAGAGGCCGTGGTCGTGGCGATCATACGTGTGATCGGGATCATGCTGCCGGTGATGGTGTTGGTATCGGTGTTGCTACTATTTTGTAGCAGGCAGATGCACAGATGACTCAGTTGACTCAAGCAGTTCAACATAATACGAATGTGACCCAGAACATTGGTGCAAATCAGTGGCTTCGAGAAGTGGTTCGTATGAATCCCCCTCGTTTTGCTGGTGCTGCATATGCATTGGGCTGGGATGGTTGGCTTTCCCAGTTAGAAAATATATTCGAGGCAGTTGATTGTCCAGAAGAACGTAGATTGCAGTCGCTCAGTATCTTCTTGACAAGGATGCCGCTAGTTGGTGGGAGGCTGTTAAGCTTCGAGATCGTGTTGTCACGTGGGCAGAGTTCCAGAGATTTATGAGAGATGAGTTTTGTCCGGAACCGATCAGAAATCAGAGGATTAATGAATTCTTTTCGGCAAAACCTCAAGATGTACCGCTATCTCAAGCTAGTGTTGACTATAGCAAACAGCTCAGCTACGTGCAGGATCAGGTTAGGACAGATGTGGATAAGATCTGTCATTTTAGTAGGCGAATGGAGCAGGAGATTCGTCAATATATGGCGGGTCTTACTTGTACTTCTTTGAGAGAGTATCAGAATAGGGAATTAGCCTATGAGATATCTGTATCATCGGCTGAGCATATGTCTGAATCGAAGAAACAGAAAACTGTTGGGAGCTTTTCAGGAAATCAGGGGAGTGCCCCCCTGAAGCTGGGGCTTCGTGTCGTCATCCAAAGAAGGTTTCTCGATCGAGTGATCAAAGGAGTAGTACCCATACAGTGAGTAATGTGAGCAGTACGAAGACATGTTATAACTGTAGTCGAGCGGGCCATACCGCGAAGAATTGTCATTCACCGTTAGTCAGCTGTTTCGATTGTGGCCAGGTGGGTCACCGAGCCGTGCATTGCGAGACGGTAGCTGAGAGGTTTGGGGATCGAGTTTCCATCTCTGCTTCGAAAGGACACGAAGATGCCTAATGTGGGTTTTGAAAATTTCGGCGTAGTCCGAACCGTTTGTGGTTATCCTTGCAGATCGTTTTGTGTTTATTTTCTATTCTCTTGAATGTGCATGTTTTCTTGTAATAAGTACCTTCCATTTTGGTGATTGTTCGGATAGTTGAATTGATTGTGTTATCTGTTTGGTGATACTTGACACTTGTTGGTGTTATTATGTCTCTGCTTGTGACATTGTGATGTTTGTCATTGAGCATGATTTCACGCCGTATGTTTCTTTGCGTTTCTTGTAACGTTTCGCCAATGGGCGTAAGTTATGTGGTTCTTGTGTACCTTGTTGAGATGTTCCTGGTGGGATGTTGCTCCTCCCTACTTATTTTTAAGTTTCGGGATGAAACTTATTTTAACGAGGGTAGAATTTAATATCCGCAATTTTGATTTTCGGTAATTTCTTTTTTTTTGCAGTAGTCCATCTTAGCGACTCGCTTATGACCATTTCGTCATTATGGGAATGATTAATTCTGCACTTTTTGACATCTGAGTTCGTTTTGGTGTCGTTTTGTTGAGTTCTGTGCTTCTTAGCGACTTTTCCGCACTTGAGTTCGATTCTTATGAATCTCATTCGAAACTATTGTTTCGAGTTCCCCATAAGTCCGTTTAACTTTATTAGACGTGTTATGAACTTTGGTTTGGTTATTCGATCACGTATCGTAATTTTCGGGCATTTTGGCCATTTTGTAATTTCCCAAAGTTGTGGGTATCCGCATTTGTATTTGTTGTCTTGACCCTTTTCATGGTCGTGTGTGAGTTTGATTGTAGCTAAAGCTCTTAGTATGATCTTATTCTGGAGCTTTCCATGCGTGTCTTGAACTTGGTATTTCGATCGGAGGAGTTCGTTGTTGTGACCAGCTTTGAGAGCACTACTGCTGTAGTTCTGGGTGCGTTATATGCTAAAGGATCTCCTTAGCACACGCTGTCGAGCAACAGGGTCAGAGGTCAGTAGCCAGATTCAGGACCGTTAACGCGCTAAGGGCAGGAATTAGTGTATGCTAACAAAGATCAGGTTCAGTCCAGTAGGTACTGGAGTACCCCGTTAGCGCACGCTAACATGTACTTACGCACGCTAGTAATTCTTGTATGTATATCCGGGAAGCAGGTTTTAGAGGTCAACTTTCATTTCTTCATTCGCCATTCATCGGGTCCGTTCCTCTGGGGCGATATGAGGCGATCCTCCTTCTCAAGCCTCATCTTTGGGTGAATTGGTGCAAGGCTAACATCATCAATCATCATCTTCTTTGCTTAGATCTAAGGTATATTTCACTCAAACCTAATTTCGTGGAATTTGGGGGGTTTTCCTTGATTTAGTGATTTCTGTCCGGATTCATCCAATCGATTCGTGTTATTTGATGTTTTTGCTCATGTTCTATGGGTGAAATTCCATATTTCGGTTCTCTTTGATCCCAACTATGATTTCGCTATTGTGGAACCAAACCCTTGAATCCATGATGTTCTTAATTCCGAGTTGAATCCCGTTTGGTGTTGATAATTCGTGTGGTGTTATTCTCATAGTATTCGTGGTGCTATCGTGTTCTTGATTGTGTTCGGGAGTTTGGGGCTGTTCGACCGCATCCCATCCGTCATCTTATTACGATCGTGGTTTCGAGGCAAGTACCTTGTTCATACATTTCTTGTTTTGTGCATATGATGAATGGTGATCGTCTTGATGTTATGTTTGGTTGATTGAAACGAACTTTCAAAAGATTCAGTTTAGCCTCGTTAAAGGCTCTCTTTCAAAACGCGTGTGTGTTTTGTGTGAACGGTGTGTTTTGTGAATGGTTAAATGAACTCTATGAACGCTTGGTGTTGATGTTGTGATTTGATAATATATACATATATTATCTCATTTCGGTGCGTTGTGATTTGACAATTGTGTCGTGCTAAGTGTTTGATGTCTCTATGTAGAGTATTGTGATATCCTTGGAGTAATGTGATTTGTGTGTGAATGTGTGGACATGGGTGGGGTCTACGGTGACACATGACTTGTGATCATGTGTTCAGGATGCAATAAGTGATTGATCCAACCGTGAGAGCCTAAGAAAAACTACGGTGACACATGGCTTGTGATCATGTGGTCTGTGTAACACCCCAAACTAGGCGGATATTACAGTGCCGTAGACCCCGACTGGGACCCACCAGGCGAATGAGAATGAATGAATTACACAGGTAAATGTAGTACCGAACCACATTACAACATCAATTACTCCGATGAGGAGTTTTATACAACACCCAGGATAAAATAGAATACATGTGTATTTTATGTGACGATAAGATACACAACACTGAATGAAATGAGCATTCAAACGGAATGTCTGCAGCGGAATAAATAAAGGAAACACAAATGACTGAATAAATGATCAATGCATCGGGGCCCCTACTAGTATCACTGGACTCTCGCCGTCACCGTGCTCTCCCGTGCCTTAGCCTTGCCATGACACGAAAAACAACATCCCCAACGGGCCGATACGTAACAACAATCCTCAAGGGTTGAAAATACACAATCATGATATATCCGAAATTATGAATTATCTGCCGAAACATACGCAATCAAACATGCTATATGAATCGACTAATCAGT